>VDFB02270651.1:177722839-178138587 GCA_007258455.2 Sequoia sempervirens | reverse complement strand
AAAATAAACCTAGTAGTTTAGAAACTAAATTTAATTTCCCCACAGAGTCCCTATTCTTACATGTTTTTGAGAATAATATAGATGCTTATTGAATTTTTACATCAAGTTGCCTAACTCTAATTGATGCACGAGATTTTCATTGCCACTTAATGGGCTTGTTTGGCATACCATGATCCTGCACATACCCTGCTAGAATGCTACAAAATGGTGTATGTTTCCCCTAGAGAGATAAAAAATGCATGAGGAAATGAGGATTGAAAATCTTGGAAGAGGAAGAGGGAAACCCAATAGTCATTCAAAATACAAAGGTGATAGTTGGACTTTAAAAAATTGGAAGTTGAAAGGACACTAATATATCATATGAATATTTAGGACCAAAGGATAGGAGTGTACTTGGAGACTTCATTGGTTGGTAAAAAAATGAAAAACTAACTTGGGGAACACATAAAAACACATAAAACAAGGTTGAACACACAAAAACACTTAAAGATATCAAGTTTCCACAATCCATCAAGTAGTGCTAAACATTTCTGGATTTGATTGTGTTTTGGTTTTTCACATCGACGTTTTGAATCATACTACATGATCCATCATCAGGATGAAAGAGAGCTGGAGGAGAAGAAAATGATTGTTGCAGACCAAAGCAAGCTAGCAAGAGAGAGAGGAGACACAAGGAAGGAGACACAAGGAAGGAGACACAAAAACACATCACAATGCTAACACTAGGAGTAGGAAAAAGGCTAAGTCTAGGATAAACTAATCCTAGAATGTATGCTAATATGAGAGGTGGACACCAAAGAAATCCCAAAACTTAATGAGATAATTGCAAGGTATGTAATTTATGACACTACATTTTTTCCCTACTTAAGCAAACTGGTGTCACTAAGTGATAAGATTTAGTAAAGTATGGAAGGAAAAATAGTAAGAATAAAATCATGAAAGGATGCTCAAAGAATTCACTACAATTCCTTGAGTGAGAGAACCAGCTTCTCTAACCTAAGAGTCCATGAAACCACATGTTAGAAAAAAAAATCCTACAATACACAAACTCATTAAAAATTTATAAAACGTGCAAAATAAAATACATCAAAGAACCTAAAAAATACAAAATAAAAAATGTTAGAACAACATAAACATATATATGAAAAGAAGATTAAGAAAATATTATATGATGAGAAGAATGTGACAATTAAAGAATTTTATTTTGAATTAATAAACCAATATGTATACGAAGAGAAATGATGCATGATTCAAAATCTAGCTTACTCTAGTACTAGGAATTATGAGAAGAGAATGTATGATTCAATTTATAGCTTACTTTGTCCCCGGGAATCATGAGAATCAATGAAGCACTTATACTACCATTCTTTGTTGCTAGGTGATTTGGATGTTTGAAAAAATTTAGCATCACTTAGACTAGCATGTTTTATTGCTAGGTTGTCCAATATATATAGTGGCAGATCTAACACTCCTTTTTGATTAGTCACCATGCCTAGAATTTAATTTGGAAAGCATATTGATAGCATGCATTTTCATGTGTGAATATCAATATGTGCATATGCATGTTATTAGAATATGCAACCTCTCTTAAAATATTTGCATGTATGATGTGTGAATATTTTAAGGTAGTGTGAAGGTGAAGAACAAAGAAAAGGATCCTAAGGAACTTGAATGTGTGCTCCCAAAATAAGAAAGAATAAGATATCATTTTCCCCTAAAATATAGACGATAAAAAATAAGATAATAAGATCATAGATAAATAGAGGTCTAAAGGCACATGATAAATCATGAAGAAGGTACATGATAGTAAGATAGAGGTAATCTCAACATCATGCAATATTAATCAAAATGATAAAGGTAGTTTTAATGTGATGAAAATAGTAAGTTGAATTTTGTAACAAGGGGTCTCATATTATGGTAGAATTGATCTCTTGAAATGCAATAAAAGAGGTATTATAGAAATGAAGAAAAATAACACATATAGTGTAGAATGAACTATAGAGACAATTCTCGATGTCCTATATCATGTGAAGAAGAGATAGGTGTGTTAGTAAAAGGAATAGGGGTTGCCATGCCCTTATTTTACCTTAGTGGACAATAACACAACCCCTAATTTTTTTTCTTTGAATAAAATCCTAAATTCCTTATGTGCACCTAGTGATAACATGTACAATGCCATCATCAACACATCATCTAGAAGGTGGGGAGAGGGAAAACACAACTTAGGTGTGAGAAACCCCTTCTACACACCCTAACAATGAAGGAAACCTACTAGGGTTAGGTGAACAATATGCCACCTATATATAGGAGATTCATTCACAAACCTCCCAAAAAGTTATACTATATGTTCAACGAAGGTCCAGTCATCAAGATGGGACCTAATAATAAATAATAAATAAAACAATAATGAAATAATTAATCATTATTTAATTAATAAACAAAATAATTAAAGAGGAATAATAATTTATTATTCCACTATAATGAATAATATATATATAGGAGTTGCCACAAACAATTTGGCAAAGTTCAGAGCCACACTTCATGGACTGGAGATCAGAATGGAATGTGGGGCTAGGAAGATTCACCTTGAAGGGGATTCAATGATCACAGTGAATGCTATCAGGCAGAATTCCACACTTGATTCAAGACTGAACAAATGGATCAAGCAAATAAGGAAAATCATAGAGGAGCTAGATGACTTTAAGATCAGTCACATATACCATGAAGGTAATTCAACAGCGGATGAATTGGCAAAAAAATCCATCACTTAGGGAGGTGGAAGGGGAGGTAATTAGTTTGTGGTGTAAATATAGCTGATAGAGGGGCAGGGTAGATTTTTGGATCAATTTGTATATGGTGGTTATAGGATCTGTAGGTATGGGTGCTAGTAGTAGCAATTTTGCTAAGTAGAATTGGGGTTGCAGTATTCATGACATTATCTATAACTATCTAAACTATGTATTGTTCTCTCTTTTGATATAATTCAATGGGTGCTGGCCCAACCCAACTATTAAATTACCCAATGTGTGTGTGTGTGTGTGTGTGTGTGTGTATGCATGTATATATATATGTATATGTATATGTATGCATGTATATATATATATGTATATATGTATATATATATGTATATATGTATATATATATGTATATATGTATATATATATGTATATATATACAATGATTTAAAATATTCTAAAGATAAATACATTTATAAAGGATTGAATATCAAATTTAATGAAAATAACTTTAAAATAAGTTTTCCCCATTAAAGGAATTTTAAGTATTAATCGTGTACAATAGTAACACTTATTAAATATTTAAAATAAAAAATATTTTAAAACACAAAATAGAGATAATCCACTAAATAGAGATAATCCTCTCATATTGATGGATGGTCCATCACATAAATCCAAAGAATAACCTCTAAAACTTGATTCACCATCTTTGTCTTCTCGTCAGTCTCTGGGTGATACGTTGTCTAAAGTTGAGTTGAGTACTTAAAGCCTATAGCAATGATGTCCAAAATGTTGAAGTAAAGACAAGATCTCTGTTTGAAATGATCTTGTGAGGTACTCCATGCAATTGAAGAATTTCATCTAAGAACACCCTAGCCATTGCAAGTGTTTTATAAGTAGTCTTTACAGGAGAGAAATGAACAACTTTGGTTAACATGTCTATAGTCACAATGATAGTATAATGATGCCCGAAAGACAAAGGTAACCCAACAATAAAATTCATTGATATAGTGTCCCATTTTCACTCTAAAATATCATGTGGATAAAGAAGTCCTACTGGGTGTTGATGTTTTTCCTTGACTATTTGACACTCAAGGCATGAAGCAACAAACTTTGCTATATATTGGTGGATACATGCCCATTGGTACAACTATCAAATACTTGCATGCATTTTTTCACTCTTGGGTGTGTGGCATAAAGTGCCCTATGAGCCTATAAGAATATAAAGGTATGTAGCTCTCTAATCACAAGCTCATAGATATGTCCTTTATGGTGCAACAAGCCATATGCCTTTAAAGTTTAGTAAAAAAACTTTCCCTTAAAGGACCTTTGAGATTGAATCTAGACTACTCAACCTTTCAAAAACACTTATCTTCAGGCAACTACTAAAGAATATGAGATCTCAAATCTAAACTCATAGTCTTGGATATCCTCTCATGTTGTTGTCTGCTCAACGCATAGACAACAAAATTTTCCTTTCCTTTGATGTAATGTACATAAAAATCATACTCACATAGGAAATCCATCCATCATCTCCTATGTACATTTAGATTCAGATGAGTGAATATATATTGAAGACTACAGTAATGTGAATGTAACTCAAAATTGTGCCCCAAAAGGAAGTTTCTCCACCTAGTGAGAGCATGAACAACAAATACTATAACTCCAAGTCATGAGTAAGATAATTAATCTCATGGTTTTAGAGATTTTTGTAAGTCATATATGATCACTCTACGGGCTCTTGCATAAGTAAAAATCATGTCCCATCCAAAGATGTATTTGTGTAAAATTAAAACTCCAAGGTTATATTTGGAACTACTAAAATAGGAGCACTAGTAAGATTCTACTTAAGGGTCTAAAAGGCCCTCTCAAACTACTCAATCCAAATAAACTTCTTCCCTTTTTGTTGAAGAGAAGTAATGGGGTGTGCAATCATAGAAAATCCCTATACAAATCTATAGTAATAAGCTGCTAACCCCATGAAACTCTTGACCTCTAAAACGCTAGTGGGTGATGACCACTCCACTATCACTCTAATCTTTTATGGATCTATGAAGATACCATCACCAAATATAACGTTCCCCAAATGCTTGACCTTGGTATAAAATAAGGAACATTTAGACAAATTGGAATAAAGTTTATGTCTCCTCAAACACTACAATACCTATCATAATTGCTCCTCATGCTCCTCCTTTTCCCAAAAAAAAATCAAGATATCATCCAAAAATATATAAAAAAATGATCAAGAAAAATATGAAATACCCCATTCATTAGACTCATGAACAATACAGGGTTATTCATTAACCCAAAAAGCACTATTGTGAACTCATAATGTCCATCACATATCTTGAAATTTGTCTTATAAATGTCTACCTCAACAATCCAAAACTGGTGGTACCCATATTTTAAATCAATTTTAGAGAACATCCTATCTCCCTTAATTTGATCAAATAAGTCATCAATCTTAGGGAGAGGGTAATGATTCTTAATCATTAACTTATTCAACTATTCATAATCCACACAAAGGTGAAGGGATCCAACCTTCTTAATGAAGACAACTGGTGCACCCCAAGGAGAGAATCTAGAATTAATATGACTCTTCTCTAAAATTTCCTCTTGCTAGATCTTGAGCTCATTGAGCCCTTGAGTGGTCATCCTGTAAGGTGCTTTAGACACTAGCTAGGCTCCTAGAACCAAAATAATGTGAAAACCTACCTCATGTTGAGGAGGGATAACTGAAATATTTGATTGAAACACCTTGAAAAATCTATAAGAGTATGATGATCATCCAAATATATCTCTGTAAATTCCTCTATAAAGAGGGGAAATGAATGAACTAGATGGACTAGAATAAAAAAGAATACAAAAAGAATTACCACTAACCATACATGTGGCATCTATAATAGTGGCATAATGCTTTGCTAGACAGTTGTTAATTACCACAAACACTCTATGGGACTTGTCCACATCTCCAATGATCTACTCTGAAACTCCTACTTGCTAGCCTCCAAACCCATTTGGGCACTCTTGTGCCAAATTCCTATCACCTCCACAAACATAACAAGTACCACACAATTGCACTTATACTATCGAGGCTCTACTAGTCTACGAAATTCTTAGATTGTTAGAGCCACTATGTCCTCCATGAAAAATAAATTGTGATCTAGGAGGTCCTAACATCTGACCCTATGGCCTCTAATCCCTATAGGGACCTTATGTCTATCAGGGTTTAGTATGACCACATAGTGATCCCTAATGTTGTTTGGATTTATGCCCCTGATGATGGTGTTTTTGTAGAGGTCTTTAAGGACCTAGAAGAGGTCTAGATTCCTCTTTCAAGGGAAAAGGTTATCTATGAATGTTGTCAAGCTTCCTCTAATGCCTAATTAACTTGGTGCTAATGGTTATGCACACAACTTAGGACCCAAGATCCCTAAACTAAGTAGTTCATCATTCACAAGAGGGCTACATTAAATCATAAACTAGGGAATCACAAGATTTAGATAGTTTTGGATATGTATATGCATTCAAGGATTTTAGACATCCTACATCAATTGAGTATAGGTGAATAAACACATGAAAATATAGTAAAAGCTTTCAATCAAAATAAATTGTTACTTCTTAAAATAGAGCAAAAGAATAAAAATAACTACCTTCTACTACGAGTACCTAATGCTTAAGATTGTAACTAGCTAACCATTATAGTGCAATTTCCTAACTTAGTTAACCTCTGGAGGATGAAACTGAACATCAATCTTTAAATTTTAATTTAGGAATTGTAACACATTCATTCACAATCATATAAACTAGAAACTATAAATGAATAATATAATCTAATAACATAAATACAAGTGGTTCAACAGTACCTCAAGTGACCCTTTCTTGAGTTGTTGCTTCCAAAGGATTTAGTAATCACTCAATTATTCAGAAAAATATCTTATCAAACAATTATCTTTTATTGCATTCTAAACGTAGAACTATTACACAAAATCTAATAGGAAATCTATTGGAAATATTATTCAACAATGCACATGATCTTGTACTATTATGTATTATTGCTACTACTAGATTTCCTCCTCAACAGGGCACCCAACTATATAGGGTCTATGAGGGAGTCACATTATTCATGAACTAAAAATAAACTAAAAAATATATGTCAACTCTTCCTCAAAAATAGGAAGAGGACTGATTTTCAAAAAAAAAAAAATTAAAGTAGGAGTATAGAAATATAACAAGGATTCTATACCCAACAAACTTAACTGTTTATAATAGAAACGTGCTTTGTCATAATTCAATCTTGTTGAGAATATACTTCTCTTGGTTATCTTATTGGTAGATAGGAGTAATACTAGGTGATTCATGAGTCGATTATTAAATGATCACCTTCATCTTCCTTTGAAAGTGGTCACACTACAAATAGTTGAATCATCCTTTGCAATGAACTATCGTCCTTATGTTGTGGGATGGAAAACTTGTTGTTGCAAGTTGACAAATGTCTTTCTACAAATGTTAGTTTTATTTCCTAAGGAATTCTCATTATGAACCATAAACTAAACATAAAATCCTACTAAACTTCATAAACATTCATAAATTATACATACATATATTGACATAACATGTTTCCATTCCAAATGCTTAAAATGACTTAAAATTATATGAAAGATATGAAAGGTCTTGGTAATGTCTTAAAGCTTAGCAGAAAGTAATGATAAAAAGTATGAAACAAAAATAGGAAACTAGCCAATTCTAAAGCCCATCAAATGCCCTACTCTAGCTAATCCTAGCTTCAATTTTGAAACCACTCTCGTGCCTCTTGTGACCTCCCATATACCTCCTCTGCAATGTTGGCCTTTTTTATTACCACTCGAAGGCTCTTTAGATTCACCATACATACAAGACCTTATATACTAGGGTTCAAACCCCTCACAAAGAAGTTGACAAGAAACTTCTCATCCCAAATGTAATCCAAATATTGCAACAAATCCAATAACTCCTCATATTGAACCACTGTGAGTCCTCTTTGCTGCAAGTTGTGGAACTCATTGATACATCTTTTGTTGAAATTCTTGAAAATATATCCCTCTCTTAAACACTCCAAAAAGACATCCCAAGTCAATAAATCCAAAACAAGATTATATTTCAACTCCTCTTGTCACCACCAAGTAGAAGAGGTCCATCTTAATAAGTGGACAACAAAATGAGTCTTCAAATTTCTCTCATAGGTATGTAATCTAAAACATCTCTCAAGGATAAGTATCGAAAACTCTACCTCAATTTTCCTAGTGGATCTTGCAAACGTGGGTCGATGGAGTCAAAGAAGCTCTCTAATTTGATCTCTTGCATTGTGTTGATCCCTTGGTGCAACCTCTATCTCAATCTATGGTGGTTTTAATCGATGTAATGGAATATACATTGACTCATCAAATATCTCCTCTACACACACAATACAAACTAAAGGGGGGCTCTTGCTATGCTTTGCACAAGAAGACATATGCTCCTCATCTAGGGTTTGGGATTTCTCCTACTATTGAACTAGTACTATCGGTGGTAACCTTTCCTCGATCACCCCCACCAAATTTTACAATACTTGTAAAAGTTGAAGGCATCAATTTGGTTGATCTTGATGGTGACTACTTTTTGAATGTTGGGATTCAAAATTATCACCCTAAATGTTCGCTCCCTTAGAAGCACTAGCATGAGGAAGTGTAGTGTCTTTTATTTTTGAGGTGTCCTAAAAATAGAAAAATTAAAATTTAATTTAACAACAATTAAAAATACCCCAAAGTTCCTAGAGTTGAAACTAGGCTTTGATACAAAATTTCATGCCCACATTTTACCTTAGTAGATGATAACATAACCCATAATTTTTTTTCTTTAAATTAAGCAATAAAATCCTAAATTCCTTATGTGCACTTAGTGGTAACATGTACAATATCATCATGAACACACCACCTAGAAGGTAGGGAGAGGGAAAATGCAACTCGAGTGTGAGGAACCCCTTCTACACACCCTAGCGATGAAGGAAACCCACTAGGGTTAGGTGAAAAATAAGCCACCTATATGGGAGATTCATTCAAAAACCTCCCAAAAAGTTCTACTATATGTTTGGTGAAGGTTTGGCCATCAAGATGAGACCTAATAATAAAAGATAAAGAAATTAATAATTAAATAATATTTAATTTATAAAATAAAATAATTAAAGTAGAATACTAATTTACTATTCCACTATAATGAATAATTAATATATGTGTTTTTAATGATTTAAAATATTTTAAAGAGAAATACCTTTAATACAAAGGATTGAATATTAAATTTAATGGAAACACCTTTAAAAAAAGTTTTCCCCATCAAATGAATTTTAAGTATCAATAGTGTACAATAGTAGCACTTATTAAATATTAAAAATAAAAAATCTTTTAAAACACAAGGGTACCCACCCTTATAAAACTCCATTGAACAATTAATAAATTCAATGGGAAGATTAATATTAAATTTATATTATTAAAACATTTATATTATGAGGGTTTTAATAAAAAAATCCTTTTGAAACAACATAAATTGAGGGTGTCGTAGCTTGTGGGGAGGTGGCGCTCCCAACCCCTTCCTGCACCACTTAGTGGTTCAATAATTTTTATAAAATAGTTTTAATTCATATTTTATTTTATAATATGTATATATATGTATATATATGTATATGTTATAGTTTTATATATATAATGTTTGTATATAAAGAGAGGACAATGATGGTCAAAAGTGGCCATGCTCATAAAGGAAAATCATAACTCCATGACTTTTAGAGAGATGAATATCATATTATAAATGCAGTCTTATGTTTAAAGGCCATTATTCCTCATGAATATAAAAATGAAGGACAATCCTTATGAAAATAGTGTTTTGTCCATGACAGGGACAATGATTTACATATGTTAGTGATGGATTCAAGAACCCATGATAGTGAGAAGACAAATAGGTGAGAGACTAGTTGAATTTTCAGGGACAATCAAGATTGTTGGTAATACTGCATAAAGATAGTAAAGATTGTAATTATAATAAGTTGAGGTGGAAGACCTCATGCACCAAGACAAGAAAAATGACAAAAAGAAGAAGATACTTAGTAAGAAAATCTTGCTATGGTAAAGCTAAGGTATCTTACAAGTAAAAAAAAATTCACAAGACTTGACAGTGATCTATATGGTGACCTAATGCAAGGAAATTCATGATAGCATCCTATAACTCTAAACAAGGAGAAATCATAGTTTGGGAGAAATGCATGATAGAGTTGCTTCATACAATTTTTGAAATGTAAAAAATTGCAATATTATTACTCCAATGATGATGGTAGGTCACAAACTAAGTTATAAGACAGTCATGGTATGAGTACAATGATCACATATGGACAAAGTTCCATGAGCAATCCTAGGAAAATTAGAAGGCAATGATGTAGAGAGAGGATAGTCAAGAACTCAACACATGAAGGAGTGAGATGGTGAAGAACAAGTAAACCACAAAAATATGTTACAAACCTTTCATGATGCATGCATAACAGAGATCAAATGACAAATTGGAGAAAATGACAAATGTAGAGGTGATGGTATGTATAGATGACGAAGTATGAAGATGAATGAGATACTAATGGATGAGACAAGTGGTAGCTATAAGTTCTAGAAGATATCCCATGCCCTCTAGGGATTTTTGACCCTTTCAAACTCTCCCTAGCATGTCTAAACAAGTTTGATGGAAATTTTGGTAGTTGGAGGATTTATGAACATTTGCAAGCATCTAGGGGCAATTTGGGTGACATGGAGAGTAGTTCTAGATATCTAGGGGTAGTTTGAGTAAGTCATGCACATATGAAAACATCATGGAGCTTTTCTAAGAGCAAGAGTAGGAGGCATCTTAGCTAGGCACCTAAGAGGAAGACTTTGACCTAGCAACAAGGCAACACACTTGTCATTTTTGTCTTTATTAGACATGTTTCAAGATTTTAGGAAGGGATTCAAGGCTAAAAGGCATGCCTAGGAACAAATTTAGTTCTTGCGTATTTTTGAAGCATATTTTTTAATTGTAACAAGTTTTTTCTATAAAAATATGGCATCGTAACTCAAAACCAATCATTTCATGACAAAATAAATGTTATAACACCATTTTCAAGAAACTTTCAAAATATTTCCAAACTATGTACAATAGTAAAGCACCTTTTATCAATAAAGCTTAGCATTTTGGACTTCAAATTTTCTGTTCTATTATGTGTATGAATTGATCGATATGATTTTCTTTGATTTTTGTATGCAAATCCTTAAATGAATGTCTTACTTCTAACACCTTCAAATAGAAAAAAAAAAACATATTTTGTGTAGGTTATTGCTTATGTTACTATGCAAATAGGTGTTAGTTGTGAAGAACACTAATTTTTCTTCCTAAAACTGTTGAAACATTGATACATGGATATGCTAAGCACCAAAGTTGTGTACAAACAACTAAGCTATTGAACATTTGCATGAGAAAATAGCAGTCTAAGTCTCAATAAACATTTGGTGCACCACCCTTATAGTCTTATTTCATTCCATGCCATTTTCTATCTATTTTCCTTAGTTGTAGCATTGACATAGATTAGAAAAGATGAGTACCAAGGGAACCAACCCTCTTTAGAGGTTGATCAAAAGCTATTAGATCCCACACTTTGTGAGATCATCCAATGTTTCAATAGATTGTTGAGTAAAGCATTTGGTAAGAGTGCAAATCCTAGTGAAAACAATCATAAAGAAAAAAATAGAAATAAACTTTCAAAAATTACATGCACAAAATGATATTATCAAGAGATGATTAGAATGTACAAAGTAATCTTGCATATATAGACAAGGGGTGAAGGTTAGCAAGTAAAAAGTAATTACTAACTGCCCAATAAAAGATGGAACACTTGTTAATTCATTAGGCAAGTGTTCTAGTGAGTGGAAAATGTGTAGGTGAGAGGTGTCTCACAAAGTGAAGACAGATGTCTCAACCACATGAGGTGAGACAAATCTCTAAATAACCTCTAAGTAAACTTAAGCTAGGTGTGAATAGGTCAATCCTAGAAAGGTGATATCCTAACTAGATATGTAAAGACACTATTTACATTAACATTACTTGCTTCAAGTAATTTGGGAGTAGTTTGTTGAATGTTGGTTGGGTTAGGGGTAGATGTTTGGGCCTGCACAATAAGAGATCCCAAGGTGTTTGCATATGTTGTTGGACATCGAAGTAGAAATAAGAATGATCAATCCCTTTTTGAGTAGTAGCCTCAAGGTCTTCCATTGTCCCTTTTTCCTCACCTTTTCTTCATTGTAGTGATATACGGGTTTAGCGTAGAATTGGTCTAGATTGAGGCATGCTTGAAATCCTGAAGATCCTTAGATCTTACCATTGTGGATGAAAAACAATCACAAATATTCATTAGGTATTCAAGCCGCCCATTGCAATTAGGGTTTTTCCTTTCCATTGCCAAAAGTTTATTTTTCTACAATTCAAACACTACTCTATTGCAAAATGAATAATACTTTTTTTATTGGAAAAAAATATTTAAAAAGAAATTATAGATCACATATACAAAGATGTATCAAAACAACAATAGCTCAACCCATGAATCAAAGGCCTATAGCGGCACCAAAAGAGTAGCTACAAGGCTTTAAAAAATAGCAACAAAATAGATGAGAAGTAGATGTCTATAGCTACAATTGATGCCAAAAGCCTACAACCAAAAAGCTCAAATAAGATTGACATAGAGAAACTAAGATGGGTTGTCCATTTGAGCCTGTATTTGTACAATCATAGCCTGGAGAACTTGCACGTTAATTCACCCATAATAATTAGAACAGGTGTTACTCATCTAAGAAGAATGAGCAATATAAGGAAAGTGATCACTACAATATGGATAATCCCACAACTCTTTTACTAGTGTGATTCCATATACCAACTATATGCTCTTCTTCAATGTATCACCAAGACCTATGAATCTTCCTTCGCATTCACTGTAATGTATACTATAAAAATACAAATAGCCCATGGAATAAGAAGTAGTTCATAACTCAATAACTTCTTGAATTGATCTTTAGAGTCACAATATGAATTAATCATTGGGGACCCATTTTCAACTTGGAATGTGCAATACACCTTGGGAAGTTGGCAAAACTTTGGCTTGAATTTGGGACAATAGAGACATCACTTGGAGATAAAGAGTATCACAAGTAGTTCCCTTCTTTCCTAGGTAAGACTTGAGGCTCCACATGAGGGTATGTATATTGGAATAAATAGCATGCAATTTAATCTCAAAGGGGGAGGAGGAGTGATACAAATTAGCTTGGCATCAAAACCTCCATATGTTTTTTATTATAATATGTCAACATGAATTAGAAATCACATTGTGAGCAAAAAAAGTATCCAAGAAGAGTTAATTTCCATGACTAAGGGAAATTAAATAGGGCTGGTAATGAAGCAAAGAGTGCATTCCATAGCTTGTAAATGTGAGGACAAAACCAAAAATAGTGTTTAAAGGTCTCGATCTTGCCACAAAATGAGTAGGAGGGATGTGGATGAAGGAATTTGAGATGAATTCCCATTGGGAGTTTAACACGTAGAAGCTTCCAAGCGATGAGTTGGGATTGTGCATTAGCTTTGGATTTCCATATTCGTAAGATGAGTTTGTTCCACTTTGGTCTTTTGAGGTTGCAATGCCAAATAGAGTTGAGCCGACATGACAAGGCCAAGGTAGGGATGAGTTGTTTGTAGAGAACCTTGAGTGGGAAAGTTCTGATCCAACCACCATTTGGCCATCTCTAGTCCATGCAAAAAATTGAATGGCATCTAGTAGACATAAGGATGAAGAGATTAGGGGGCAGCATGTTTTGGATTTCCAACACTATGGGTTTATCTTGGTGATTTAAATTAAAACCGAGTCTAAGTTGATTCCAAGATTTCCATTTAAAACTAGTGGAATCCCATAAGTTGTTCAATATTTGGTACCATTTTTAAAAATACGTTTAGATTTCATCCTGGGAATTTTGGAAAGAGGTGGATTATTATCTTAAATGAGGCAACTCCACCAAATTGATGAAGTGGCAAAATTGAGCCCATTGTTGAAGGATTGGATAGACCAAAACAACTTTTGAGAAACTAGCTGCCATGCTTTTCATATGTAATTTAGGGGGGATGATCCATGGAGTTTGAAGTAGTGAGCTAGGAGGATCTTGTCATTCCATTAGATTGAGCTCCAAGCTTTATTAGAGGCAGTTGTTTGGATACAATATCTAATCAACACTTTTCAAGGAGCATTGCCATCCAAAGCTCCACCTATTCATTTGGCTGAAAGACAAAATCCTTGAGTATACGAGTCAATGATTCCCAATCCAACCTTTTCCTTAGGAAGGATACAATGAGACCAAGAAGTAGCAAACATTCCTTTTTTATTTCCCCATTTAGACCAAAAGAAATTGTGAATTAGCAATGTGAGTTGGTTGTAATAGGGTTTGAAGGGTAGCCAGTAAGAGGAGGTATAGACATGATTGGCCAAAGAGATTTTATTAGCCACTTGAATACACCCAACCATTGAGAGAAATCGGTTAGTCCAAACCAATAATTTAGATTTAAATTTGTTAAAGAACCATTTCCACATGTCCTTCAAGGAGACTCCTAACCCAAAAGGAATGCCAAAATACTGAGATATGGTTTTGTGCTTAATTTATTTCCATTCCTTAGGGATCCATGTAGGATGGGGGTTGGGTCTTGTCATCCAAAATTTAGTTTTATGCATAGCTAATTGGAGCCCAAGACATTACAATAGAAGTCAAGGATATCTAGTAGATTATTGATGTTATCTATTGAATTTTGAACGAATATCATGCTATCATCAACAAAATGGGAATTAAGTTCCATACAATTCCCAAGGAGAGAGATGCCATGGATGAGTGAATTAGATTGGACATGTTGGAAATGGTAACCAAGAGCATCAATAGTGAGCACATAAAGAAAAAGGAGCTAAAGGGTAGCCTTAACAAATTGATTTTTAGAGGGGAAATTGAGGGGAAAGGGCTCCATTAATGGCCAATCTCACATTAGCATCCATGAATAACACACGAGCATGGGAACACAAGTTAGGGCCAAATCCCAATCATCAGAGCATCTTGAGGATGAAATACCATCTTATATGATCATACTCTTTGTTGAAATCAAGTTTGAGGATCAAGGCATCTTGAGTAGTTTGTTGGGACCATTGAGATGATTCCCAAGCAAGGATTAAATTATCAAGAATGAATCTACCCCCAAGAAAACCAATTTGCTCAAGTCTAACAATTTCTTGTGTGATGGGTTTAATTCTTTTGGAAAGAGCTTTAGCAATGAACTCATATGATGTCTTTTGTAATGTGATGGGACACCAACCATTTACCGAGTCTTCTTGTTTCTCTTTGGGAATCAGTTTAATCAGATCTCAATTAATGATTGCACCTAGGGATCCCGTTTCTATACCTTCCAGGTAGACATTGTAAAAATATTCTTTGATGTGGGGCCATAGAGTGTGATAAAACTCTATAAGAAGACCATCTAAACCAAGACTCTTTTCAAAGGTCAAATTATACATGGCTTCATCAATCTCCTCCAAGGAAAGGTTGTGGTCAAGAAACTTACTATATATGTGTTGATTTTTTTGAGGGATACAATTAGCTAGAGTATCTTCTAGAATGAATTAATTGGTCTTTAATAGAGTCATCAGTAAATAGTTGTTTATAATGATAAAAAAATCATGATATTCTGTTGCAATACATAAATTTAATGACTTAAATGTGTTTTTTTGTGTGTTTATGTTGCAAAAATTAAAAGAAAAATTTGGTGCTCTAAACTTAAAAAAATATTATTTGTACATTTGATGCCACAATTGCCAAAAAGGCATCATACAATATTTCCATCTAACAAAAAAATGTGTTGAAAGATAAACAAGTGATGCATAACATTGAGTTCCTACTGATGAATTCTAGTGAGAAAGTGATAAGGCATTAAAACAAACTTTGGTGTACTTTAGGGGTGACTTTGGTGTGGATTTATGTAACAATTATTGACTTGATTAAGATATTAGGTAGAATTGGTTCTGTGAAAGCTTTGTTAGATTGAATATGTTTTTAAGTTTACTATTGTTAGTTTCCTATAGGCTATGCCATGCACTAAGCCAAACATCAAGTACAATCAATTACAAAAATCTAGTTTAATTACAAAATAGCAAGAGAAGTGAAATCACAACTTTTGGAACTCTAGCTTGACATGAGAAGCTTCCAGTGCATGGATCACACAATTTTATGTGTTTTATCAAGTAACGAATTACTAAAAAGAGTCATCAAGGAAAATACAAGCTTAAAAGGTAAGCAAAGAGAATTTTACAAAAAAATTCATGCGTAAGAAATTATAAATTTTCCACAATAAGTGCTAGCCAAAAACATAAATAACCTTCACCACATTGTTGCATATCCAACAAGAACTATCATTAACTAATAGTCTTCAAAATGACTTGATCTATGGATTGGATGCATGGTACTTGGTTGTTTCATTATGGTAGTATGAACCACATATATCTATAAGAGTGTGCCCAAGCAAAGCATCAAATAAGTTTTGCTATGGTTTGGAGGGGGAATTTGTGTAGATAAAACCCTTAAGGAACACAAGTGAAATAACTATGGGAAAACTAAGAGATTAAGTGTTCAGTCTAAGACAACAAAATAATCTTGGTTTTAGGCCGTCTAGGCTTCCAACAAAGCAATTTTGGTATAAACCCTCTCAATATGTAAGTAGGAACAGTCATTGAAAACAGATGTATAATTTTCATGAAAAATGAGCAAATTGAATTAGATGAAGCTAATTTAGAGTCCCACTAAGTTGAAAAGATCTTCCCTTGCCACCAAGGTTGTTCTCAAATTTAATCTATAATCTCACATTGCAAGAGTTCTTGGTTGTGGTGCTCGTTTGGAATATAAAATACATATATTCTTTCCTTCTCTTCCCTTTGTAAGAAACAAAGATTAACCTAATACATACAAAATATAGTTTTGAAAAACATAATAAGATGATACTATTGGGATAATGGAATCTCTATTCCTATTGTAGAGAATGGTGATATGAAAAAATTCACTGTTAGCAGTAACATGCTAGTCAAATGGGGCATGAAGCATGAAAAAATTTGTACAAATATAAGGACACTTTATTCCTAGATCTACCAAATGTCCCAACTTTCCCTCCTAAATGGTGTTTGGTTTTCTATCTATGATAATGTCCTATTATTTGCAATCGGTTGAAAATTTCACTGCTCAAAGAAAATATATGGTACCTAAAAAGGTGACCAATTGCATCTTCAAACCAATAGAACAAATACAAATTTCAACTAAATCAAAGAGAATATGAAAAAAATCAACAATAAATCCATAGATTCAAGCAAGATCACAAGCTAATCTGGCCCACAGATAATTGTGACCACGAAATATATCAGATGAGACACTAATGCCATACATGTTCTATTCTAACTGCAGGTAAAAAGAATGTTGCATTTGACATATTACTGTAATTGATCATTATGAAGAATATTTCCTTGATGATTTCATACATTTCAAATTTCAACTTCATCATGTTAAAACTCTATAAAATCATCACAATGTAATTTGTAACAATAAGAGTTAAAAGAACACACCAAATTTGATCTACCAGAAGACAAGAAAAGTAAAGAAGTGATGTCTAACTTTATACTTGAAATGCATTTCCGTCATCATACTAAGCATAAAATGCAGAATTAGGCTCAACTCTTGGCTAATTTCTTAAAACATATTTTTCAAGGAAGTACATGAAACGATGCGTACAATACTCTAGTTTTCCATTTCCTGATGTTGGATTGCATTGGAAATTACAATAGTTTTGCAAAACTTCAAATTTGTAGGATGCACATTACACCCACTGCATCATGTGTTTTTAGTAGTGGCTAGGTTTAAATTCAAAACACGTGATCTTTCAAATAAAAACTAAAAATTAGGGAGGGAAAAGAGAAGGCTCTCATTTAGGTGCTATGAAACCCAAAATTAGACAAAAAGTTAAAAATAGTTTGGATTGTCATTTCCTGCAAGTAACTAATGACCTAAATAATGAATAACGTGTGATAACAGGTGAAACAAGGTTGAAGAGGAAACATATATACTCCTCCAATGCCAATTTGAAGGAAATGTTAAATCAAAATAGCTTGTGATGAGAATGGGATAGTGGTTCACTGATGAGAATGCCAAAGTTTCTAGAAGCCTATAAATCCCATTTTTGCTATGCCCTATCCCACAAAATGAGATGAGTATAAAATAGGATGAAACTGACTACAAGCCCCAAGATGTCGTAGTTGACCCTCAAGGGAAGTTTGTGTACACCCCAGGCTTCATAGTTCATGAGCTTACAATTAAAATGAGAAAAATAAATAATGCAATATGTAGAAAGTAATCAAATGACTAATTAGATTGAATTAAGAAAATGTAGTAATGTACTAATAGTATATGTGTAGAATAAAGACAAAAAATACAATATTGTTGTAATAGGACTTAGGGCAGGCATGAGCTCTATGGGTAATTGAAATGTGGTCATTGTAGGAAGCTCAATCCATCATTCATTTTGAAGGGTACAAGCTCACAGGAAGAAAAAAATCAAATCATAGAATTTCAAACCATAGGATTTCAAATCCTAACAAAACCAAACCCTAAAAAATAGGGGATAGTACATGTTGATGCACCCAAGTTTTGCACACACACTTAATAAAGCATATGAAAATATCAGGGTTTTAGTGCTACTCGATTCTTGAGTTGAAGACAAAAAATTTGTAGGCTTTTAAATGAAAATATTGGTTGCAAGTTAAAGTTTGTTTTTAGGCATGGGGTGAGGAATGATGCGCTATGGGAGGAGATATTAAATTGAAATAAAAAATGAGCATTTAGGGCAGAGCTCATAGACAACGGACTAGCCTCAAAATATAAGTTTTAAATACACGAAACAAAAAAATTAATTTCAACTGAAATCTACTTGTTTTGAATAAAAATTCCAAGCCAAGCTTAAATAAAGTCTAAACTTGGATAATTTAAAACCTTTCTTTAACAAAAATACAGATACTGCTTCAAACTTGAACAATATTTTCTCTAATTTGCATGCTCTGATTTTAAGAAAAATATTTTTCTCAAATCTCAACAAAAATAGGTGGCGAATAGACTTGCATTGTGGGACACTAGATTTTGAGCTTGGGCTTGTTGAATTATTACTTAAGGAAGAGGAAGGGGAAGAGGATTGGGAGAATGAATGTTCATGGGTGCCACCATCTTTCACCTCCACCAAGGGATGTGCAAGCATAATAGGTTTGTTGTTCATTGTTGTCTATGTGTTGTTGTCGTGAAGGTTTCTCACAGGTTATGATCATTTGCTTCCAACTTCTCCTATGCATTTAATGCATTAACTATAATGCCTTGGCCAAAATTATTATGATAACTTAATTTCTCAAGTTTTTTTAAAAAGAAAAATAAAGAAAACAGAAAAATTATAATTTATAAATATAAAAAATATGTTCTTAATTACAACTTATAGAAATAGAAAGAAATATATTTAAATTATACAATGTGATAAATCAGCCCAACGAAAAAATAAAATAAAAAATCAAGGGGAACTCATAATTTAGTTAATTTGTTTATTTTATTAAAAAGATATTTTACAAGCGCTTGTGCAAAAGAATCCCTCCTATTTTTCGGATGAGACGAAAAATATCTGGAGGCTTAATTAAACTTCATCCCACGCTAATCAACAAAAAATGACTGGTTCAAATGGAACAACATATGCTGCATGTATATCAGCAATACCAACATCAAAAACCAAAAACTTGCAATGGTGGAAGCTTTAGGATGCATCACAACCTCGGGAAAATTTCAGTGGAGATTGGCGTTAGCTTCATCCAACAACTTCATATCATTCTGCCAAAGAAATTCTAAACACGAAGCGCTAACCAAGCAGACAAAGCATAGATTGTTTCAGACCAATAGAGAATATGGAAATGCTGGTAAGTGGGGAGGAAAAATTGTTGTCAAAGTTGGGAATAGAGATGGGGATGGAAATGAGAAGACACAGGATTTGCTGGCTGAAATAGCATTCCTAGAGACCCAGAAAATTAGGGTGGCGGAATTTGTGAGTGAGAAATCTGACCATCTTAAAGAGGTGGCTGAGCTGACCAGTTCGGAGCTCCAACAAATTGCAGATGACACCTTGAAAGATCTGGATGACGCAGGCCTCAAGGTATGCCATGCATTAATTCTTCCTCCATCTTTTGTTTTTTTCCTTGCTTTGGGTGTTTCTTGGTTTTGAAAAAATGGTCGATGATGTTGGGATTTCAAATTGAAGGGATCTGCTATAAGGCTAGGATTACCTTGTCCTGAGGGTAGGTTTCATTAAGAACAACTTTGTTAAGGACGGAAAAAAGTGGTAAGGGACTTTCTTGATAGCCTGATATGTGAAATTGAACCTAACTGGCATGAAGTACTAACAAGAAACTAATAATGCATGTTTACCAAAATTTTCTGCAAGTAACTGCCAGTGTACTTCAAGCGACAACTTATGGAAAGGTGATGCACATGAGCAAGGAAAGTTATCAGTTTTGGCAATGACGTCACTTTAAAGACTTCTTGTATGGCTCTTTCTTCAGTGGGCTCAAGCCTACGCCCGTTTGGGTAGGTCATTTGCTCTTGCCAGGTATGTAGAGTTAAGACTATTGGACTTTGCCAATCGCAGTGCTAGGATGATTCCTCTTCTGCTTAGCTGTAATCTGCAGTTAACGGACATCATCTGGCATTCAGCGACTGGTGAGTATCTCATGTTAAAGGCTCTCTTTGCAGCTGAGTTTTGAACTCTGGCATCCTGATAAGAGTGGCTTTGCATTTCAGCCCTAAGCCTCACCAGTTCAAAACCAAAAGCTTACTCTTAACCCGCCAATTGCATTGTAGGAATCCACATTGTTTACTTAAGAGGAAACATTTCTATCCTCAGAAATGTATGCGGTAAATTTGTAGTAAACAGCAGAAACCCACTCATTACCTCCTGCAAAATCATGTGCTCTTGACTAGCAAAGATGCCTATTACATAATCCCAAGAAGTGGAAAACAAAAGCCACGCCTCTCCTTATGTACCTAAGCTATGATAAAACACCAACTCTGTAATGACATTTGGTCAAACGTTGTCCGTGACAATTTGTCCGGCAATAAGAAATACAATAAATTCTTATTCTATTCCAATAAAGTGCAAAATTTGCAAAATCAAATCAATTTGACTAAACCGATAAAAATGTAACTCTTTCATAATGCACTTCAGGATGTAGTTTGAGAAGGTTTCAGGGCTTCAGGCAGTTGTAATCTGGAGAAGATGCTCAATATATTTGATTGAATCATCTTAGTTGCAACTAAATCTTGAAAACATGTTGTCCTAGATTGAAGCGAGTTAGCATTTTACAGATTAGATAAGGCAGTATCAACAAGCCTACAGTTATTCCTCACTTATTGTTTCGAGAAGTGTTTGTAATCCTTAAATGAAAGTGATATTCACATATAGCTATTTCAATGTGACACTCTTTGCAAGGGAGATTTATGTCCTCATGCACAATGGGAGTCAAGGAAGGTGTAATTTGTGCATGTAATACCCTTTCTTTATAGAAGGAACATACATTCTCATTGGGCTTGGGGCATTGTGCATGAATTTAAGTGGTGTCAATTAATGAAAATTTCTACTCTCTTTGTGTTTGTTTGATGCAGCACCACAACTCCTTTGATTCAACACTAAAATCAAGAGGTCTCTGCACAATACAGATGCCTAGTAAATCCATCCTCTATTCCTTCCCCCCCCCTCCTCGTTACAAATCTTTAGTTCAATATATACTTTCTTTGCTCACAAAGACACCCACTCCTAACAGCATTCTAACTCTATTTTTAGCTACCACTTTGCAGCAGTTTCTGACAGTCAGAACCACTAAAATCTATTTCTAAACATATCAAAAACAGTTACAAATGCCTGACACATTCAATGACCAACAAGGAGGAATCTTTGCCCAACGAGTAAACAAATGCCTCCTACTTGTGAGGAACCCGTTAGAAGTCAACCTCCTGATTCTCAGGAGTCAATTTGCATCATTGTTTGCGAGTGGCCATCATGGATCTTGTTAAAAAATTGGCTCCCCATTTCACACGACTTGCCAAGTTATGTCTGCAAAAGTTTGTTGCAAGGGGATTGAAGGTGTAGATTTGGTTAAGGGAGTGAACCTATAGAATTCACAATATGATGGTGCAGTTGGTTCAACAAATGGTTAACTATTCATCCAATTCAGAGTGTAGATTAAACATTTACAGAACTTTTGTTAGGAACAGAACTTAGAATTGGTAATTTAAATCATTCTCCCAGTTACATAACAAAATTAATTGCATAATCAACAAAAAGTTAAGTTACAGAGCAAAAATGAAGTGAAATTCAAACACTTCAAATCTTAGCGCCTTTTAAAAAAAAACACTTTATTGAACATACAACAAGCCAAAGTCTTCAATATCTTCTTAGATTCTCTTCGCAGAATATTTGTTATGCTACCAAGTTAGCCCATTTATGGAGATGTACCCATACCGAATCAGACCATGTACTGGTCCTGGGTCTATTTCCTTGAGATGTACCCCCTCTGATATTTTATTGATTTTCTATTGTAATTTTCTGATTTCTTTTTTGTCAAGCAAATAATTGAAAGCAGTAAACTACTTTTTTAAAAGAAATTGATTCAAATCACAAATGAAACTACAGATTGAGATGCAACCCCACAATGCAATTAAAACACCAGATCTAAGAAGAATGAATAAGATGGCATCGATATTGATCGCTGCTACAAATCTGATTACGTTCATTTGACTGGAAATAAGTCTTAGGACTCATATACATGCAGATCTGTGTCACAAACTATAATGGAAACCTCTAATATTGATTCTCTCCAAACATAATTGCTGGAAATTAATAAATTTGAGTACAACTGTCTGAAAAACATGAAATCACCAAGTATGGATAAACCTGGAAACAACATGTGACTTGTGTAGCCCACTGAGAGTGAATGATTAGATCTGTAACGCTTACAAAATCTATCCAACATGATGGGGATGCTGATATAATGTTTTATGGTGGTGTAGGACTAGTATGGCTGTCCTATACTGTACAGCTTGCATAAGAGAAGTGTACGGCCTAATCAAGGCTGGAAATGACTGATAAAATCTGCAAACCCTGTACAAGAAACTCCACATAAATTGCCACTCCTAGAAGGGTACAAGATTCCAAATGGTACGGCTGTTCCTGCAAATGATAGAACAGCTGGAATGGGTGTAGAAACAACAAATCAATCAAATATAGTCCCAAAACCCTACATTATAATATGATCTGTCTCCCAAATGAAACTGCTTCCACAAATGATACTAAGTGAACCCAAAAATGCTGATTTATTGATAAAACGTTGTAGCGGCACTGTAGCAATAATATGCAATCCTCAAAATGTTGAAATCTCCATCAAATCACTGTTGCAACTCTGTAGCAAACTCCAAAATATCTCAAAATCTACCACAACTCAGCACACTTGTGATCCCTGAATGGAATCACCCAAGATTGAAAGCAAGGGTTTCTGTCCTTGGTCCCAAATGTGGAATCGAAGAGGGTTTTCGTCCTCTCAAACCCCAAGCAAACCAAGAGATTTCATCCATGGATGCCTTAAGCTGCTCAAATCTGAAAATTGGGTGCAAAGAATAACTTGAATGATGGTTTCCAAATGAAGATAGGCACCTCCTTGATATACCTTTTCAAACTGGGCCCTTGGGTCCTAAATATTTTCCCTCCAAATAATTAAAATACTTTTTTATTTTAATACCAGTGTTTAAAAATGCCTTTTATTTTAATTATAATAATATTATTAAGTTGTTCTTAAAATTAGAAATTATCGGGCCCAACTTAAATAATATTATTAATTAGCTTAATTAAAAAAAGTTAAAAGGGACATGAAATTTCTACTGGCTGTGGCCAGTATTCATTTCATGCCTGGAATGAACCCACAGTCCCAGGTATGAACCCTGGGCATACCCAGGGCAAGCCCTGTAAAAAAATACTTTTATTTTTGGAAAATCAGATTTTTAGGTTCAGCTAATTGCTGTTAAGCTCTTTCAATTTTCTTCTCATAAAGGTGTTTTTTCAATTGCAGTTAAGCTAGGTAAATTCTTCTCATAAATCATTAGTGTCCACAAAAGGGTTTTGTCTAGGCATGAACTTGTTTTGAACATATGAATTCTGAGCGGTATCTATGACATTTTTTCACCATACACTGAATTTGTATTCTATACTTGCTCCTTGAATCAATCTTTCATAGCTTGCACATTAGGCTCTAGATTCTACTATTCATTCAATAAGATGCCACTTGATATGCACAGACAGAGGACATAAAGATTTGACAATATAATTGAATGGCAGCTATACTTTAGGCCTCTACGCAGTAAGTGCAGCAGCAAACATAACACATACTGCTCTTTATATGGTTCTTTAACTTTTCCTTGATACTAGGGTTACGGATGAATCACATATCTATCAATAACTTTTGAATTCTTGTAATTTTTAGATACATAGCAGTCTTTGTTCATCAAATGTTCATATTTAGCCACTCACAGCTTATTGTAACCTCTGAAGTCTGAAATTTTGTAAGTATTTCCTTCAATATCATGGCTTATTGTAACCTCTGAAGTCCGAAAATTTCAGACTTAAGAGGTTACAATAAGCCGTGAGTGGCTAAATATGAACATTTGATGAACAAAGACTGCTATGTATCCAAAAATGTTCATATTTAACCACCACGGCTTATTGTAACCTCTGAAGTCTGAAATTTTGTAACAGTATTATATATATATATACACTTTTATATGAATTTATTTTATGTTTCTTATTTGTATTTATATAATGGATATAAAACTTGTTTCTCATTTTAGTATATATATGTACCAAGCTGTAGCAGTTCTGGAAAAAAAAGCCTAACTGCTGAATGAAGACCTGAATACGAACCCAAACTAACAGCATAGAATATTTTCCATTAATAGCATCAATTGTCTGAGAAATGAATTATTGGCTTTCTTCTTTCTAGACTAGCTTGCTAGCCAAAATCCCAGTTTTCTGTTGCAATCACACATACAGGCATATATCCTGAAAACTATGAACTGATTAATCTTTCAAACCAGATTATTGACTTCTTAATATCTTTCACAATCATCCATGCCTTGCACAAGCTTGAATGATATGAATCTTGTAACTGATTCTATTGAAATGACACTGATGTGTCACATCATTGTTGATGTGGCATTCAGTAATATGCTATTGCAAGTGCTCTGCTGATGTGGAAGAAAAAAATTAGCAGGGACTGAGATGTGTAGTGATCTGTAATTGGCTATTCCATGAATAAGGAAAATTACCTAACAAGTTATTTTTTCAACTAAAGAAAACAAGGCACCAAAACTCTTAACTCTCTGTGTGAGGGAAAATATTACAGACGACCATAGTTGTTGCAGGTGCCATGGCAGATACAAAGAGTAAAATATCCCATCTCTGATGATCTATCAACGTATATCAATATGAAATCATTATCTCTCAGAGCTTTTGGTAAACCTAGTACAGTCCATGGTAAATTCTTCCTATGGTTTACTTGGTACTCGGAACTGCTATACAATCCAACGTTTTGGCTCCTTCCATTTAGTAAACTGACAATGCTAATGCCTTGAGGCAATGTAGATCACTAATATTGTTCTTGTACAAAAATCCAGGTCTCCCCTCTCACAAAATGACCATATGAATCACAAGTGTACAATTTTCGGACCAAATTTTGTTGGATGAATTTGCTGGGAACACTGTTAGTTTTATGATCAGATTTAATGTACAGAATTTAATTCAAAATAATTACACAAAGACACAGCAGATACCCTGGGAAAACCCTCCACTTGAGGGAGAAAAACCCAGCAACAAATATATCTCTTATATATATAAGTAATGGCAACAAGTCTCTTTACAATGTGGCCACACACAAGGCCAATATTCAGCACCAGCAATGGCTGTAATAACAAAGAACAATCTGCTCTTCCTTGAACACTAATCTTCTCTTCAATGGATTCACAATCTGCCCTAGAAGAACTTCGCACTTGATAGGAGGAGCTGCTCTTGATAGAATTCGTACTTGCTTGATGCTAACACAGATCCAATCAAATGTAATTCACAACAATGAACTACAGCCTTCAACTATGATGAACTGCTCTTATGAATGAACTCGCACTTGAGATGAATGAGAGAATAAATTGATGATACAATGAGATGGAACGATGCGAATATATACAAGTGATAGGGGAGGATGTGTCCTTTCAAAATAACAAGTTGGCCCAGCATAGAGAGCAACTCTATAGCCTCCCACCCCCCCCGGTCCCGAAGGGCTGGGCAATTAATCCACTGGTTACAACTAGAATTCCCTACACCCACCCACTAGAATTCCCCCCCACTTACTATTGACCCCACCATCCAAGGCCCATCTATATATCCTCCCATGAAAAGACGAATAGGCCGGTCCTGCACGAAGGGCCCGGGGGGGCCGGTGGGGTTGGTGGACCCCACCATCCGCCGGCCCCAACCCCTTACCCTCTCCTGCCCTTACCATCTCCTGCTATCAAATCACATCCCTTCTTATATAAGTACCTATGTTATAATTTTATGATCGATGGTAGGGTGGTGGGTAGTGAAGGTAGTTCGGTGGGTGGGTAGGGATGGTTGTCCTTCCATCCGGTAGTGAAGGTAGGGAGGTAGGGAGGGAGGGCAATCAAGACTGGCCATTGGTATCCGGCCCTTGCCATCGGCCCTTCCATCCATCCAACCTTGGCAGGCTCGCCCCGAAGATAGGGACCTGGGTCCCGGGGAGCCCTTCCACCGATCAATCCCTCCGACCACACCATTATAAAAACGGGTATGGTCGGAGGGATTGATCGGTGGAAGGGCTCCCCGGGACTTGGGTCCCTATCTTCGGGGCGAGCTTGCCAAGGTTGGATGGATGGAAGGGCCGATGGCAAGGGCCGGATACCAATGGCCAGTCTTGATTGCCCTTCCTCCCTCCCTCCCGGATGGAAGGACAACCATCCCTACCATCCCACCAAACTACCTTCACTACCCACCACCCTACCACCTTCACTACCAACCAAACAACCATCCCTACCCACCCACCGAACTACCTTCACTACCCACCACCCTACCATCGATCGTAAAATTATAACATAGGTACTTATATAAGAAGGGATGTGATTTGATAGCAGGAGATGGTAAGGGTAGGAGAGGGTAAGGGCATTTTTACCTAGATCCTATGAGGCATTTTAAGGGGTAAGGGCATTTTCCTCTTCAATAAAATTGCGCCCATGCAAGAGAGGTCAGCTTCATTAACAATTCATGCCTCTTCATAATTCGAGCCTCTTCAATAATTGATCACCATTTATTATTAAAGACGTGTCTCTTGAATTTATCCAATCGCTATAAATTAAATAGCCTTAGCTATTATTTAATTTACCTTGTCATCAAGGAGATCGCTGGAAGTGGAGACCGACGCTGCAAACATCAACAAACACAACTTCTTTCTCCTGAATAGAAATTCCTAATATGAGGACCGGCTTCTGTCACCTGTCAGTGGTTCTTGACAAGCCTTCCAAATTTGAAAATTTCTGCAAAGTTCATGTCTTTTAAATAAAATCCTTTCATACTTTCAAGACCCATCACTTCCACTGACATAGTCGCCAACAATGCAACTCTTTATCAGCCACTCTTATCTGTTTTACCAATCTGTATTTTTGAACATATATGTAAGTACTTCACCCATTCATATGCTTTTGGTTTAATTTTACTGGAACGTTAATGAACTTTGTAGCACTTGATAATCTTTGAGACTTGCGAGAACCTGAATGAGTCAATTTACTATGATTTTGTTAGGACTAGGGGACTAGGTGTGTTTTACACTTGGAAAGCCCTAGGTGTAGTCTAAATTATTTAATGTTTGTAATGCTTTAAATAATGTGTCAAAATGGAAAAGGGTGTTCCACTTGGATGGAATCTTTCAATTTCATAGATGGTACTCTCTGCCATGTGTCATTGGTCTTATGATGATTGTAAGAAATTGAGTTGAGGGGTTATTAGGTGGACTATGACTAGCATCTTTCACTGGCTATTTATAGTGTAAGAGATAATTATTACACCTACACGGAGCATTCGGGAATTACTTTGACCTGTCTTGGTTCTGGAAGTCAAACTGCTCAGTCGGGAGTTACATTTTATTTGTGGAGGAGTTACACTTTGAAGTGAGGAGCATGGGTTGAATGTGGGCCACCTTGACTTGTCTTTGGCTCATGGTTTTGAGCCCAGGATTTTGGAAAACCATTCATGGTTTTGTTGGTCTCCTTGGCCTATATATACAAGGCTTGGGATGGAGATATACTGTCTAGTTTTATGTATGGTTATGCTATTGGAATTTCTCTAGGATTGAGAGTGTTTATCTCCTGTAAAGACCAAAGCTTGATACTGTATTGTATCTTGTGGTCACTGATAATACATTGATTTTGGTGCTTTGGAGGCTAGGTTTTTCCCTTTGTAGGGTTTTCTCAAGGTGTATTGGTTTCACTTTTAGTCAGGTGGTTTCCATTCTTCTTCTTCTATCTTCAATTCTTGTTCATTTCTTTGATGCTGTTACTATGTTGGAATGTTACTAAAATTTGTATAGATCAGATAACTTGTAACTCTCTCCTCATAAGATTAAGTAGGAAACTATTTCCATGTTTCTTTTCAAAATTTTATTTGATGGTATAATCATTTATTTGTCTCACTAAAAACTTTGTTGACTGTAGCTCATTCAAGGATTATTCTATTCTTTAGCCTAGGCACATATTCTTGAAGGAGATTTTTATTTACACCATTTAAGTCCTCCACTTTCTCTCCGTTCAAATTGGCATCTCTAGAGATCAACATAGTGAGGAGCTAAGTTTCATTTCACCTTTTATCTGACAATTCTTGAATTTTAGTTGTGCTTGAATTAAGTTTACTAACCATAGATTTCATAGTCATATGCTCCTCATTTCCAGAGTCAAATGGTTTTTTCTACCAACTTTGCCTTGTTTTGTATTTTAAATACGAAAACCTGCATTCTTCTTTGTCTGATTTCTTTTGTGGAAAATTTTCAAGCAATTAGGCTTAATTAGACCATTGTTTGTTTCTTGAAATTCAGTTGCTTGCACTTCCATGTAGGGAGCCTCTTGTCCAAATGGACAAACCAATTGTTACTATTGTGTTCTGTTTCTTGCAATGTTTTCAATTAATGTTACTGATTGGATAAAATTGAGCTGGTTATGTGACAACTTTATGGAATAGACCTCATTTTTAAATTCAATATCTATGTGCTCAAAAAAATAAAGTTCAGTTTAATCCTTTGTCAATTTTGGAGTATAACTTGCAAAAGACGTAATGGCTATATGCTCAAGGGCTACATGTAGTGGGGTTGAGTGTATGTATACAATTATTGTTGTAAAAGGTAGAGAAGGGCAACAGCAGCATTCTAAGAAACATTATTGAAAAGTAGTGCTATTGGCTATAAGAACATTTTAGATTATGCTATAGGGAACAGTATATGCTATAGGAAGTAACAAAAAAATAAAACTGGGTATAGGACATGATAGAACATGATAGAAAACAATACTAGCTACAAGAACAGTTATACTGTTGAAAAGAACAACTAAGTTACCGATTTGTCCCTAGCAGAGCCCGGATACGATACGGATTTGTGATTCAGATTCGATATGATACAAATTCGTCCGGGATTCGATTTTCAGACTGCAGATAAATCCAGGGTACGATGAGTGCTTTGTGGATTCGACAAAATCGAATCCAATTTGAACCCGGACCGAATCCACACTAAAACTCACTTAAATATGCCACACATTATATACTGCAATTACTAGGATTGAAAAAAGCTTCATACTGAGCAATGGTGTGCTTTTTAAAACTGTTACTAAAGAGTATATGTTTGGATTGGAAAAAAATTCATAACAATTTCATGTTGAAGGTTTGGGCCTGCCATACAACTAATGATCCCCAATCAAGACCCCATGCTCTTTATGCTTGGAAGTGGAACACTTTCAAACTGTTACTAAAAGATGAAACAAGAAAATGCATGTCACATCATAGGTGGAGGAACATAATTTTCCATTCCCCGCCCCCATCCTCCACCTTCACCTCCACCTCCACCTCCTCCACCTCTCTCACCCTCCACCACATACCCCCTTTCACCCTCCATCTCCCTCTTCCTCTTCCTCTCACCACCCCGTCCTCCTCCTCACTCTCTCAAACACAGTCACATAAGTGTGGATTTTTACAGGTATGTACACATCTGAATTTTAACACAAATACATGCGCGCATATACGCAGGCAAGTACACATCTGATTTTCTCAGTAGGTGGTACTTACAAATTATTACTGATAAATGAAATGGAAATAATGCATGACAAACCATATACATTCTCTTTTAATTAGGCACAAATATCTGAATTTGTTGTCTATGGTAGTGCTTCCAAATTATTACTGATAAGAGAAATGGAAATAATGCATAAACAAATATTGGCAAAGGAATACAATTATTCCATTAAACAAACACCCTATGACCCATACGTACCCATGCCTGATGGTTTTGTTTATGAGTGATCTTCCAAACTGTTACTGAGAAATGAAATGGGGATGTAATGTATCACTAACCATGAGTGAAGGAGCTCAAATTTGTTTTGTTTTTGATGACCCATATGATTCAGATTGATCAATGATCAATAATTATTAATGGTTGATTGTAAACGCTTGACATTTTTTATGTTTGAAGTTTGAACTTTTATTTATAATTCTATATCATGACATTTGAGTATAAAGTGGTGGTGTATTTTTGCTATGTTATTTGACTATTAATATGGTGGTGTATTCTGAACTTAATTACTGCTGCAAATATGTATATATTTCTGATTTTTATAAGTTTTTGTATTAATGTACCCAAAACGTACCCAATTCGAATTTTTTTTTTGACTGAATCCCGTACCGGATTCTTGTACCTGTACGCAAATCCAAAAATGATTCGGTAACTTAGAAGAACAACTATAGGAACAATTCATAAAATGATAAGATTACTATTGTTGAAGCAATCACGACTATTAAAATAACTAATGCGATTTTCAATAGCTGCACATCTAACGTAAAACTTGTTACACTTATTATATCACTCCAACATAAATATAATTGTTTTAACAACTGCAAACTAAATTACTCCACACGAACTGCAAACTTATGAATGAACCAAATTATACAACAACAAATAAAGGAACAACTAATTATCAACAAACACAATTTGATAAGTGGGTCTTACCTCGCATTCTTGTGATGAAGATGATCTCCTGCTAACTTAAGCTAATAGGTTTGCTTCAGATCTTTAATCATTTATTTCACCATAAAACTAAGAACAACTCATCACTTCCAATGACAACACTATATTATTAACTCGTCAAGTACATATTTCACACCATTACCCCAGATTTTTATAGAGGAAATAACGTGTAATAGTTTACTAAATATTTGTCCAATTTGTTAGACCGATAGCTTGCACAAAGTAACAAAAGACAAGCTTCAAATAACAAAGATTTAAAACAAGTAGTCACTTTTAACAAAAATTCTAAATATTTATAACCTCCATGATATATGCTTGTTCCCCAACCAACTGGAGATTAATAGTGTTTCCAACAGCCACAGATACATATCAGCAATTCCCTTCACTTGTCGTGTCCACTGCTGTAGGAACTGTTGAACCTTTGTCATGTTACATTAGGCAGAACTGGCAGCTGTGATTATTGGTAGATAAAATTAAATACATATTTTCAACTATTTTATCTTAAACTTGATTAAATATTTCTTATTTATATTAAGCGTATGATTAGCTTAAAAGGTAGGGGATTTGACATTAAAAGGAATAATGGTTGTCAATTGGATAGAGGTAAAAGGTTAAATTATGGAAGAACTGAATACAAATTTTATCCTCATTAGTTACCAATTGCATTGGCCCCCCTCCCCCAAAAATAAGAACACAAAAAAGGAATACAAAAATAATCTATTGTAAATGGTTTATTCAAAAATTTGGGAAGCAATAAGAATGTTACCGCATTCTTAATTAATAGGACAAATGCCAATTTTATTGTTGTTTTTCCAACACTGCTTGCAGTAGACTGTTGTGTGGGAAGGATTTTCTGTAGCTGGCTCTTGAGGTTTAAACTATTTGTTTTTCTTCTTTTTATAGCATGTTAGTTTCTTTGTTCAAAAATGCAACCTTTGCAATTGGAGGTTCAAGGTTGAAAATTAAAATAAGAGATTTGTGCCCTCAACTCTGTGCTTTCATAGCTTTGCTATAAGCATCTTTAATATCTTGAATGACGAAGAGCTCAAGTTCTTTCCAAATATGTAAATGCAAACCTTCTAAGTATTTTAACAACACGTCTTATGTATCGCTTGAGATCCTTAAGTTATACAAATGATGAAATTCAGTTGTAGTCAGGAACTTTTATCTAGCTTTTCATTCAAAATTTGCTGTTGAATATTTTATTTCCATTCGAAAGTAAAATTCCCTCTCTTAACTTTGAACTCTTTCCAATTTGAGATACGAAGCTTTCCCACCCTAACAATGCTTGTCCTGGCACCTCTAGCCTACACACAATATTCTTTGAACATATGTATAACATTAACAAGCCAAATATGCCTCAACCTGGCTCAACCATTTGTTTACTTTTTTCTTCATCCAATTGACCAATTGTTGCTTCTTCTGCATCCAATTTACCATCTGATGGTACAATTTCATTCTTCTTTTTCAACTTAAAAGATTTGAAGATAATTGAAGCATAAACATTTTGGCTGACGAGATCTCAATCTTCTGATGGATAAAAATATTGTTGGAACTTGGTGTTGCTTGCAATGATGTTGAGCTCAAAAAATGTGACAAACCTAGGAGAATGGAAGCAATTAACTGGGTCATTAGAGCTCTTTAGTCCTTCGTAAAAATTGATCTGCAATTTAATTATGTTTACTGATTTGATTATTTCTTCATTCTATTTGAGGAATTTCTTTGTAAGCAGTCATTATGGACGCTTTTGAGGGTCTCAGCATGTCTTGGGCTTCTTGAAAGTAGCAGTTTTGATTTTCTCCTTCTTCTAGGCTGACTCCTTGTCTAGATCATCAAATAGATTGTTAAGACTTGGAACTAAATTTCAACATCTATATGTAGGCTCCAAGGAAGAGCAGTCAGAAACGTGCTGTTAAACAAAAATTGGTGTACTGCAATGTTACCAATCATTAAAACAGGAGTTTATGAAACAAATACAAAAAGAATGATAACATAAAGATGCATGAAAATTTGAGAACAACATTTACTTATTTAAGAAAAACACGTTTTGATCTATTTTCAAAGTACATATTGTCTTCATAGTTCTGCCCATGGTTCCAGATCAATGATTTAGCTTATACACTTTATCTATAAAGCTCTTTCACTCTTTCAGGCTTTTATCTTCCGAACCATTGCTCTTCTCAATAAAAATGAAAAAAAAAAAAAATTAAAATGCTATCGTTTTAGATTGTGTTAATTGACTGTCTCTCTTAGCACATCCTCATAACGGACACTCTGCCTAACAGAGAACACAAAGTGCTTTCTTCTTCCTTATCTTCTTTTTCAATGTTTTAATATTGTTTTCAAGTCTCCAGCTGAAATATTTTCCTTAACTAATGAAAATCAGGAAATTTCAAAAAGCATCGGGATTTACAGTCTAATGAAATAGTGCTCATGGGTTACTCCCTTAATCCAGTAAACCATCTATTTTTTTTCTAATGTACATTGGCTAGTTAGGTTCTGGAGTCCGTTGAAGAAGAAGTCCGAGCTTGTGAAGAAGAACTTGCATCCGAACGAGCTGAAATGCAGATAAAGGATCAACAGATAGACAGGTTTGAGAAACAAAGTTGGGAAAGCCGTAATGAGGGTCTTTTCTTCCAGAGACTTTATGCTCCTACTCAAAAATTAAAGGAAATTCCACCCGATAAAAGGAAAACCATTCAAATGGAAGCTGACATACTCAAGAAGGTCACAAAAAAAACACTTAATTCTAGCATCAGAAGAAATCTTTATCTATTCCTGGTACTTGTGCTCAGCTTTGGATTAATAAATGCCATTGCATCGGGAAATGCAGAATGGCCAAAGCTTGCACTGTATGTAGTACTTATTGTGATTTTAGTTACTCAACTAACTTATGAAACCACTTTCTCATCCAAGGACAAGTAAATGAACTACTGGCAATGTACTGAAGTTCTTCCAGGGGCTTGGTACATGAGAATCTTTGAAACTTGTTCTCAACTGATGGAGATGCTAGCTATGCAGCCATGCTCCAGACATCTAAATTCTGAAAGGATGGCGGCTTGTTCAAATAATTTTCTAATGGAAGGATGAAGGAGGTCTTATCATTTGTTTCTTGTTAAAAAATTTCAAGCAGATGGATATGGCCGATAGATGATGAAGAATACATACATAAATAAAAGTTAAATTGATCAATGTAATATAAATGCATTTTTATGATTTCATTTTCACCTTTTGTAATGCTAAATTAATCAACGTAAAACAAATGCAGTATTTATGATTTTGGTTTATCTTTACACCTTTAGTGCTGCCAAATTACTCAATAAGATTTAGGAGATACAGGTTAGTTATCTCTGTCCATTTTGGTTGGTCCCAACTCAACTATATGCTTTTGACTTACCTATTGAGGTGCATTGCTTTTTCTTTATTGACCAGTGCATGAAAATGTAGCACTTGCATACTAAGTAGATGTAGTGATATGGGCAAGCTTAAGGTGAGGCTGAGCTTCAAGCCTTCAGGAGCTACAGGATTAAATTCTCTCATAAACATAGCAGGTTTGTGCACCTAGCGAAAAATGACTCTAGAGCCAGATTAAACTCAACAGTTGTGATACTTGATGCCTGCTGAGATACAGAGGTGCTAGTCTGCTTCTATATGGAATTCCATCCATTTTTGTTTTTAACTATGGTTGCACATTTTATTAAGATAATCAACTGCAATGAAATGCCTAATGATCCTGAATATAGTTTCTCTAAATTTTTGTGGACAAATTGTATCTTGGCAAGACTTATTCCTCTGTTGAACCATTCGAGAATAAGCAGCACACACCTTCCTCACACAATTGCAATCAACCCACCTCTTCCCCTGCCTCCAATTCCCCCACCTTCCACTCCAGTGCTCCCTTTCTCAAGCAGGAGGCTTTCGCATCCTCCCTTGTCATGATCGCTGCCCTAAACCCTTGCCACACCCTCAAACAATTTCAGATGTGTACTTTCACAAAACCCAGACCATCAAAATAAGGGATATTGGCAAAAAATCTTCCAATATCATGCCAACTGTACCACATCAAGAGTAACTTTCCCCTTGAAAAAAGGAAAATGGTTGCTGTAAAGAATGTTTGCCCCTCAAGGTCTCTTCTTTGTAGATGACATGGAACACTGCCTTTGGTTACTTATCGATAAAGCTTTTATCTTTAAATTTATGTGAGTCTACCCTGGTCCCTATATCCTTATAGTATGTATCATAAGCAACTGGAATCCTGTGGACTCAATTGATATCTTGGTGATGCCAAGAAGATACTTCATGGCCATGTTCAGCTCTCAACAAGAGATGGATGCAGCTTTCCAACGTAGACCATTATTCATGAGAAAATCTGATCGTTTCATGAAAGACTGGGCCCCTGACTTCAACTGCAGAAAAGATTTACAAATGTGTTACTGGTTTGTGTTTGTTTCCCCCTTCTCCCCAATGAGTGCTAGCATGGAACATGCCTAAAAGATAGCATCTGCTATTGGGAAATATGTTATGGCATCACAGTTCACAAAAAATCCAACAGTCCTAAACTATGGTACGATCTGTCTCTAGACCTGGATAAGCCACTTCTACATAGAATCGTACTGGATATGGGTGGAATTGAATGGGGGAAGCCTATTGATTATGAGAATATAACATTCAATTGGTAAATCAATCATGAACATGGTCATTTTGCAAGGGTTTACCCCTCCATCAAATCACCATCCCCAGTCCATAAGAAAGAACAATTACAAGCAAAAGCCATGCAAAAGGACACACCTCACCACCCACAGAACATCGGATAAAACTCGCATCAAGAAACAAAATTCCATAGGGCATACACCGGAAGTGATAAGCCTAATAAAAAAAACAAAGATATTGTACCATAGTCAATTCATTTGCAGCCCTAGAAGTTATGGAGGCCAATAATCCACATCAACCTATAGAAATATCGTAAGATGATCCTGTCCTTAAAAATACACCCAACAGTGAAGCAAAACCAGCACTAGGTATGCAATTGAATCCCACCCTATTCCAGTGATAACAAAAAATAGAGGTCAAAGGAGAAACAGGCAACTCTAAAACAGATCTCGTTCCTTTATCCAGCACTCTATGGCAGGCCGTAGGAAGCTCAAATCACACCAAAAAAATTGAAAAACAACAAAGGTAAACATAGAAATGTCAGCAGATCCCTGTACCAACAAACTGTGGATAACATGATACAAATATGAACTTCAGAAACTGCAGATTAGCTACACATCAGTGAAGGATCTATCTCAACACCATACTCCTTATGAAGATCATATCATGGAACATAAGAGGAATATGGTTGACCAGGAAAAGCTGTTTTCCATTCATTCTGAACATGTTGATCTAATTCTCTTAAAAGAAATCAGCAGGATTGACAACTCTTAACCATCAAAGATAATAAGTTTCCACAATCCAGAAATCTTTTGCAATTAACTCTTAACCAGCCAAATTAAGAGGCATTTGGGGAGTAAGCATAGTATTTTGACACTAAGACTGTTTGCCCACTAGAATCTTGCTAGATACGATCTCAAATGCCAAAATACTTTTCCTTGGGGCTTGCAGCTGACCCTCTACACCATAGAAATCTCTGCAGATATCACAGTTGTAAAAACCTACATTGACATCTCAGAAATCACTGCATCTACATACTCAACAATCTTAATTGTTGGATTCAAAACAATGCTCATGCCATCATAGTAATGGAAGACTTCAACACCATTAGAACCACTACAAAAAACAAGGTAAGCCACTGGTTCAATCAATGAAGGGTTGAAGCTCTAAAACAGTCTGCAGATGGACACTAATCTGGTTTAGCTTAACTACAACGCAGGATCCTTCACTTGGTCTAGCAAGAGAAAAGGGAACAATATACAGCTGAAAAGATAGACAACTTTTTTATCGCAGACATGAGAATATAATTGAAATGGAAAGTATACATTACCAAGTCCACTCTTTTTTATTATTGATAAATTAATCTTCAAATGTCCAAGTGGAGAATCTTCTTCCAAAATAATCCTTCAAATTATTGTGGCTCACGAGTAAGGATTTTACTGCACACATCCCAAAATGGTGGCATAACGCACCACAAAGAAGGGGCTGCCAAATGTTCAGATACTTGGAAAACCTAAACCAAATCAAGCTTTGGCACCCCATATATTTTGCAAATGTCTTCCAACAAATCAAACACGTTAAGGTCAAAGTTCAAGACATGCAACTCCACATAAGAGACCACGGATTCAACAAGGACAGAAAGGAAAACTAAAAATTAATTCTTCTATTATCCACTCTACAACAAAGAGGTGTATTGATATCAAGGGGTGAGAGATTAGTGGATGAAACTTGTTGACTCCAATGCCAAATATATTAGCACTATAACCTAAAATAGGATATTTCTTAATAATATTCGAAGATTGTAATTTTCTTTAAGGGATTATTATCACCTTATAAGAGGAGAAACTAACATTTACTATTCAATTTTTTCAACGAACTAGTTCTTTTTGAGCCATCAAAGTCAACTCGTCAACAAAAGGCTAGGTAAACAATTCTTCGTCATAATAACTGCACAAATTTTGGAAGCTGAAAATATAACCTTTATGTTGTCCATTATAAAAGACAGGCTTAAAAGTGTTATTTTCTCTTTCAACTACAACAAAGTCCCACAACTAGATGAGTTCACAAGATTCGCTTAAGAGTGTTGTTTTCTCCTTCAACTACAATAAAGCCCCACAACTTGATGAGTTCACTGCTCTTTTTCCTTAGCCATTATGTGACAATAAAAAATGAATTACTACTACTATTAGAAGAATCATACAAAAACAAACAAATCAACAATATAACTCTAGTTCCAAAGAAGGCTCAAGCCTAGTAGTTGGAAATTCATAGGTCAATTGTAGTGTGCAATATGCCATACAAAATAATCTTGAAAATCATTGCTCAAGTAATGAAAACCCTTCTATCAAGAGCAATCAACTTTCATCTAAGAACAAATAATGGAAAACATAATCATAGTACACAAAATTTTGCATTCCCTGCCTAATCCTAATTATATTGGACATTTTCAAAACCTTTGACAAATGTAGTTGACAACTTTTTGAGAAGACAATTCAAAAATTTAGCTATAGTGCTCAAATCATCTATTGAAATAATAGTTCCTAGGCCTAGCCCTTTTAATTTGAGTGGAGCTCTGTGCCACATGAAATGGGCAGCTAAAGGAAAAAACAACATGATGGTGGAATACCGCCTAGGGGGATGATTCTCCAAATTACACTTTTCAAATAAAACTCCCTTACTTTGAACTTTCATGTTACTTGAAATAAAGCAAAGTATGAAAGTCTGGCACATTTATTGAAGCCTCGGGGTAATAATTAATATACTCAACACCCTTCTATTTTCAAATGTCTTACTATCTAGGGAAAAACTGATTCTTAAGCAAACGTAATTCATGGAGAAAACCTTCCTAAACACCTATCTTGAATTACCATTACATCAATAAATTCAACACAACTGTTGACCAATGTACTAAATAAATTTAGATTAAAATTGACCAATGGGCATAGACCTAGTTTAATACGTAGAGTTTAAATGCTCAAAGCAATGCTCCAAGATAGTTGTTCCAATGCATCTTTTTAGAGGGCTCCCTATACCTTACCAAGTACAGCAGCATATACAACCAATAAAAATGCATTTTCTTTGCTAAGGGATTGAAAATAGGTTCAAGTATTGCAATAAAAAATGGTTGAACATTCACAACATGAAAAACTTTAATAATGCTCTCAATAAAACCAACATAGTAAATCCATTAATTTCACCACCTTTCATGGGCACAAATCATACAAGGAAAATATCTCATACAAAGTTATAATATGTACCAAATGCCTAGAAGAACACACATGTATACTACTAAATTCTAATGTAGCATAGACAATAACATAAATGAATAATAAAGAATCTAAGATGATGGAGGAAATAAGAACACCTTGCTTGTTGAAATGTTAACTTCAAGCTAGAATACTTTCCTTTGTGTCAATTGTGAAACTTGCCCAAAAGAAGAGAAATAGAGTGTGACCTTAGGACCTTAATTTATTGATCTCTACATAGAAGATTATAGACTAAGATTTGGGGATACTACTAATATGACAATGTGTATGGCAAAATAAATCATACAACTACTATGAGTAGTTGATTCAAGGTGTATGAGAAGTTCCTATGTAAGAAGGATCAATGACTTTGTGTGCATTTTTAGAGAGACTTATCCTTTAGAAGGCTTAGATTGCATTGTGAAGCAAGTGTGTAGTAACTAGGGTAGAGACAAATTACAAGTGTGAATGAATGTTTGTCATGAATGATACCTAAGGCTTGCTTAAACAAAATTCACAAGGGTAAAGATGACAAGATTGATCAATGTTGAACTTGTCCTAGTGGACTTGTTTGATTGTGGTGGCCTTGTAGCATTGGGTAGAAGTATAAGGATGAATACAACATGTAATGGTTAATAAGTGATTTTAGGGAGTGCAATGTCCTAAGAGGATACAAAATGCCAAGGATAAGGAAGAATATAATGATTTCTAAGTGGGGACTAAATAGAAGGATCTTGGCAACTCACCTTCTTGTAGAGACGATTCACCTTGTTAACGACTTTTGGTCTCCACAACATGAATTCATGTAATATATATAAAACATTTGTAGTAAAGAAAATGGATAGGGCATCGAGAGATACAAGATAAACAACCACACACTTTTCTCAAGGGCATGTTGCGTACGAAACATATAGATAAATAAAATACACTATGTTTGGTTTTATATCTTTGTTTGTGTTATTCATTTATGTTAATATGATCTAACATACACTGCAACTTGATTGGATTCTCATTTAGAGAGTTCTACAATGGGCTTTACACCTAGGCCTTGAATTAGAGGTGTTAGAGCTCAGTCTTCATTTGCATGTTTTGTAGAACACATTCAGAGCACCTAAGCCTCAATGTCAAACTAGGATAACCATTAAAATACTTGCCAACTCATTCTAATATGGGCAAGCCTATGCAAGAGGGGATTTAAGAAAATGATCAAAAGTGAGATTGGAGAAACATTTATGTATCAACAAAAGATCTTGTTTGACCAATTTACAAAGGTCCTCAAGTGGGTGGTTCCATTGGCTTCATCATCAAGCAAATCTTTTGGAATTTGAGTACCCCCTAGGTTTTAGGTAAACTTGGACGTTCCAAAGTTTGAGGGTAAGATAGATGCCAATCCTATAGATAATTAGTTCGATTGGCTAGAATATTATTTTTTCATTAATGCGCTTAATACTGATGAAAAATAAGATAACCCTTCCCAAAGTTTCCTCATTTGTCAAAAGCTAGTGGCAATCCCACACACTTTGGGATGAACACTCAAGTGGATAGAGGTCTAAATCAACCTAAGACCAATTCTTGGAAACCTTAAGGACGACTTTTATCTTGAGATTCATATGCTACATGCAATGATCATAGTTGTAGTAGGGACATGACTAGTCAATGCAATCATATATATATGCTTTTCATGAGCTCTATGCAAGGTGGGCTCATTTGAGTCAGAGCAAATTTGAGTCCTTGAATACCCTAGTGGCTTGCACCTAGCTATCTAGTATAGGTTGTAGTCGATCAAGATCAAAACCATTAGAGAAGCCTATCACTATATGGTAGATTTAATAATGAACTTGCAAATCTACCCTAGAAACAAGATAACATTATGATGACACAAACTAAAAAAAATAAAAAGGAACCAATGTTTATTTAAAGAGCAATAGATTCGATTACCATAAGTACTAGTTTGAAAACATGAATTTTAGCATTCCAACATTTGGATTTAATCAGATTAATGTTTGTTAATAAAAAGAAAAGATCTACAATATATAGCCTTTAAGTTCCCAAATTTGAAGAAGACATATAAGACAAAATCCCTTAAAATAAGGGAATGACATGTACTCATTTTCCTATCCCACTTAAGTAATAAAAAATAAATTACCTAGAAGTAAACTTAATATAATGGGTGCAATATAACTATTACACCGACATCTCCCTTAAGTGCAACTAAGACAAAAAAAGAAATGGGTCTTGGCAAGACAAGCCATATTAGGTAACCCATGCACAATTGGAAAGAGCCTCAATATACAAGGAGAGAGTAACCCCTCAAAAGTAGAGAAAGAGAAAACCCGTAGGAAAAAAACATCATCCAAAGGAGAGAAAAGGTATGAGGATGAGATAATCCTCTAGAAGTGAGTGTGTCTCAAAATCCTTGCAAGATAAGGCTCGTGTGTGCCTCTACATAGAAGATGGATAATACAAATGCAAAATGTTGCATGGTTTGCAGTTGGTCCTTTTCCAATGAGTGATGGATCTTCCTTTTTTTTTTTAAACATCCTTGAGCTGTCAAACTATTGAATTCTCACTCAAATGGTTGAGTGTAAGAAGGAATTAAGATGGATGGTTTTGGAAGCTACTTATGTGTCTCATTGTTGATGCTAAACTATGACTGAGACTAATCAATTAGACCATGAGCCATACAAGATTCGAGAACAACCTTGAAGGTGTGAGATTTGAATTAATGTGAGTCTAGATGAGTCAAGATATTAGAATAATGTGGCAAAGAGAGAACATGAAGATCCATAATGGGAGATGCAACTCATTTTGAGTTGTTATCAAATAGAAGATGTATGTGCTTAATGTTGTCATCAAGACTTAAAATATGAGATTCTACAAACAAATGATGTATGTCTAATAAGTAGATATCTCAATGATCAAGAAAATACGTGTGAACTTGCCGAAGATAATCTATTGTAGCATGTAGAGAAGCTAAGATCTTTGTTGATGCAATTTAGGTGGTGGTGATGGAAAAGTTGCTAATGTTTAAGGTATAGGAGGAGAATTAGAAACATGAGAGGTCTCTTTGTCATCCCTAAAATGGAGAAAAATAGGTCATTAATGGACATGAAGGGAAATGGGGTTATGATAAACCTATCTTTCCTCTATTTCATTAGGAAATGAGATTCACACAAAGAATTGGCTTATGACCCTTAGGTGAGTCAACTCAAGGTGTGAATCTGCAAATTTCCTTATGATTGAAGGATGGGGGGTCAAGGCCAAACAACACTTTGGGGAGAAAAACTAAAAATAGTAAACTAACACCAAAATGCAATTAAACACTTGAAACAATAATTTTAAACTCAATACTGACAGAACCTACAATCAAATTGTAGATCAAAGAAGGGTAGATTTGAATGTACCTTTCACCAAAAGTTAGTTTCTGAAGCTAATATGGGACTCATTCACCCATGGGTGAATGGGTCCTTTGTTAGGGTTTTTTTGCAACTTTGGGAGCCTCTGGTCCTATCTTTGCACTTCTAGATTCTCCGGGTTTCAGTTTCAGAATTTCAGAAATAAATTCTGTAGATGAGTTTCCATGAGATGACAACTTTTGCAACTTTTTCAATTTCTTCAATTTTGCTCTTCAAGAGATCCTCAAGCTTTCTTCCACCTAGATCTGCAAACAAAAGATAAGAGGGAAAAATTGTTTATTTTTGGTGAATGGGGGTTTGCCCAAGTCAAACCCCGTTTTGGTAATCAAACCTTGAAATGAATGAAAACATGAAAGAGGGAATGAAGAATGAACAAATCTATGTTACCACTCAACAAACCCTTGAATAAACCTTGGAATGAGTCTGCAACTTGCATGAAATGGCTTCAATGGATGTGGATCTTGAACTTGAATCTTGCTTGAAATAATGCTTTGAATGCTTGATTTGATCATGACGCCTACATCACCATATTAGCTCCAAAAGCATGCATGAGGCAAGAAGACTTTGACATGACAATTGGATCTTGAATGCCACAATAAAATTTTGATAAATATTCTCTTGAATGCCTTTGAAAATACTCTTGATCATCGACTTTGCTATAAGAATGCTTGCATAAAAATTCTCTAGGTGAAAAATAGAAAACAACCTTGTATTTATAGATATGTATCCTCAATTTCCCGAAATTCAAATATCACAAGTTGACATCTGAATATAAACTTAGAGATATTAAAATCTCGCCAAAAACATAATTTAAATTTAGGTCCTAAGGTCAAGGGAGGACCCATTCACCCATGGTCCTAGACCCCTAAACCTAGGACACACATTGCTCAATGAGAAGTGTTATGTTAAGGCATTGATGAATGTCAGGTTTCCTCTTCAGAAAATGCAATTAAATAGGCTTGGTAAATGAATTAAGGGGCCAATTAAGGAAAATTAAGCTCAATTAATTAAATGAGCCCTAAATAAGTGTGAAAGTGTAAATAAATACATTTTACAACACCAAATTAAGGCACAATTAGGTCCAAATTTAACTAGGAGGGCCCAAACAAGTGAGAAAATGTAAAGGGATACATTTTTCATGACTACAATCCCAACATTTGAGACTTTACCAATAAGTAAGCTACTCTTTTGTATCTTTGTTATATTGAGACTATCAAAATAATCAAGGGTTAAAAGGATGTCCATAATGAGATCTTTTAGGAATGGAGGTTCATTGGGATCTCCATAAATCTCATAAATTTGGTCCAAATTCTAGGAAGGCACACAATGTGTAACAAAGTTATATGATGTGTGGTCACCAACACTAAGATTGATTAATCCTAGGACATGATAATTTCTATTACCCCATACATGTTTTTGCTAGTCAGTATCTGGTTTAGAGACAAGCCGATATAGATGGAGTAATAGGTGAATCCATTAACAATGCTTTAAGGATGCCATTTCCCTAATGACTTCTAGTTCCCATTTTCCAAGGTAATAACAAAGGGGTGATTCGATATACCCATTACTGACTTAATAAATTACCTTACCGAAATGTTTGGAACTTTATATAAGTTCATTGATAACAAAATGCTTGTGTAAGTTCTCCAAGACTAGTATAGTGACACATGATGCCCTCTATAGTGGTTTTTTCCAGTTTAATTGTTGGTTTCTTTTAGTTCCATCTACTATTCTCTAGCATCATTTATGACATATGATTAGTTGCATTTCACTTTTCCAAGTAAAATAATTAAGCGATGCGAGAATTAGAGGAGATAGTTTGTTCATGTTATCCCATGCAAAAATGATGTAAAAAATAAGAACTTTAGAGATTAGAAGACACAATACACCCTTATTCTAACCCAATCAAAAGTCCCTCGCTAAATTGCAGATGTTGGTACACTTAAGTTTAGTGACTTTATACAAAGAATAGGCTTAAAAACTCCCATTTACAATGCATAGGGCTTTTACAAATTTTAGAGAGAAATATATAGAAAATAACTTAGACCATTGAATTCCTTGCTATTTTCTTAGTATTTTAAAAAATTGCTAAATTTTTATATCTTGAGCAAAATTTTATGTTTGTTTGAAAAAATACCTCCTAGATGATTAAAAAGGGCCCAAAAGAGCTATTGGCTGAAATTGAGCAACACAATTATTGGTGTGCACAACAAGGACAATACTTGGGCAGAGTAGCATTGAGGTGGTGCAGTGGCAACATGAGAACTAGTGACAATGGTCTGATTAGGTGGCAACATGGTGGCATAAAAACTAGTAGAGCACATACAATGTTGTTGGCATAGTGTGTTGTGTTGATGATGATGTCAACACTCCATAGTTCTTACATAGTCTCTACACAAAATAAACAATATGATACATATGTTGTACAACCTTTGAAAATGTGCATGTATCAATTTTCTTCATAGCTTGGGGCGAAATGCTCATATTTTGATGAATAAAAAGGTAGTTTATGGGTTTTTTCTTGATCCAAATGCAACAACATCTTTTGTTTTGTGCTAACATGATCCAAAATGCATTCTAATTACAAAAATGCCTAATCAAATCCTACATACATTTTTTAAGTAGACTTGACAATGTCTAATTTGGATGAAATAAAAGTCTACGAGTGATTTCACAATAGTGTGTCCCAATTTTCGGTATAAGTTGGACATTGAAATCAATATTTTAAACCAATTTTTTACTTTAATAATTTAAAGATGTGAACTAGTGACGTTTAAAATGTCACATGTGTATAAATTTAATTTTAAAAAACAATGTCATGTTTTTAAACATTAATTAGCAGCTTTTTTCACATAATTTATGTTAGAGTAAATAGGTAATCACTTAGTAATTAATTAATTATTATGTCCCCTTTTATTTTATTACACTTAAGCTAGACTTAGGAGTATTTTTTATTAACTTTATTACACTTAAGTTAAACTTAGGGGATTTTATTATTATTGTATTACACATTTTTTTGTCACATAGAATAGGATGAGGACACTTGTCATAATCTAATGATATCTTTAGCTAGGGTTTGATCTAGAGTTTAATTTTTCCTTTTTATAAGGATTCATTTGTTTAGGAATATTATTGCATCAACACAATTCTTAGGTTTCATAGAAAATCCATCTTTGTTTTCTTTCTATTGTGACATGTATTTTTGTTACATGTAATTTTTGGGAGTTGTAGGGTTCACTATCAACTTCAACATGGTATCAAAGCCCTAGATCTATGACTTCTTGTTCATTTTTTAGATATATTACCTTGAGAAAAAGTGATGCATCTTAAAGAAAAATAGATCTTTCCATTGCATCCATAATGCCCCAAAACCCTAAGATTGATTGTCAAATTGTTGAAATATGATAAGGGCAATTTTGGGTATTTTTTTAGGGACACATAAATTGAGGTTAAAAATTTCATACACTTGTATAGAATTTATAAGATCATATGTATCCACATAGTTTACAGGTCATATAGGTATGTTTTCCATCACTAGAGGTTTACATAGTTTCCAGAAAAAATGGTGTGCCTGCATAATTTTTCTGCCTTCTTGTGCAATTTTTTTGGCACTTGTATGTTTTTTTGATGATATGTTTCACGATTTTGATGACTACATAAATTTTCAACAACCTACATAAAAATTTGGGAATTTGATCTCGATTGATGACTTGGTGACGTTATATCTCAACTACGCTAGTTGATTTCTTGATTGTCACCTACACCCAACCTTTGCATTGCTCCTATTACTGCTACGCCCACTCCACCATTTTTCCAAACTATAAGCCCCTTATTGGTGGTCATATCAACGAATAGTGGCCACTCAAATCTAGCCTCGAGCGCCCAACACTTAGTCTATGATAGGACTAGGTGCTTACTTTTTTACCCCTGTTTGCCCTATAAGCCAAATTGGGAAAGTTTTGGTAAATTGGGTATTTCTTGGGTGTATAAAATCAAATTTTTGTGAATGAGATATCAACAAAAAACTAGTTCCGAGCCTTATTTAGTGGGGCTATTAATTTTTTCAGTTTCTACTATTAGTGAAAGTTATTGCTAGTTGAAGCTAGATCTAACTATTTTCACTTAGAAGCTCATAACGTTTGACTAAGAACTATTTTTTCATGATTTTTGTGGTGTTGAAAAGCTGGTTCAACCTTCTACACATATCTCAGACTTATTTTTCCAAAATATTTATGGAGGTAATTATGCAATCTATTATTTTCAAATTTAAAATAATATTGATAAGAACTTAAGGAAATAAAACTATAGATAAAGGGGATTGGGAAAAGGAATGGTGAGCAAGCATTGAAGCCAAAATAGGGAGGAAATTACAAGCTTGAAGGGTCATGATGGGAGTTAAAGGCTAAGGTTCAATAGAGAAGAAAATTGAGTTTTGTGATCCAAGTAGGTGGTCTTAATCTTATTTCTATAAGCTAGATTTTTTTTCATTTTAATAGAATTAGGAAACTAAATTTGATACTCCTTGTGATCAATTTGTAAATAAAATTATTTAGTTTACTTACTATGAATAATAGGGAATTAATAACACAAATAAAAGAGGTAACAAATCCACCTAAGAAATGAAAAAAAAAAGTAGGGGAAGGAAATGAATATAGTTTTATTTTTTATTATGTGAAATCTTCCCTTTCAAACTTGCACAAATTATGTGTACATATATGTGTGTGAGAGTGTATGTATATTTATTTATACACACTCAAATTATAAATGTATGAATGAATGTATGTACAATAGTTTTATTTATAAAAAAAAGACATTTTTGTTCTATAAAAACAAGTTAGAAATACACACACACACACACACACACTACCCCCTGCTCAAGGAAGATTGAAAGTTAATTTTTTTGGGGCCTCCAGGGGTAATCTTAGGGCTCAAGGTGCTAGGTGCATTATTTAGAATGAAGCGAGAGTTTTTTTTGGGTATTATGAAAGAAACTACCTCATGGAACAAATAATGAAGCTAAATTGGAGGCTTTGTTCAAAGGTTTAAAACTACAGAGGCAAAAAACCATTTTGGTTCTTGATATTGATTGAGACTCATTTTTGTGCATAAATGTGATAGAAAAAAATTATTGAACTAGAAGCTTAAAAAAATGGGTTGAAATTATAAGGGTTATTCTCATAGATATGGAATTCACTATCACCCATAATTATATGGAAAAAATCAAGGTTGTTAATTTTCTTTAAAGACAATGAGACCCAAAAAAAAGTGTCCAATAGTATTGGACGATAGGAAATGTTGTATTTAGGGAAATAGAATGGTCCCCGAAACTAATAAAAGATGAGGTGCTTTCCCTCTCTTACCTAAGGTGGGTGGCTGAAAACGTACCACCACAATTGTGGAGTTTCATGCCACAATTGCTCACTCAATTTGGAAAGGTATTGAAAGTAGAACAAACTAATACCAATATTGCATATGGATGCAAGGATATTAGTTTCAATAAAACCAGGGATTGAAATCCCAAAGAAAATAGATATTGAATTAGGTAAAAGAATATTTCCCTGTGGAATTGAGATCCTTGATGGCCTGAATACATGTTTCCTATGCAAAAAAGTTCATCGAAGGAGAAAATACCCCATAATCAAAAGATTCAATGAGAACTCTAGGGTCACTCAAAAGGGCCCTAACAATGGAGGTCAACGCATCTTCAATGGGAGTAATCCGACTCCTAAGAAATCAGAATTCAGATATGAATAATGAAAACCTAGATGGTGAAAACCACAAGGATAACAAAATAAAGGAATGCGATTTAGAAGAAAAAAACTAGTGAGAAGGTTGACATTAACCCAAAATATAAGAATGCTCATACATTTGGACATAAAGGGAATGAACCAGGTCTCAACAATGGCGAAGATTCAACTTCCACTTTCCCTGAAATTAAAAGAAAAAGGATTGAATTGAACCTAGATAAAACATGGGAAAGGGATATCCACATAATGATATTGTCTCTATTAATGTTAATAACTCTCCTCCCCACATGGGCAAGAATTAACAGAAAATAAGAATGCACAATAGTTAGTAATTCATGAAATTAGACAAAGAATAGCAAAGGAGAAAATGGAGAATAAAAATAGGCAAAGTAAAGAAGTGGGAATAGAGTCCCCCTTACCATTGTATAGGCATGATAAACTATAATATGATAGTGATTTCAATGGTGAATACCTAGCTGTAGGGGAAAACAATTTTTTTGTTAATCCTAAGGGAGTTCTTGATGTTAAAGTTACAGAAAAAACTGAAGGCAATAATGTCTTGGTCAAAAATTTTAATGATCAAGAAGGGCATAAATTAGCTAATGATCTCATTAGTCTCAATACAAAGAATAATGACCCGAGTACATGCTTTGTTCACAACTCAATGGTAAAGACTAGGAAAATTTAGAGAATGTTATTATGGAACTAAAGACAAAGAAAGTTTTAAATAATCTAGAAGGAATTGAAAAGAATTCTTACATACTGAAAAATATCTAAATTAGTATGCATAGTAATAATCATGGACAAAATAATAGTGCCCATGAATTATTTGGAAGCATTAAAAATTACAAAAACACAAAGGGGAAATAATCAAGTATAAATTTGAATGAAGATTATGTAGAAGGAAGCAAATACAAAACAATGACTATTGGAAAAAATGATGAACAAATAAAAAGGATATTCCTAGTATTTATTTGGTTGTTGTGCCTGAAAAAAAGACTGAGCATAATAACCTCTCTCAGAATTTAACTTTGGACAGTTACAACCAAAAGAGTACTATGAATAGTAACAAAAATGAAACTAATAAATCTGGATTTAAAGCTTCAATGCTAGTCGCATGCTTACCTAGCATAGAAAGCTTAAACCTGGAAATGTCTATACACTAATAGGGAAGGGGTAAACCCAAAGGCAGAAAAGGAAAAGCTAATAACTATTTTCTAGCTGAAAGCAATTCTAATATTAAGGAAGTAAATGAAGATAATAGAATAAACTCAGAAAGAATGATGGAAGAAAATAAAAAAATTACCTTTGATTTGATATCAGTAGAACAATACTCTCAGCCTATTGGTCATGAAAATGAAGTTGAAATGATGAAAAAAGAGGAAACACTTACAAATGATTTAAACAGTGAATGGTGATTAATTGAAATAGGAAACTTTCCTAGTATGGAATTTGAAGACATGTTAGTTGTCTCCAAACTTAATGAAAATCTTGATTACCTTGAAACTACAACTCAAAATGTAGAAAGGAATGACTAATCATCAAAATGTTTGATAAATATTAGAAAGAAGAAAAGAAACCCTAGAAATAGGGAAGAAAATGAACCAACCTTAAAAATAATAGATAAGGAAGGAAAAATCCCTAAATGTTTTGAGAGGTTTAGGAATTTTAAAGGTGACATTCTTCCTTAAATTAAATGGATATTAATTGTACATCCTGGAATGTTTGGGGACTATAATCCCTAGATAGGAAATATATGGTGATACCTAAATTTGATGCAAAATAAAGATGTCATTTTCCTGCAAGAAGTAAAATTCATAAATTTCACATTAGAAACCAACCTTAGATTATCTGAAAATATGCTAAACAATTTCACACTGATCATGACAAAGGAAGAGGTGGAATGTCCATTTTGGTTTCAAATAAATGGGAATCAAATGTGATAAGACATGTAATCTCTCCATGCAATAGGGTAGTCTAGATTGTGATTGAGAAAAATAATAGAAAGTTTGGAATGCATTCAATTTATGCCCCAAAAGATCATTGGGAGAGAAATGAACTTTGGAAATGGATGTACGAGCTTCCATATCTCCCTTGGATAGTGGGAGGTGACTTTAATATGATAGAGAATAGGGAGGATAAATATGGAGGAAGTGAAATGGAGTGGAAAGGTAATGAAAAATATTTTGGTTCAAAATGAAGAACAAACTTAGCATTTTTTACTTGCTTGAAGGAGATAGGAAAGAAAATTAGAATATATGGTTTACCTAGTGTAATTACCAAAAAGGTAATAAAAGGATTTATTGTAGATTAGATAGGTTTTATGCCAATAAATAATTTTCAGCTTTGATCAAGTTTGTGAGGGATGTAGGATCAAGGTAACCCCTTCCTCTCTCTTTGATCATCACCCTATCTCCTCCAAGATTTAGGTCTCTAAGGAGAGAAAGAAAGACATGTTAAAGGAAAAAAATTCACTCAAATTGTTAAAAGATGAAGATAGTAATGATGTAATTTTTATATTTAGAGATATCAATAAGTGGATGTTAAAGGATAAATATGCTATTGAAAGATGGGAAAACAATGTCAAAAGTTGGGCTACCATCTTCCAAATTATTGGAAAAAAGGGCCTTGGACTCTTGGAAGATAGAAAATGGCCTTCAAAATGAATTAATTTGCATTGAAAAGAAAATTCAATGTGACCCCAAAAACTTGGATTTAAGTGAAAAATTAGCCAAGGTTAAAAATACCTTGAGAAGTGTTCAAGCAAGAAAGATCCAATGTTTAAAAATTAGAGCCAAATTGAACTGGTTGAACAATAAGGACAAGGGATCCAAATTATTTTTTAGATATACCAAGGAGAAGGTATCCAAAGAACAAATTGATCATATTTGGGATGATAACCAAATCCTAAGTGTCACGAAGGAAATAAAGAGGTTATTCCTCAATTTTTATAAAAATATATTTTAAAACTGAAGGGAATAACACTCAAAGCCAAAATGCTAGGCTGAAATGCAAAAAATTAATTCCAAAAAAGATCACAAAGGTGATGGTAGAAAATATTAATAAGGATATCTCTAAGGAAGAAATTATAAAAGCTATTCAATCTTTAAAAATGATAAGACCCCTAGTGTTGATGGAATTTCAATTGAGTTTTACAAAATAAACATAGATTGCATTAGTGAAGATTTGTTGCAAATATATTTAGAAGCCATAAGTAGAAGGTCCCTAGGTTGTAACAACAATAAAGGAATCATTAAAATTCTCGCTAAGTCCATGGGAATAAAACATTAGTGAAAAATTGGAGGCCCATTACCCTTCTCAACATTTCATACAAGATATTGGAGAAACTCTTGGCCCTCAAATTAGTGGATATTTTGCCTAAATTCGTCATACTCAAACAAGTTTTATCAAGGGAAGGCATATACTAGAAAATCTTATAACTAGCTGAGAAGCCATGCATTCAAGATTTTAGAAGGTCTACGCATATTGTTGCATTATAGGGCCTCCAATAATTGATGTAATTTTTGCACACTTATTTTTGAGTCATTGCATCTACTCTCTTCTTCGTGATTTAATGTATATGGGAGATACCCCCTTATAATAACACACACACACATACACATACACACTTTCCATTTTTTTTGGAAAGAGGATTGGAGGGCCTTGACTTGCATAGGTTGTGGATCCTTATGGAGGGTGCCATTGCCTTATAGGTTGTAGCCTCCATGGAGTCCATGACTTGTTATAGCAAGTTGCATATCCCCATTGGGGTTGTGACCTACTACAAGTAGGACGTGATCCCCCTTCAAGATTTTCCATATTTAAAAAAACATATATAAAATTAAAATATTAGCATAATTTATTGTATATAGATATATTTATATAAATAACATAAATTTAAGATGTAATAAATATAAATAAATAATATAAGTTTATATATATATTAAAAATATATAATTTGAGTAATATTTATATATACATATATATGTACATACACACATGTGCATATATATGTATATGCATACACATACATATATATAGACATATACATAAATATACATATAAATGTATATGTCCGTATATGAGTGTGTATATACATATATACTTATAGATATACATATACACATATATAATTATAGATATACATATACATATATACTTATAGATATGCATATACATATACATATATACACAAACATATCTATACATAAACATATGTATATATAGATATTCATAAACATATATAATTATAGATATACATATGCCAATATACTCTCTTTTTTCCACTAGATAGCTCTAGTTTTGGGTGAGGTTTCCGCCTCTCTCTATTTTGGCATTACTTTTGGTGTGCTATGGTGGTTAGGCGGAGCTTTCTCCCCAATTTGGTGTGGCCTCAGAGAATTTGTTGCTGAAGCTATTGTGGGCCTCTGCCAGTTTTGGCTGTTGTGGTTCTCTACCCCTTGGTTGTCGATTGGGTTGTATTTCCTCACAACCCAGATGTGTTTGTGGTTTTTACTCCTTTCTAGTTTCCTGTTATCAGGTTTGTTGAAGGATGGTGTGTTTAATTTTTCTATGGGAGTGGTGGCTTTCTCCTTGATTCTACAACCTGTTCCTATCGAGGTGGATTCCTCTTCTATTGAGGTGAAGATGGGTGTTGTGGTTTTGTTTGGAAGCTTCCTTTTCTAGTTTTCTTTGCTACTATCCCTTTTGAGGTGGGATCTACTTCTATGGAGGCGGAGTATAGGGCTGCTGGAGATCTTTGGGTTTGGTGGAAAATATTTTCATGGAGATGGTTTTGTTGGGTTTATTGATTAGGTGTTGTTGTTGTTGGAGCATCAGTTTCAGTTGCGCTGTCTATTGTTCTCTCGAACTATTTATCTAGCTTAAAGATGCAAATTGATCAATAAAATTACTTGAAACAGGGGTGTCTGGTTGTTGTTATTTAGATTTTGAAATATATTTTATAGTAATTACTTGAAGGTTCAATAAGTTTTTATCTAACTTTTGAATTGTAATTCATAGTGATTGAATTGAAATTTTAATAAGATTGTTTTAGTTGAAAAGTGTAAAATTTATTTTTAAAGTCGATGGCTTCAATATTTTGTTTCCAATGATTGCAAATAGTCTTAAGGATAGTTATAAATAGTTGTTTATTATATTTATTTCATTTTATAGTTTAGATAGACAAACTAAACAAGACTTGAAGTATAATTAGCAACATTTGGTAAAAATAATGCATTTGGATCATGTTTATGGGTAATGCTATTGCACTCGAGATATTGCACTTAATACCTAATATAGATGCAATAAGGACATCTATGACATAGTCCCTATAAATAACTAGAGAGAAATAAGGGAAATCATCATATTTAAATCTAAGGAATGAGTAATCTTCCTTGGATCACAAACTAAAAAGATAATTCAGATGAACCGAAGTAACATTAGATTTAAATTGAGAAAACCATCATGTATTTTCATAAGATCTTCATATAGTTTTAAAAGGGGTTGAACTTGATCCTTTGAGTTCAATGTGGTAAATATAATCTCCATATTATAAACCATGAGAATATAACTACTTTTATATTGTTCAAAGAGCATTATTATAATTTCATTTTAATAGGACTAAGTATTAGATGAAATTAGGTACACAAATATTGGTCATGATGATCAACAACTTTTAAGTACTCCCCTTTGTGCGTAGTAGTTGCAGAGGAGCTTTCTAGGAAAAAAGGGCCTTAGAGAAAGGCTTCATACCCACATAAATAGTTCACATCAAACATATTTTAGAAAACATAACTACATGTATAATATGTGCCTTGACCCCATTTGGAAGTAGTGTATCTAGGTAGTATATTGAATACAAGAGGTTCTTATTGCATATATGTTTGAGCACAGAGTTGGGGAGTATTCAAGAAATATTATAAAAGCATAAACAATAGTACTATATTAATCATTTAATTAAGGGTGAAATATCTAAGATAAATATCAAGATAAAATGTATTCTTTGTATACTCAAAAGAATCTTAGATGGTTTTCTTGATTCCCCAAGGATTTAAGCCAAATTTTGAGGCGATTTTCAAGACTATTTTTATATATTATATTGTTGAAGATGATAACCTTGGCGCACTTTGAATAGGGGAGTGTGGTCTTCAAAGGGTGACTTGATACTTGAATTGTCCCAAGGAGTCCGAGTCTCCGGCTATAGCATATACCTATCTTTTAGGGATAGATGCCTACCCCATTTAGGTAGATGATTATCCTGAATGGATAGATGCCTAATCCATATGGTTGAATGCTTGTATTGAATTGGATAAATGTTTATCCCATATGCATAGAATTACTTGAGATATAAATGAAAGAACACTTAATAACTTGAGTACAATAATAACAAAAAAAATTATAGTATTTTTGGGTATAATAGATGGGTTATTATATTATACACGTGATTGAATTTTGCATTGCATTTTTCTTTTATTTCCACTTGATTTTCTCAATTCCATTGCTTTTATAGCATTTACCCTATTATCACAATATTTTTTGTTTTACATCCTATAATCACGACTCATTGATATTACATTGTTATACCATGCTTCCTAGAGTTTACACATTAATTTTGTATTGCTATATCATGTTTGATAAAAACATATATTGTTCCTAATTTGATGCATCATGCTTGTAAGAGGCTATACTTTGAACTTACATCAATAGATCTTACTTCTTAATACTTCATACAAAAATCCTATTGTTTTTACACCCTAGAGTTACTTATGTATTTATATTGTTATATCATGCTTGTCTAAAGATTTAAATTGTGGTTCTATATTTCCATATTCTACTTGTAGATTTATCTTTACTTTCGAGGAATTATTACTTTCCTCATCACACATTGAGATTCTATACTATATCTTTATACTTTTAGGAAACATGACTTCCACCACCTCGTGCACTCATCTTTCCATATCCTTATCATACATCCTTATGTTGGGAAGCATTAGATTTTTCCATACTACTTGCACAAGTTCCTTGCCACATATTTTTTACTTGTACTTACATCAGAAGGTGGTTATTTGATTGATCATTATATTTCCCATTCTCCATTTTTCTATATGATACTCATTATGCTATTCTACCCATCAAGAGGCAACCAACATTATATATGTATTTTGATGATAACACCATCACATCTTACTTCTTTGTTCCTTCATGCTTATCTATACACATTGACATATTTTGGGACCACCCATGCATTGATATTTTATTGAATTCGTCATTTAGTCCATGTGGCATAGTCACATGTATGCTTTAATGCCTATCTATCAATGTGATATACACCATTTCTTATTTCACGATCTCATCATACTATTCAAGGCTATTTTATTTGATTATTATACTATGACTATGAGCTTACATTGGTAGATATTTCAAGTCACATTGGGGGTACCATGTTGTTTCCATACACATTTAGAGTATTATTGTCACATCTTTACAAAAGGGGGATATCAAGCATCGCATTTTTACAAAAACTATTATAAACATATCTTTCAACATGGGGGACCTTGATCTTCCCTTCTTTATACATTGCTTCATCTTTTCATATTATCTTGCCTATATGGTCCCTCTTACTCAATTTAATCTTTTGCAACTACATATTATATGATTATTCTCCCATGAGCCATCTCAATTAGTTTCAGAGGTATTGTGCTAAGTTTTCTCCTTCGTAGTATAGATATATGCCTTACTTTGGGCCTTTACCCATAGTTTTGATTCCATACTACTAAGGACTTATTGCCTTAGTGAAATTTGTGTGGTCATATTCTTGGATACCACATTGGAGGCATATTTTTATATTGGTTCCTTTTATACTTATATAGGCATTTTTGGCCATTGAGGGCCACATCATCATTTTTATTGCCCATGTTGTGGGAAACATTTTTATTTGTTGAGACCATCTATAGAAAATGTGTTTACACGATGCATTGTATACATTCATTGCTATATGAATAGATGCTTATATAAAAAAGAGTAAAAATTTACGTACTTACATTATTACAAGATCAAATGCTCTAATTAAATTTTAATTTACTATTTCCCTCTTTTGATGATATCTTGTAGGTTATGAATGCAACCAATCATTATGGGGGGTTTCCTATCACTATTTTTTTTTTTTTTATATATAAAAATGATTACATAAGCTCAAAAATAATCATCTAATCAAGATTACATACATAGAAGGTAAACTTACATGACATGTATCCTTGTTGAGTCCATTAATTTATATGGACCCCATGGTGATATCATTTGAGTGTTAGATATTTACTTTACATGCATATGTGTGAGTGATGCATACTTTACTTCAAAGTGGAGGAAAAATATGGTGAAATTTCATATATATATATAAATGCCATTTCCCTTTCATTTTTGTACCTATTTTAAGGGAAATTCTTTGATACATAGACATATTAACAAATGACATAGTTTTGTGCATAGTTAAGTTTATTATCCTTTGTTATCCACCAACCTCATTACATATGTTTATATGAACATACCACTTATCCCCGTTGGCATCTTTGTACACCCTTATATATTCTTCATATCTACTAGTCCATTATTCCCATGATAATTTTTTTTTCCATGCACACATCATCCATTGAGATCTAGCCCTTTTCTAGTTGTAGGATTAGTTTTCAATTGCAAGTAAGTCGTGTACATGCCCACATTTTACATGTGGACATGAAACAAAAAATAACAAATTTTTTCCTCAAAAACTCTAAACACTAACTCTTGTCATGCTTATCATTATGCAATAACATGCACACCTATTGATGTTGCACATGTAACATCATCATAGACATGTAGCCCAAGACTGAGGAAAGGAAAATAATGAAATTGAGTGTTATGGAATCCATTCTACATACCCTATGATGGAGGTTAATCCTATTAGGATTTGGTGTCTCTATATGAGACACCTCAAGGGAGGACCACACAAGGGACATTACCTAAAGATTACTACATGGAAATGGAAGGGTCAAGTCTTGAAGATGAGACCTAGCTCGTAGAGTTCACTAAATCAACTAGGTTAACTATATTTAAATCAACATTAACTAATTCATTTAATAATGAATATACATTTAAATTGAGTCATATAACTAACTAAATAATCCAACATTTAATATACTATAACTTTGTAATGTTAAACTAGGTAAAGTGAACACTTGAAACACATCAAACCCACAATTCAATATTTAATTCCACAACTTACAAATTAATTAAAATATTATACTAATCTAACCCTTGAATTAAATACATCATACATCAACACTTCTCCTTGGGCCTTATATCTCAATTAAATAATTTAATGAAAATAAATATCAAATTTAACCAAACTCCATTTCCTTAATATCTCCTAAGCTCAATATAATTTAATTTAATACATTATATAATAATTCCCAATTATCAATAAAATGATCACTATGTGAATTAATTAAAAATAAATTAGTAATTAATCTATCTAGGAAAATTGTTATATTGATTCACAAATAAATTAGACTTAATGCTTCATTATAAAATCATCCTAAAATCATGGATTTGTACCACTTTAATTATTTGGTCTAATCTTCAAAGCTTGCACTATAATGGAGATAAAATAAAATTAACCTCACTTAAGAATATTTTTTTCCAAAACTTAATTAGTATCCCTAATCATTAGGGTAATACTAAGAAGCATTGTTTTTTTCTTTAAAGATACTCCTCTTACTTTCTTCTCTCTTATTCATGAATTTAAAAATGAAACACAAAGTGAAATGAGAAAAAAATTCAAGGTAATATAGTTATTCAATTTCATTTAGTTTTTAGTTTAACCTTAATGTTTATTTTCTCAAATATTAGTTTACTTATAATCTAGTGAACAATTTGATTCACTGATCTATTTATATGTGAAATGATCTTGTGCTTGGGTGAATTTAATCTATTAAAATGCAAAACTAAACTAATGCAAAGATTAAAAACACAATACAAACACTCAAGATTAGGCCTGAGATGAATTCAAACAAACATAAGCAAATGGAACTTTTTACCTTGTTTGAATTGATAACTTTGATTGGCCCTTTGATTGCTTGAATGTGTGCTCCCTTGTTAGAAAAATAGCATAAAACCTAGCACTAAATGATCTTGAGATGATGAGGAATGCAATGGTGCAAATAGGTATTACAATGGATGCAAGATGTGAGTGCAAAAGGTGCTGCAACAATGGTGGATGAGTGCTTGGATGCTTGATTGCTAAAGTGGATTGCAAAAGTGATGGATCAAAATGAGGGAAAATTCCACCATTTTTAGAGGAAGTGCCTCTAAACCATGGAGGGCCAGGATCAAGCCATGATGGACAAGATCAATGGTTGGGGTGAGTTGAAAAATCACAAGCCCTCACATCTTGACATGTGGCGGGTGAGATGGTAAGGAGGCTATGATGTGGATGTACTACATAGTACCTTGGGATTTGGACAAGATCTCCTCCTAAAGGAGGTACTTGTCCACATGTGGGTGAGAGGACATGTGAGGAATTAAAAATTCCTCAAATATCCACATAGGGATGAGAGAGAGAATTTAAAATTCTTTGAAATGAATTGGGGGATTAAATGTGAATTAAAAATTCACATGGGGAAGGGGTTGCATTCTCCAAAAGGAGAAAGAATTTAATAAGGTTGACTTGGGACATGTTAGTTCTCAAAAATGTTGGTTGAAAAGCCTCAAGATGTTGCCAAGCTCTTGGTACGTTTAAGGCTAACGAACAAGGCCAAATAATGTTTTTGAACCTTCTTCTCTTTAGGCTCTACCAGACCTAGGTGGGTATACCTATGTAAATGAGCAAGACTTAAATTGCGTGTTTCCTACTTAAGCAGTCTATCCACAATGGCAATTGGGAGTGGGGAGATGTAATCCTAATTTGGTATAAATCGTATGCACAATATCAAGGTGAAATTTAATATGTTCAGTTAACAGATGTGAGGTTTTGATAATAAATTTGATAAAACTAAAAGATGAGATGGATAAGACCAGTGCCCTGTTGGGTAAATGGAGTCAATTGAAAGTATAAGATAAGTGGCTTGTATTTGGTAATAACTCTAATTGTTTGGCACACTAATATTATTTTATAACTTGTATAAATGTGTAGACATGTGATTGACAAACTCTACTTACTTATCCAACTAACACAACCAGGTTACTTATAATTTATCAAAAGGATTTTAATCTTTACTTGAAAGAACCAATTGAATAAAAGAGGCAAGAACATAGATAACACCAAATTGGAGACAAATTGACAATCCTAACTATATGATTCTTCTTACTAATCCAAATAATACTTCCATATTATTGTGATTGACTAGAAGAATTTTAATTCCTTTGGGGAAACCAATTAATCATATCACACAAATACAACAAATGTGCATTGATAAATTGAATATATGCTTGATATACCAATTTAAATAATAAAGAAGCACTAAGATGGAGACAACCAGATAACTGAATAACTTAAAAAAAAAATTGATACCACGATAACGCCACAAAACCAAAGATATTTCATTGAATTCTTCAAAATACTGCTTGCAACATAGTCTTTCAGAATATAAACATTATGAAACTTTTCTGCTATCCATTAATTATCCCTATTCTACTACTATTTTCTCCTATCTCTTTCATATGGTCCTGGTCTCTCTTATATATACTAGAGGCAACAAGCTTCAGACCATTTACAACATTTCAAAATGCCTTTTCATAAAGTTTGTTAGACATAACTAAAACTTGAATTAAAGAGATAATTAAACACATTTTTTCACTCAGTTAATCTCTATGGAAGTACTCATGATCATCAAAGACTTGTTCAAGATACTTCCTCTCTATGATGTACATAATCAATCTTCTTCAAAGCCCAAGTATTTTTCTTTCCATTTATTAATTTTCAGGTTGCTAGGCCATTTGAATTCTTGTGTAGCTATGAGGTTTGTAAGATGACTCTTCCATCTGTTATCCAGGAGGTTTCTGGCATCCACCACGAACTTTGTATATCCACTTTCCAGCATGATGATCCCATCGAGCAAAGTATGGAACTTGTTAAGATTAATCTCCCCATCCTCTTGCCAAGCATTTAGGAATCATTTGATCAAATTCTTCTCTCCATTCATCTATACCTTTTAACTGATTGTCATCCTTGAGGATTGATGGGTTGAAGATGTATTTGATGGAGTCAAATGTACTCCTCCTACTTTCCACTTTCTTCCTCATATCCACCAAATATATATACTCATCAATCATACTTTTTACCATTTCTTGCGTAGATTTGATCCTTGATGGGGCATCTGGATCCCTATGTGTAGCTTTGCATTAAGTGGTCATTATGTGGAAGGTGGGTTGTCATCTCTTTTGGAGCTCTTCAAGGGTAGGGGAGTTAGTATTTATCTGTTCCAAAACTTTAATCAGATTGTTGAAGTTTTCATGTACTCCATTTATCTTCTCCTTTAATATCCAAAATTTATGCTCTAATATCCTCCTTAGAGTCTCTATGATATGATGCTTGAAATCCTCCATATTATGCTTCTTCAGCTTATCAATTTCATCTCTCATTTGTTGTATTTGTGGATCCTCTGCCTGGAAAGGTGGCTGATAGACAATTAATATACCTCCTCTCATTGTGGTGGCTTGCTGCAACTGTTGTTTTAGCTTCACATTTTCAATAAACAACTTGTTCACCTGATCATTCGATACTTTCAATCTCTTCTCCTATTCATTAATCTTCTTCTCCATATTTTCTACTACATCCTTGGTGAACATTGCAGAATGCATGGTCATAGTGGTAGCTTCTATGGGAGTTGTGTCTTTCATTGTTTTGATCATTGTCGACCCACTCAATTCTTGTATGACATCCAAGAGTCGAGGCTTCCTTTTATTTTTCTATTTTTTCCATAGATCAAGTGTTTGGGTAGTAGGATTATACCCTATTCATGAGACACTTTCTTCTGAATCAAATTCTGCTACCAACATGGGGTCATCCTGTGCTCTGATATGATCTAGAAGAATTTTTTTAGACAGCTCCATCCCTAGTATAATTAGCATATCACTTTTCAATACCATTTCTCTCACCTCCTTGGGGGTGATATTAATGCTATCAACACTTAGCTCTGCAAATGATTGAGCCTGGATCTCAGCTTGCTTCGACTCATCAACTCCAATAAGATTGATTTTCAACCTTTCATCAAATTGTTTCATTTTCATTTTAATCCAAAAATCCTTAAATTCATTGGTGTGGATAAATTTATCATCTTCCATGAATCTTAGAAAGGCCACCATCCTCTCATCAACTTGAATTTCATTAGCTCCTTCCTCTGAAAGCCTGATCTTAAGATCATGATGCTTTTGAATTATTTGTTGTTCTACAATCTCCTTTAATTCAGTTAGAGCTAGGATTGCTCCTTCTTCATCATCACTTGAGTCATATCCAACCAATGGATCAATCTTTTGTCTTTTAGCCTGTTGTTCACGAGTAGGAGATGGTGGGGGTGGATGTGTAGGTGATGGGGGTGGTGTCTGTGATGTGGATACTTCATGTGGTGGTTGGTGAGGTGTGGGAAGTGGGACCAACCCCTCCTCTTGGGCCATTTTATACAATTCATCAAACTTATTAAGGATCATTTGCATCCTTTTTAGAAGGTTGGGTTCATCTACAAAAAACCCTCTAAAAATTCTATCCTTCTTCTTTTTCTGATTCTCCCACTTCATCATTATTATCCACCTTTTTCTGGTCTACATTACATTAGAAAAATACACTTGATTTCTTATGACATCCTCTTCATGGTCAAACTCATTTGAGATGGCCCTCTTTGTCAACAAGGTTCTTTTGGTCATGTTGATATGACCCTCTGGGTCAAACACTCTCTCTTTTCTAGATTTGAGGGGATAGTTAACCCTCATAAATCTCTGTAGTTCCTCTAGCATATCAAACCCAATGGCCAACTCTTCAAATATAGTCAAATTAGGAAAAAATGTACCTTTCCTTTGATTTCTCATCAAATCATGCTCCATCCAAAGCATCCGCAACATAAACTCTAGAAAACATACCCTTGCAAGTTCAAACTTAGGGAAAATATGTGGTGCTTGGTTACATCCATATACTCTAATAATTTTGTGTTGAGGCATAAAAAACCAATCAACATAGTTATGGGTATAGCCCTGGTCTGGCCTATATTGTACAAGCCTCATCACTTTCATCAATGATTCAGGAAATCTTGGTGTTGGGAAACCAAGGGCAACTACCAGTCTAACAACAAAATCATCTCGAAACACTACAAAATCACACTTTGCACATCTGCTATCCCAGATGTAACAACAATTTTGCACAGGGAGTCTTATTCCACTTTCTTGTGTACACAATTTCATTCTTCCAGTCCACTTCATTTCATTCTGACACAGAATTAAGTGACACAATAAAGAATATTTCCTGAAAGTAATGGGCGCCTTAGCTTCCCTAACTTGCATCAAGCCATCATGTATTTGTTCCTCAATTATAGATGGAAAATCAAACTCTACATTTGAATCAAAATGTTGAATTATCATGGACATTCTCATCAATCCTATTGGTATATGTTCTTCTGCATCTATCCCCAAGACTTGACACAATGCATAATAAACATTTTTGAAATAAACTTGAAATTCTGAGACTTGGAAAGGTTCCATTTTAGAGGAAGTGATGGGGATTCTTCTATTATCATCAACCCTCATCATGTGTAGGGGGAGCTCATCACTTCGGTATGTTCTTCTCAACCTCTTATACTCCTGCTCTAGTTTAACTAAATTCACCCCATTACAACTTGTTTACTCAACTTGAAACACTTTATAATGACATCTCTTGTGACATCAACTAAGCACTCACCATTTGGAAGTCTAATAGTTTTGGTTGGAGAATGGTAGCTATGGGAAATGGATTTAATTAGCCCTATGTCAATTAAAACATTAGGGACAATCAATTTAGCCAAAGCTAGGGTTCATGGGTTTGATGCTGGAACCTTGTCGTTCCTATTTTAATAGAAACACCAATAAAGGTTCCAACTCAATTGAGGTATAATGGGGTCTCTACAACCTTGGGCTAAGTTTCTAGAAACATTTTTAGGTCCTTTTCCTACTAAACCAAGAAATAAGGAAAGCAATGGGGATTGCAAAGAGGTTTTACTGGTTTTGGTTTCATCCCTTTTAACTCCTACTTCAGTCTTCTTTGGTGCCATTTTATGAAATTCACTGAGAATGATGAGAAAAGCTTACTCAGGGATATAAATCACTTTGAAGAATTCCCTTTACTCCCACAATTTGAGCTTGTCTACAACTTGGTTCCAGTTGTTATGATTAAAAAATCCCAACTTGTTTCGTGTATTTCAACACTAAGATGCATTTACTTCTAGTTCATAAGTTTGCACAATTCAAATCTTCTTATCAAGCTCAATTTTATGTTGTGATGTTGATTGATGTGATTGGTGTGTTTTAAATGACCCAACGGCCTAGTTACCACACTATCTCGTGTCATTTTTTGATCCCCTGTGGTACTGCGGTGTGTCTTTAGTACCATTCTTCAATATACCGCTCTACCACGGGCTGTGTCTTAACCCCCTGAGGTATAGTGGTATAGTGTAAAAAGTGTGGTATGTGATAGTGGCTCCTCTCACCGTTCTACCATGAGCTTCTTGGGGATGAACTGCGGTAGAGAGGTATAGTATGGTTGTTATTGGGGGTGGCTAATGTGATACAAGTAACACAGTAAAGGGTAAAAATGACCCTGTGGATGGCTATAATGTGATTTATTATGAAAATAAGAGTGGGAATTTTGGATTTTAAATGAAAAAGTGCTTAGAAATTTTATGAAAATTTTGGTTCCAACAACGACTCTAGTTGGGGATGAATGATTTACCAATCATTGCAAGAATCAAGAATATCTCTGGGTGCATACTAGGTGTCCCCTTCATACTATTTTTAGAGGATATGAAAAAAATGGAACTATGGTGAGGATGGAATGGAGGTGGATATGGAGGTGAAAACGTAAATGATCCTATACTACTATACATGGAAAAAAACTTTATTTTTATTGAGGGAGTTCTAGGATTATCCATGTACTGGCAAGTCCTAGTCCCTTTTGATTTCCTAAACTACCGTGAATGGAATGAATAGTAGTATTTTTGAGATTTTGTTAAGAGTTGTCCATGCACTGGAAACACATATCCCTCTTTATATTACTATGCATGGAATTAGTGATTTTATGAAAAGAAAAGCTTTAGAAACTATCCATGCACTGGCAGTTCCTGTTCTTCTCTGGACATGTTTTGCAAATAATAAGAGTCCTCCCCTCCCTTGCCAATGATAACAAAGGGACCTAACCACAAACTTTCAAAATTTCCATGCTTTCCCTTTTCTTGGCATCTAGCATTCCACATTAGTACCAAGTCATTCACCTCAAATTTTCTATCTTTGGCTTTCTTATCAAAAAGATATTTCATTTGTGATTGCAACTTTATATTTTTCTTTTGAGCTATTCTCCTTAGTTCATCAAGTTTTGCAAGCTGCTCCATCCTTTCCTCTATTGGTTCTGGAATATCTAAGTCTTCCTGTAAAACGAACCTACTTACTAGTAGTAGATTATGTAAAGGGAGCCTAGCCTGAGCCCCATATACAAGTTCAAAGGGATACTTTCCAATAGCCTTCTTCATAGTTATCATGTCTACCCATAAGGCTAGCTTTAACTTGGAACCCAAGGCCTTCTTGTTATTATTCAAAATCCTCTTATCTTTAGAATACTTTTGTTACTAGATTCTACCTGACCATTTGCTTGTGGGTGGTAAGGGGTGGCATAAGAAATAGTAAAGCCATATGTGACAATTTTTTTTTAATTCATCAGACCTAAAACACATCCCATTGTTTGTGATCAACCTTACTGGTGTGCCAAATCTAGTTATCATATTCTCCATCAGAAAATTTATCACCACCTTGCTTGTTGCTTGTTTAGTTGGGATTGCCTCCACCCATTTTGTGAAATAATCTGTGGCTACCAATATCCATTTGTGTCCTCCACTAGATTTTTCTGTAATTTCCCCGATGAAATCAATTCCCCACTGATGGAATAGGGCTTCAACCTACATAGGTCTTAGAGGCAGTGCTCCTTGATACTTTAATTTTCTTGAATTTTTTGGCATGCCTCACACTTTCTAGTATGGTCATGTGCATCATTGAAAACCTTAGGCCAATAGTACCCTACCCTTAATATCTTATGAGAAGTAGTTTTTGCTGAGAAATGTCTCCCACAGACCCCTTCATGCATCTCCTTCAGGACATGTCTTGATTGATGTTTTTCTAAGCATAACAACAAGACACCATCCCTATTCTTCCAATAGAGGTCTCCCTCCATGAATACATAGTTCGAGGCCTACAATTTGAGTGTCCTTTTTTGTTGTCATCAAAACCTTTTGGACATTTCAAATGTTTGATATAGTACACAATATCAATGTACCATGAAGTGTTTTCAATACTTGCGACCATGTCTTCTTCACCATTCACATTGCATACTTGGGCAACTTCCAAATTTGTTTCATCCATCAATTTGGCTAATCCTTGACCCCTTACAAGCTTAGTGATCTAAAACTCAATATAAAACTCCTAGATCTTATTTATCCATTTGCACCTATGCCCTATGGTTTTACTTTGTATGAATACATCCTTCACTACAACATTAGGCAAATAAGCTATCACTTTTGCTCCTATGAGATATGGCCTGAATGCCTTGAAAACTCTCACCAACACATAAGCTTTTTTTTCCACAATATCATACTTCAATTCTGCATTTTGAAGGGACTTGCTAAAGAAGGAAACTGGCTATTTGTATCCTTCATCATTCTTTTGAAGCATTACTGCAACAACTATGTGATAGGATGCAAATGAGAAGATCTGGAAAGGTTTGCTGAAATCTAGAGATTTCAAGAAAGGAGCTTCTTTGATTGCATTCTTTATGGATATGAATGCATCTATATCCTCAGCAGTCCAATCAATTTTTGCACCTTTCTTCAACATTTTTGATATTGGCTTTACTATCTCAACAAAATTTGATATGAATCTTCTTGCAAAATTGATTTGTCCAAAAAAGGATTGAATAGCCTTAACTATTTTGGGGATAGGTATCTTATCAATGGCCTCTACTCTTTCAAGATCTATCCTTACTCCCTCCTTAGAGGCTATATGCCAAAGTAATTTTCCTTTTGTTACTGCAAAATGACACTTTTTTGGATTAAGTGAAATGCCATATTCCAATGCTTTCAGAAATATTTTTTCAAGGTGAGCCACATGATCCTCTGCCTTTTTGGAGTATGCAATTAAATCATCTTGATAGACTACCATTATCACATTAATAAGGTCAGCAAAAGAAACATCCATGGCCCTTTGGAATGTTGCACCAACATTGGTGAGTCTGAATGACATCTTAACATAAACATATGTTCCCCATGGCGTAGTGAAAGTTGTCTTGTATTGTTCTGATTCTTTAACTTTCTCTTGATTATAGCCTGAAAATCCATCCATAATGGATAGTAACTCACATCCTTTGACCCTTTGTAACATAGCCTCCATGTTTGGAAGTGAATAATTGTCTTTGAGAGAGGATACATTCAAGTTCCAGAAGTCTACACAAAGCCTTATATCTCCATTTTTCTTCCTAACTGGTACCAGATTGGAGACCCAAGATGAATGTCTAATTGGATTGATAATACCTCCCTCCCTAAGCTTTATAAGCTCCTCATGCATTTTGGGTTCCAGAGTGGGGTTTATGGGTCTTTTTTTTTTTTTTCTTGAATGGTTTTGCACTTGGTTTTAATGGAATCTCATGTTGGAATGGGTCTTCTCTATATGCCTTAAGATCTTCATAAGACCAAGCGAAAATGTGCTGGTATTTTCTTGACAATGCAATCAAAACTTTTCTAATTGTTGGACTTATTTTCTTTCCAATATATACCCTTTTGGGTGCTAATTCACTCCCCAGGTTGACTTCTTCCACATCTTCTTTTTGAACTGGTTTTGCTTCATGAGAGCATGATCATTTCCATCAAATACCCTTTCTAGTGCCACAAGCCCCTTAGGAAGTTTGTTGGTTTTGAGCTGCATAATTTCTTTTCCGAACACAGTTTGTTTGCCATCTATTTCTTCCACAAAGGAATTAAAGTCAATCTCCTGGGCTTCATACTGGTCTATGCAATGGAGAAATTTTATGAGATTAGTGTCATCACTGAAAACTTTCCAACTATAGATATTATCAGGGATAGTAGGCCTTGTTTTGAATTCAACTTGAGATACTCCAACCAAGGTGATATCATCTCTTTTTAGGGCTACATTGGCTAGGAAATTTGCCAAGTTTTTGGAGCTATCTATCCATTCAATGAAAAAAGCATCAAATAATTCAATTGTATCCCACACAACATTTCTATATTGTTTTAACCTTTTGTTTTTCGCAGCATATTTTGACCTGACTTGTGAAATGACCAACTTAGAGTCTCCAAGAATAGTTAGCAGTTTGATCTTGTGTATGACAACTATATTCAAACCAATTAGCATGGCTTCATACTATACTATATTATTTGTACTTTCAAACGTTAGAAATAATGAATACTTGAATGTGATACCTTCAGGTGAAATAAAGAATACACCTGCTCCATTGCCTTCTTGACTACATGCTCCATCAAAATATATCCTCCAAACACCGTGCTAATTTTTAGAAATATGCTTATCAATTGGATCAGTATTCACCAATTCAAGCTGGGAAGGATCTATCCTAAAGCTCCCTAAATCCACATCACAAAAGCAATTTATTTTCTCTTGAGCAACATATTCCACAATCTAATTCATCCTTGGCTCTCTATATAACTTGACCTCTTCACCATTGACTGGTATTGTGGCATAGGACAAGTCAAACTGTACATTTCATCCAATTGTTGTAGTCCATTTCCTCGACAAGAGTGTTCCAAAATGCGAAGGAATGTCAATTATAGTTATATCAATATTATATACTACTTGTGGGTAAGCAACCAACTTCACCTCTACATGTTTCATAATTCCTACCACTAGAACATGTCTGCTATCCATAGCGTAACATTTCCACCAGTAGTGTCTACCCACATGCCAGGTTGTTTCATGACCCCTATTGGCATGATGTTGATAGCAACACCCGAATCTATCATACAATTCCTTACCAACTTTTTATTTATGAGTAATGTAGTAAAGAATGGATCAATTTGTGGAGGATTTATTAATGCATCACTTAGAGAAAACTCAAGAACCTTCACCTTTTCTTGCTTATTATTGATCTTAGTAGTCCCCTTGTTCTCAGAGTTTGTGCTTTTATCACTTCCATTAGATATTAATTGAATAGAACTGTCCCTATACTCTTTTATCTTCATCATTTATAATAATGGCACAAACATATTTATCTGAGACAAGGCCTATGTGAAGTCAAAAGACGTATTTTCTATTTTAGTTATCTTCTTTTGCTCCAATGGATCTCCTTTGTTCTCCTCTTTTTTTATTTTGTTTGTGTCATCAAGCTTTTGTTTATCTTTATGCAACTCTTTGCTTTCTTCTTTTTGAACACTCTTTTGCTCATTCTTATCAAGCTACTTATTTTTTGTCCTTTTTGGTGCTCCCTGTGTTGCTCCTTTATCTTTCACAAATATCCCTCTTGGAACACCCCCTTCTGTGTTTATTGTTCTATTTTTGAGTCTATAGTTACATTTTTCTTGCTCAACTACAACAATAGTTAATTCTTTTATCTCCTCTTCAATAGGCCTCCTTATTCTACATTTACTTGACTGAGATGGTGTATGGGGATATGATTCATCATCACTTTTATCATAATTAGAAAAGACTACTTGTTATGCCATATGGACATTGTACCTTCGGTTATCAACATCATACTCATGGCCTTCTTCTTTTCAAGATGAATATTCCTACTCAATTGGATGGAGGGTGTGAGAGGTTAAATATATTGTATGATCCTCTTCTTCATTGTCCACCAATATTTATTCTCCTTGTATTGACTGGGCTACAACACAATGATCAGGAGAATGTGGTAGTTTGCAAAATTGACACCAAGGATTATTGTTAACCATGTATGCCCCCTTCTTCTTTAAGGGATCAAGAGTCTCCTTATTCTTAGGCTTATCAATTATGGGATTTCTATCTTTCCAGTTTGTGTTATATGGAATATCATTCAACCTTGGTCTTTCAGTTCTATATGCATTCTCTTGCCTATTCTGAGGGTAGTTAACATTTTGGGGAACCTTGAGATTATCTCTCTTACCAATCATCCCAACAACCTTTCTATTGTTCTCAATTGTCAATGCTATTTTTTGTGCTTCAACTAGATTTCTAGGTCACCTATTTCTAAGCTCACATCTTGTCTTTGGATCAAAGTATTTTAGATAAATGCTCAATGTTGCATGGTCTGTCCATTTGGACCCAGGTGGTATCTTATTATGCAATTTGGAGAACCTCTGCTTGAAGTCATAAACTGACTCATTATGATTTTTCTGGATACTTATCAGTTCATGCAAGGAAAAATCAAGTGCACACTGATTTCTATATTGCTCCAGGAATTGATTTTGGAAATATAATATAGAATTAATTGAAACATCAGGTAGGATGTTGAACCAATCTCTCACCTCTTCTATTAGAGACATCATGAACAATCTCATATTCACATCTTCGTAATCCATACCAATATCTTGAATAAAGGCATTAATTTTTTTGATATGCTCCTCTGTTGATACTCCATTATTTCCAGTGAACTTGGGAACCATATTCGTCCAATTACTATCCATTGGGTATGGGTACAATTGATACCTTGTTAGGTCAAATTGTCTACATGGGTTCATAGGATTTTGTGGATGGATATTTGGAGGTGGATTGGGGGGGTATTAATGTCCATATTAAGGTTGGTGATAAAAATTTTGTTGGACATGTTGTTGAGGATGGATATTTTTCTATGGTATATGTTGTTGGTGTGTTAGAGCATATTGTTGATATGGTAGTGGATTGTGCTGAGAGGTGTAACTAGTATTTGGAGGTTGAGACCCTTGTGGAGGTACATTATGTTGGATGTGCTGCCTAGGATTACCACCTGTATTGTGAGGTACCTTTGAAGTACCTGGGGCACCTATGTTCTGAGAAGTTCCTTGTGGATTGAGATTACCACCTTGTTTATGTGGAGGGACATACTTGGGTGGCTTTGGTGCTTGAATATTTAATTGTCCCATTTGTTGGTCTATCTCTTGGGCCTCCTGTATCATCTGTTGTTTTTCTATGAGTTGTTGCCTTTTCCATTCCAAATGTGCTTTAAATTCTTGGTTATTCATGACCTCAAAATTACCAGTATTGTAATAAAAAAACCTCTCATCATTCTCATCTCCTTGCTGTGATGATATTTTATAATCATATTCATTCTGTATTCAGACTCGTTAAGCCTCAATTCTGGCATTTAACTCCTCTATTTTCTTAGGGTCCTCTTTCTAGTGAAAAAAAGGATGGGCATCATTTTCTTGTTCAAAAGGAGTATGAGAGTCTCGACCTGTATCATCACCACATAATTCTGACCCATGCAACAGATCAAAACTATTATTCATTGTAAGGAATTGTTTTAATGAATTCCTCATGCCTTCATCTGTTACTTTATGTTTGTCTTTGTTTGTACTAGTCTTTAAAGGGGGAGAACCATGCTTATCATTCCATCTACCATTGTTCTTTTTTGGCTCTCCAGATGTAAGGATCTCCTACCATTCATTTCGTAGGATGTTTTAATAGTCCAATTTTTGGGGTTTGTTTTCGTTGATGTGTATTTGATCTTTCCAGTCATGCACTTATTCTTTCAGAGTCGCCACTCACTTTTAGAGAAATGAGAAAATTTTATAATTTCTTATTCCCAGTAGAGTCTTATGTAAGGTATTGACTCTATGATGAAGGCCTAGATTTAGATTTGAATCGCTAGCAGAATTTCTGATCTGTTAGTTCTCAAAAATGTTGGTTGAAAAACCTCAAGAAGTTGCCAAGCTCTTGGTACATTTTAGGCTAACGAACAAGGCCAACTAATGTTTTTGAACCTTTTTCTCTTCAGGCTTTGCCAGTTCTAGGTGGGTATACCTATGTAAATGAGGTAGACTTAAACTATGTGTTTCCTACTTAAGCAATCTATCCATAATGGCAATTGGGAGTGGAGAGATGTAATCCTAATTTGGTATAAATTGTATAAGCAATATCAAGGTGAAATTTAATATGTTCAGTTAACAGATGTGAGGTTTTGATAATAAATTTGATAAAACTAAAAGATGAGATGAATAAGACTAGTGCTTTGTTGGGTAAATGGAGTCAAATGAAAGTATAAGATAAGTGGCTTATATTTGGTAATAAATCTAACTGTTTGGAACACTAATATTAGTTTATAACTTGTATAAACCTGCAGACAAGTGATTGACAAACTCTACTTACTTATCCAACTGACACAACCAGGTTACTTATAGTTTATCAAAAGGATTTTAATCTTTACTTGAAAGAACCAATTGAATAAATTAGGCAAGAACATAGATAACACCAAATTGGAGACAAATTGACAATCCTAACTATATGATTCTTCTTACTGAACCAAATAATACTTCCAAATTACTGTGATTGACTAGAAGAATTTTAATTCCTTTGGGGAAACCAATTAATCATATCACACAAATACAACAAATGTGCATTGATAAATTGAATATATGCTCGATATACCAATTTAAATAATAAAGAAACACTAAAATGGAGACAACCAAATAACTAAATAACTTCAAAAAACAATTGATGCCTCGATAACACCAAAAAGTCAAAGATCTTTCATTGAATTCTTCAAAATACTGCTTGCAACATAGTCTTTCAAAATATAAATAGTATGGAAGTTTTCTACTATCCATTAATTATCCCTATTCTACTACTATTTTCTCCTATCTCTTTCTTATGATCTTGGACTCTCTTATATATACGAGAGGCAACAAGCTTCAAACTGCTTACAATGTTTCAAAATTCCTTTTCATAAAGTTTTTTAGACATAACTAAAACATGAATTAAAGAGATAATTAAACACATATGTTCGCTCGGTTAATCTCCATGGAAGTACCCATGATCATCGAAGACCTGTTCAAGATAATTCCTCTCCGTGATGTACATAATCAATCTTCTTCAAAGCCCACATATTTTTCTTGCCATTTATTAATTGTTAGGTCATTAGGCCATTTGAATTCTTGTGTAGCTGCGAGGTTTTTAAGATGACTCTTCCATCTATTATCCAGGAGGTTTTTGACATCCACCATGAAATTTGTATATCCACTGTCCAACATGATGATCCCATCGAGCAAAGTATGGAACTTGTTGAGATTAATCTCCCTATCCTCCTTCCAAGCATTTAGGAATCATTTGATCAAATTATTCTATCCATTCATCTATACCTTTCAACTAATTGTCATCCTTGAGGATTGATCAGATGAAGATGTATTTGATGGAGTTAAATGTACTCCTACTTTCCACTTTCTTCCTCATATCCAACAAATATTTATACTCATCAATCACACCTTTTACCATTTCTTGTGTAGGTTTGAACCTTGATGGTGCATCTGGATCCCTATGTGTAGCTTTGCATTAAGTGGTCAGTATGTGGAAGGTGGGTTGTCATCTCTTTTGGAGCTCTTCAAGGATAGGGGAGTTAGTATTTATTTGTTCCAAAGCTTTAATCAAATTGCTGAAATTTTCATGTACTCCATTTATCTTCTCCTTTAATGTCCCAACTCTATGCTATAATATCCTCCTTAAAGTCTCTATGATATGATGATTTACATCCTCCATATTATGCTTCTTCAGCTTATCAATTTCATCTCTCATTTGTTGTATCTGCGGATCCTCTACCTGGACAGGTGGGTGATAGAAAATTAATTCATCTCCTCTCACTGTGATGGCTTGCTGCAACTACTATTTTAGCTTTACATTTTCAATAAACAACTTGTTCACCTCATCATTCGATACTTTAAATCTCTTCTCCTATTCACTAATCTTCTTCTCCATATTTTCTACTACATCCTTGGTGATCATTGTCCATAGTGGTAGCTTTTATGGGAGTCGTGTCTTTCATTGTTTTGATCATAGATGATCCCCTCAATTCTTGTACTACATCCAAGATTCGAGGCTTTCTTGTATTTTTTTTGTCCATAGAGAAAGTGTTTGGGTAGTAGGATTATAGGTTGTTCCTAAGATACCCTCTTCTGAATCAAGTTTTACTACCAACATGAGGTCATCTTGTGCTATGATATGATCTAGAAGAAACATTTTAGATAGCTCCATCCTTGGTATAATTAGTATGTCACATTTCAATACCATTTCTCTCGCCTCCTGGGGAGTGATATTAATGCTATCAACACTTAACTCTACAAATGTTTGTGCCTAGATCTCAGCTTGCTTCGACTCATCAGCTCCAATAAGATTAATTTTCAACCTTTCATCAAATTGTTTCTGTAGACACCTAAATTTGGACACTTAATTTATCCAAATTTATCCCCTTTCATCTAAACATCCTGTTATTTGCATTAATTAAGTAATATTACAATTATTTAATTAATATCCTCAATTCTGCCAAATCCCTAAGGTATTTAGTTAATAATTAAATACCTTATCTCTTTAATCCCCCTTTCATCAAATGAATTAAATAAATATGACATTTATTTAATTCCTCACATGTCACATCACTTTTCCTTAATCTTAATCAACCTCTTAATCTCTTCATTAGGGATTTGCACATGCCTAATCCTTGATTAGGATGTGTCACATCCTCCAAATTTTTACAAGTTGGCTTCTAATCCTCATTATCATCTAATTATCTTCTAATTACTGATTAGTGAAGCCTAATTAGTACCTTGGTCAACTCTCCCCATCCCCCAAGGAATTTTTAATTCCTTTTTATTCACCCAAGTTTCCTCTCTTCCCCATGTGAATTTTTAATTCACATTTATCCTTCCAAGGTTTTCTTCTTTCCCATGCAAGTCTTCTAGAACATTTGACTTGTCACATCACTCACATGTGGCAAGTTCCTTCCTTTTGGGAACCTTGTCTTATCTATGAGATTCTTCCAATCATTGTGAATTTAAAATTTACTTTTATTCTCCCAAGCTTTCCCCTTCCCCATGTGATCATTGAAAGGTCACATCAAAGTACTTACAAAGTACCTATCCTTCCTCCACATCATGTACCCTCCTTCCACCTCACTTACAGATCATCACATCCCAGGCCACTTCACCCTCCACATGTCAAGAGGTGAGGGCTTGCGAGTCCTCAACTCACCATAGCCCTTCATCTTGGCCCTGGTAGCTCAATCTCAACCATTGAATTCTCTAGAAAATTCAAATTTATTTATAAATACCCCCTACTCTAAGGAAAAAAAGGAGAACACTTAGTCATTTGAGCAACCTTATGCTATCATTTTGTGCACTCATTTTAAAAGCATTTTCTCTCATCTAGCCATCCATTTTAGCCATTTGCATTTACATTCCATCATATAGTTAATCTTGCATTTAGCTACATCAATAGTCATCTAAGGAGCATAAAAAGCAATCCAAATCAAGGGCCAACCAAGGAATTTCAACAACAAAGAAGGTATAATCATTTGCAATCTTCTTTCATTTTATCTCATTGTATTAACAATTCCTTAGGCTAATCTTGAGGTGTTCCTTTGTGTTTTCATTCATTGCATTATTTTTGTTTTTGCATATTTAAGGTTGATAAACATTTAGGCTCACAGTTTCATTTTCATTTTAATCGAAAAATCCTTAAATTCATTGGTGTGGATAAAATTATCATCGTCCATGAATCTTAGAGAGGCAACCATCCTCTCATCATCTTATATTTTTCCAACTCCTTCCTTTGAAAGCCTAATCTTAGGATCATGAGGATTTTGACTTCTTTATTGTTATGCAAACTCCTTTATTTCAGTCAGAGCTAGGATTGCTCCTTCTTCTTCATCATCACTTGATTCAAATCCAACAAATGGCTCAATCTTCTATCTTTTAGCCTATGGTTCATGAGTAGGAGATGGTGGGGGTGGATGTGTAGGTTATGGGGGTGGTGTATGTGATATTGATGCTTCATGTGGTGGTTGGTGAGGTGTGGAAAGTAGGACCAATCCCTCCTCTTGGGCCATTTTATACAATTCATCAAAATTATTAAGGATCATTTGCATCCTTTTCAGAAGGTTGGGTTCATCTACAAAAAACCCTATAAAACTTCTATCCTTCTCCTTCTTCTGATTCTCCCACTTCATCATTATTATCCACATTTTTCTGCTTTGCATTACATCAGCAAAATACACTAGATTTATTATGACATCCTCTTGAGGTCAAACTCATGTGAGATGGCCCTCTTTGTCAACAAGGTTCTTCTAATCATGTTGATATGACCCTCTGGTTTAAACACTCTCTCTTTTCTAGATTTGAGGGGATAGTTAACCCTCATAAATCTCTATAGTTCCTCTATCATATCAGACCCAATGGCTCTTCAAATACAGTCAAATCAGACAAAAATGTACCTTTGCTTTGATTTCTCATCAATCATGCTACATCCAAAGCATCTACCACATAAACTCCAAAATACATACCCTTGCAGGTGCAAACTTAGGAAAAATATGTGGTGCTTGGTTACATCCATATACTCTGATAATTGTGTGTTGAGGCATAAAAAACCAGTCAACATAGTTAAGGGTATAGCCCTGGTCTGGCCTATATTGTACATGCCTTATCACTTTCATCAATGATTTAGGAAATCTTGGTGTTGGGAAACCAAGGGTAGCTACCAGTCTAACAAAAAAATCATCTCGAAATACTACAAAATCACACTTTGCACATCTGCTATCCTGAATGTAACACCAATTTTTCATAGGGAGTCTTATTCCACTTTCTTGTGTACAAAATTTCATTATTTTTGTTGGGATCCTATAATGATTTAACAACTAAGCCCTTACAACCATGATTTAGAGATTGAACATCTAACCTGAATAGTTATTTCAATCATCATGAAGGTGCATTTAACTTATCAACCCATGGAAGTGAACTTGAAATGGGTCAGCACAGTATGTGCACTAGGAACTCAGAGTAGCCATTTCATTCTATAGCTAAGGAATACATTATATTGAAAGTAAATTTCTTAGGACATACCATAAATACCAATCATCAATAAACAACTACATCAAACTAAAATGCATAACTAGAATAAAAAATTGAGCAACAAACAAGGCACTACTCTGTCTGCTTTAGCTACAAGAATAGTCACATAATGGAATTCTAGTGGCTGTAGGAACAGTCGGTGTCATTTTTATAACTAATTACTAAAAAGTAAGTAAAACTAAACTAATACTAAACTAAAAAGATGGATTACTCACCAAGTGGGCCTCCTTGGATAAATATCCTCTAAAACTAATGAGAACTCAGATGCTCAAACTCAAAAATTTATTTTATTCACTGTAAATCATGAGTACAAAAGAGTAATGTATATGTATTACTGAAAACCTGAGAGTGCAAGTACAATATCAAATCATGCAACCTTTTGAGGAAGGAGCATTATATATTTATTTATATATCAGCTAAACAAGGCATCAAATCCACGACTGGGATGACACCATTTAGGGAAAACAGAGAAAGTGGAGTGATGGTGGTTATGCATGCATGGAATCTAGTTAGACATGTAGGTCCAAACACATATTTAGCACAATAGTAACACTTGCACATGCTCAATCATTAAATTCCACTACAAGGTGGTTAGATTTGGTTGCATGAGGAATGTTCTTCCGTCAACCTCCTTTGACTTTGAGTGATTCCTTTGCTGGATGTTATGGTGCATGCCCAACTGGCAGTGTCTTCCTCAACTTAGCATATTAAATTTACATGGCAATTTTAGTATGCACAATAACTGGACATCTATAACCACCTTAAGGAACATTCATTAACAACATGCAAAATCAATATAGATAATCCACATAATATGCAAAATTTTATTAAAACTTGTAGAGATAGGATTTAAGCTCAATGTTTGTGGTTTGAGGGAAACATTATGAAAATATCAACATTTAATATCAAAGTCCATATCAAACACCAACAGGTAAACTATAGATTCTACCCAAAATTGAACCAAAAACTAGGCTCATCACTTTCCCCAACCTAACATTTTGTTGGTCCTCCAGTAGGGGAAGGGTTGTTCTTCTACTTGGTCAAGGCTCTAAAATTTGCAACTAATAGCTATCCAACATCAGTGGTTGCTATGCGTGAATCAAGATCCCAATAGAATCCTCCTAATCTGTCAAATCTGTTCCATCTCTGCTTTTCTATAGCAATGTTATATTGGTAGAATCTGAAGTTTGGCACAGGCAACATGAGCATGGGTGGTTGGAAAGTCAGGGGAAGCCATGATCACCCCCATGTTCTGCTAATTTGAATATACCTATCAATCCTTTTTAGTGCTGTAGAATAATTGTGGATGGAATGAGGCTCAACCTGCTTCAGCTCATCAGTTAGGCTATTCCATCTTTGTAATAGACATCTTCTCATAGTTTCTTCCTTTGCTACTATCTTTACCTCATATTCACTATAAACTATCTCAATCCAAGGCATAATCCTGTTACCATAACTAGGTCCGAGAAGCATTCTGTGCCATTCTTTGTAAATATCCCTTGGGTTTCTTGATTTATTCATAATGGATAGAGGGATGTTAGACTCCAATTGCTTATAAGCTCTGTGTTGCTGTGCCCAACTAATCTCATTTTGTACCCAAGACATAAATGCCCTTTATTGGACATCCCCAACATACAACTATAGATTCCAATCATGGTCTTGAGTTACAACATAATTTTGCAAATAAAACTTATATAACAAATTCTTCATTTCAAGCGAGGCAATCTTATAAGCATTGAAAAATTCAACAGGGGTGTCAATAGAAGGATTCAAACCTGAGGCAATCCTTGACAACTTAAAAGAGAGATATTTCTCTTTCAGGAGTAGAGCATAGACCCTTGGAGAGGTCCTACATTCCAAAATCTGTGGTATTAAGGTTGCCATATCATCCACCCTCTGCTTCAGGGTGGTAATTTCTACATCCTTATATTCAATCTCCTCATCCCTCTTTTGAATTTCCTTCTTCAATTTCTATTTTTCCTTTTTCCATTCTTCCTCCCTCCTTTGTATTTCTTTCCATATATTCAAAGTTTCCATATGTACTATAAAATCAAGAGGATTATGAATTCCTACTAGTCTTTTTGTCGATGTTGGCTCCTTATATATCACTATCTACATGGACTCAGGCTGTTCAGTTATCTCTGGCTGCAAGGTTACTGTTTCTTCTTCCACTTCTTGTTGTAGTGTCTTTTGTTGTTATTTTTGTTGTGGCTTCAGGAACTCCTGCTCTAGTTCTAGTTCTTGTTGCAGGAATTCTTGCTCATACTGTAGGAAATCCCAATTTTCCTCAAAATCTTTTGCAATGTTAGTAAGATCGGCCAGTGTTATATTTGCTGCTCTCCCAAACATGCCTTCTTCTTTGACATTCTCCTACCCCATTGGAGCTTTAGGCTCCTCATGTGATGTCTCACTAGGCTTAGGGATTTCCCGTGGATTCATACCAATCGCAAGACTAGTTGGCCTTGATTTCCTAGGAGGTCTCTCACATTTTTCTTTGGTCGTAGGATGAATAATGTCATCCTTCCTCTTCTTAGGACTTGACACCTTTCTTTCTATAGGCTATGTTTTAGCCTTCCCTTTTTTCATTTATGCTTTTCTCTTATGTGCCCTAGTTTTCATCAGGGTTTGAAGTGGAATGCCATCATTAGAATTTGAGGAAGAGCTTTCTTTTTCTAAGTGCTCTATTCCAAAAGAACTAATTTCTATGGTTTCTTTTCCTATAGGAGGATTCACACTAGAGCCTGCACCAGAGGTTGAAGCACCAAGAATGTCTTTATCCATGCTCAATCTCTTGCTATACCTATGGAGTTGAGGTAAAACCCTAGGTTGCAAATGCTCAGGTCTAATTTGATCAAAATTTATAAATTCTTCACAAGTCATTCTAGATACATCATGCAGAGACTTTTCAACTAGCAATTTAATCAGCCAATGGTGGGAAAAAAATTATCCCTACCTTTTTGGGTCTTGACGACTATGATTGAGAGAAGATTGTATAGCACGTTAGACACATTCATCCTCCTTTCATGCCTCATGTGATTCAAAAGCTTGAAGTGCACAAAATGCAAATTTGATTGGCGACCCTCACAAGTGATGTATTTGATATCATGAATGACTATCTACTTCCATGGCTCAGGAAGATACATTCTCTTTGTAGCCTGCTTATCTATGCTCAATGGGGGTTGTTTGGCTTTGTAAATTTGACCCTATTTGATTTGGCGTCTCTAGAGGCATGGTAATTTTCACCATCAGCTGGTAACCCTGTGACCTCTGCAATTATTTCTTCAGTTGCCACAACTTCCAACCCTTTTACTGTGGCTTTTCCTTCAAAAAATGTTTGGGTGAATTCAAGGGAAATTATTTCATCAAATCCATCTAGCTTTAGGAAGTAATCTAACCATCCATAGTTTCTAAATTCGGCTAGGAATTGTGCATCTTGCAATAAAACGTCATGTACCATGGGTTCGTTTCTAATTAACCCACCTCCCATTGTTTGCAATCAAACAAATGCTTTGCAATTTATTTCCTGCAATACCTACTAAATTTCTAGTGCCAATATCAATTGAATTTCCTTTTCTTTTGTTTCACCTTTTTTCTTGCAACTCAAGATTACGAAAGGGTCAATAATGGCAAGAAAAGGAGTGATAAAGGAAAATTATGATGGGAAGAAATGACAATTGCAGTTAATGTCACTTCACACATGCAAGCCATCCTCTCACCCAAATTTCAAATTGGGTCATTTTAAATTTTCTGACGTAGCCTATCATAAATTGACACATGGGAAATATAGTTGCATCTTTTTCCTTCCCCCCCACCATAAATTTGGACATGTGTCTGCACATGCGAGATGGGAGTCATGATTTGATGGGGAATAATGACATGTTATGTGAACGTCTATACTAATGTATAGTGATTAAATGAATGCAATTAAAAGATGATTAAAAGATAACAATTAATGCACACATACCTGAATGTGTGGAGGATTTGTTGCAAAGATTATGGAGAAAGTACCGCTCTCCTTTTATGGAATATATTGAGCAATTAATGAAAATGAAGTGGAATGAGGTGAGATGGAATGAAGTGATGGAAGAGAGAGAAAGGTGGTGATGGATGGGTGGATGGGTGGATGGGTGAAGAAATGGACTTCCACATAAGTGAAATTATTTATTATGAGAAGTATGTACCTTAATTAGGTAGAAGGAGGGACACTAGGTCCACTTTATTTTTGCTATAGGAAGCTCGGGTGCTGAATGTGGGTGAATTACTGTAGGAACTCTTCTTTGGAAGTTGGCTTGTGATATAATATGAGGTGATGACTATTGACAAGTAATTTGAACCTAATAGGGTCAATGGTAGTAAGCTAAACAACTCCATTAGGAAAGACCTCAGTGACTTCATATGGTCCTAGCCACCTTGTCTACAATTTTCCTACATTGTCCTGATATCTTGAGTCATAGAGTAGGTCCCAATCTCCTGGTTGGAATTTATTGTCCTTGATAAAATTGTCATGCCACTTGATTATCTAATTTTGCACTACCTCTGTATGCTATAGGGTTGTTCTTCTTATCTCATCTAAAGCTTTTAGTTGCATGATTCTTTCTCTTTGTTCCTTAGAAATATCCATCCTCAAATCTAGTGCAGTCCACAAAGTCTTATATTCAAATTCAACGAGCATCATAGCTATCTTTCCATATAGCAATTCAAATGGAGTGAAGCCTATAGTTGTTTTCCAGGTTGTCGTATAGGCCCAAACAACTTTTGGTAATCTGTTTGTCCAATCCTTTCTATGAATAGCAACCGTTTTGGTCAGAATGACTTTAATTTCTCTATTGGTCACCTCAACTTGGCCATTAGCCTGGGGGTGATAAGGAGTAGATTTCCTATGCCTTATGTTGTACTCATTAGCTAGTGCTGCAAAAAGGGTTGATGTGAATTGAGCCCCTTGATCAGTCACTATTTCTCTTGGGACTCCATATCTTGTGAAAATATCCTCATAAAGAAATTCTGCAACCTTGTTATCTCTTGCATGCTTCATGGCCTTAACTTCTACCCACTTTGTCACATAATCAATGCATACCAATATATAAAACTTAACATTTGATGAAGGATCAATGGGTCCCACAAAATCCAATCCCCACTTGTCAAAGGGAATGATTACTACCTGAGGGAACAATGGCATCTCATCAGATCTGGTTAGTCTGCCCATTCTTTGACATCTATCCTATTTTCTAGTATACCTTCCTGCATCCTTGTGGAGTGTTGGACAATAATATCCTATGTTTAAAACATTCATTGTTGTCCTCTTGGATGCAAAGTTTCCTCCGCATGGTTCATTGTGACATGCATGTAAAATGTCATATGTCTCATCTTCTCTCACACATCTCCTCATGACATGGTTTGGTCTAGTATAAAACAAACACCCAACAATCCAAGAGGAAGGAAAATATTTTTCAATAAGTGCCCTTTTCTCTTTTGGAGAAGTGAGAAGGAACTCTACCCGTGACCAAATAATTGGCTATGTAAACATACTAGGGTGTTTGTATACTAAGGGAGAATAAATTCTCATTAGGAAAATTCATCTATGGGTTGATTGTCTACTGATGTAGTCAGCCTTGAAAGAAAATCTGCAACAACATTGACCTTCCCTTTCTTATCCACAATGGTTATATCAAACCCCTGCATCAACAATAACCATCTTGCAAATCTACCTGTGATCAAAGGTTTATTCATGAGATATCTAATGGTTGCATGATCAATGTACACAAAGATTTGGTAGCTTTTTATGTAATATCTAAATTTGTTGAGTGTATAGATTATTGCCAACATTTCTTTCTCTGTCACTATATAATTGAATTCAGCTCCTTGTAAATTTTTTCTAAGAAAGTAAATGTCATTTTCAACAGCTCATTTCTATCCTAAGACTACTCCTATAGCATAATTTGATGCATTAGTATGGATGTGGAAAGGAAGCTCCCAATTAGGCCCTTTGAGTACAAGAGCATGAGTAAAAGATTCCTTCAAGTTAGAAAATGTCTTGGCACAGGCTTCAGTCCACTAAAATTCATCATCTTTAGTGAGAAGAGTATACAATGGTGCTGCTACCTTGCTGAAATCCTTGATAAAATGCCTATAATATCCTGTATGACCCAATAAAATCCTAACATCCTTCTATTTTGCAAGTGTAGGTAGATTTGTGATTACCTCAATCTTCATAGGATCTACTTGAATTCCCTTATGAGAGATGTAGTGGCCAAGAAATACACCTTCCTGCATCATCATGAAACACTTTTCATTGTTTAAGGACAAGTTTTGGTCTTCACATCTCTGTAGGACTCTCCTAAAATTGTCCAATGCTTGATTAAAATCAACACCATAAGTGGTAAAGTCATCCATATAAATTTCTATGCAATCATGAGAAATGTCTAAGCATATGCTAATGATTTCCCTCTGAAAAGTTGTAGGTGTATTGCATAAGCCAAATGGGAGCACCAAATAGGCATAGGTCCCCCATGGATAGGTAAATGTGGTCTTCTCCTAGTCCTCTAGTGCAATTTGGATCTTGTTGTAGCCGCTCAATCCATCTAGAAAAGAAAAGTATTGCTTTCCTGCAAGTGTGTCCAAAACTTGATGAATGAAGGGTAAGGGAAAGCGCTCATTCTTGGTGTCAACATTAAGTTCCCTATAATCAATAAAAACTCGTCATTTCTCTCCTTTCTTGGGCACACTCACTGATGGAGACACCCACTAATTATCTGAAATGGGGTAGATATATCCTACATCTAGTAATTTGTGTAGTTTTCCTTTCATATTTTCTCTTAGTGCAGGGTGAATTCTTCTTTGTGGTTGTCTTACTAGGGTGCAATCATCTCTAATATAAATTCTATTTGTAAAAATTTTAGGGTCCAATCCCTTCATATCATGATAGTCCCACACAAATGCATGCTGATGGGTTCTTAATAGGTTTTCCAATAACAATTGTTGTTCTTCATTTAATTTACTATTAACATTCAGATATTTTCCTTCTCACACCTATACTTGTGTAGTTAACTCTATCATGGCTGCTTCATTAACACATGGTACATTTAGTTCATATGGCTGAAATGTATGGGACATACCTGTTGTTGCAAGAAGTCTATTTGCAAGAATAGTGGCTGCAGGAAGAAAAAACAAAAGTGTCTTAAATGGAGTAGCAGAATGAGAAGACGATGTTTCCTCCACAATGGTTCTGAATGATGTTAGTCAATACTTCATCCTCATCTTGGAGCTGCATGAAAGATCTTCTTCCTAGCATCATAAGCTACACCATAGAATTAAATTCCTTGGCCTCTTCACTAACATGTGGCCATATGAGATTATCTTCATCATGAAATGGCTGAGTAGGTGGATAAAGAACAAATTTTTTAGTGCTCTTCCCATCTAAAATGGTCATGTCACTTGACCGACATCCAATATAGGCATCTGTAGTTGCTAAGCAAGGCCTTCCAAGAATAATGGCATACCCACCTAGTGTAGCTTTAGGAGAAAGAATCATAAAGTTTGTCGGGTACTCCAAGGAGTCTAGAACTACCACAAGATCCTCCACTACACCATCAGGCTTAACAGTAGAGCTATCAACAAGCTGGAGGACAGTAGGAGTATATCTCATGCTTGCAATGTTTAGTTGTTATAGGATGTCTTTGTTCATTACATTTATTGCTACCCCTAAATCAATCAGAGCATTCTTTACTTGGACATCATTTATAACAACTACTACCACATGACTACCTGGGTCATTATATTTGGAGATAATCACTTTTCCTAGCATGATGTTAGCTAGCTGTCCTACAACATGAACTGTAGTTGGGTCCTTCTTTTTCCTACCTAGCTTCTTGAGGCATGCTTCTTTGATTGCTTTGTCATAGATTGGAACATCCTTTTGCCCTGAAATAGAGGTATCTGGACACATATATTCTTCAGCTGATCCAAGATATGAAAAGTTGTATCCTCCTTTTCTTCCTTCTTCTTGACAACTTCCAATCTATGAGGAAATGGTGGTTCTTTTTCAGTTTACTTGACTTGGACTGGTTTAGGATTTTTAGGTACACTTGGCTAAATGGGATCAATCTAAGGTTCCTCTTCCTCTTCCATAAGAAGTTCGGTGATAATGGGCTTGGAAGGGGTTGGTAGAGTAGTTCCTAGACACAAGTGGATGTCATTTACACTCACAACATATGCAAATAATTTATTTGAATCAGCAAAGTATGCATACTGCTGCCATGGTTTGTTATTTGGATTGGGTGTGGGTTGAGCTAGTAGCTGAGTAGGCTGTTGGGGCTGAGAAGGTGGCTGCATGTAACTAGTTGTCTAAGTAGGCCATTACTGTCCTCCTCTCCATTGATTTGTTTGTTTCCAATTTCTTGGAGGTGGTTTCCAATTCCCTTGAAATTACTACCAATTCCCTTGAGGTTACTGCCACTGGGGCGGAGAACACTAATGATTAGGCCAAGTGTTTGGAGTGTTACTCCAAGGTTGTGGTGGATATCCTCCATAATTGGGTGGATATAGGGCTGCCATTGGTTACCAAATGAATATGAATTAAAATACAGTCCAACATAGGATAGTTGATCCAGTGGCATACCTTGTCTTGGAGCCCAAGGCTTCCTTTGTGCAACATAGTAGATTTGGTCTTCTTCAATATAGATTGGCTTGAACTTAGGTGGAATCTACTTGATTTCAAGATTAGCTACCATCTTGCATTTTCTATCCTTCTTCTTTTGTCTGTAGTGGGGGCAATACTCTGTCAACATTGCCTCTGCCTCCTCTTACTTCTTCTTGGCCTAGAGTGTATCTAGCTGAGTAGCTAGATTATTTATAATGTCTTGTTTGAAGTTTTCCAGCAAATGAGTAATCTCCATTCTTGAAACTCCACTGGTAGTTGACTTACCCATGGAATATCGGTAAGCTCTCCCCTTCTTTGAAGCTTCCCTAGAGTAGTTCTGGTATATTTTCTTGATATATTCCCAAGGAACTTGAGAGATATCTTCTCCTCCCATGAGGTCCAAGGCATCAGGGCAGCTATCATTGATTCCTTTTAGGATTTTTTTTTTTGTGAATCTTCATTAAGTGTATGGTGTGGAGATTTTTGTAGGTAGAACAAAAACCTTACAATGTAATCTTCTAGGCTCTCATCTTCCTTTTGTTGCATCCTAAAAATGTCACCTCCTCTCATGTCGCTTCCCTTGCAATATTCTTGGTATTTCTCAAGGAATTTTGTCTTCATGTCTTCCTAAGTTTCCACAATATCTCTTCCTAGGCTCATGAACCATCTTAATGTATCCTCTTTTAGAGTGGTAGGAAATAGCTTAAGCCTATGGGCATCGGTAGTATAATCATAACTCCTATAGAGTATGTCAAATTCAAATAAGAAGGTATCAGGATCTTCTGTGACAAGTCCATAAAACTTTAGGAGTGCTGAGGAAGGAATGTTCTTGATGTTGTCAACTTCATTTTGATGGGAAATGGGGAAAGGAAAAGCTGGTTGGTTGGGTCTATTTCTATTTACATCACCCATGCCTACTTGATGTAGTTCCAAAGCAAAGGGGTTCTCAAGCTAATTTTGGTCTTCAGAGGAGACTTCAGAGCTAGTCAGATCAGGATATGCATCGGTAAAGGGGTGTGGATCTTCTTCTTGTTCTTCTCTTGATAGGTTTTGATACTCAACTAGCTGGAATGGATTAGGATTGTTAGGAAGGAATCTCCCATAAGCATCCCTTCTCCTTCTTCTATGAATGCAGTATCACTCACTATCAGTCAACTCACACAAAGAATTGGTAAAGAATAAGGGGGTCATTACTTCTTGAATGAGGATATACTAAGAATAAGTTCCAAAAATATTACAGCAAGAAAAACTACCAATGACTCCAAAAGACTCCTTAGTTTGACACCATCCCCGACAACGATGCCAAAAATGTTTGCCTCCTACAATGATTTAATAACTAAGCCCTTACAACCATGATTCAAAGATTGTACATCTAATCTGAATAACTATTTCAATCATCATGAAGGTGCATTTAACTTTTCAACCCAAGGATGTGAACTTGAAATGGGTTAGCATAGTCTGTGCACTAGGAACTCAAAGTAGCCATTTCATTCTACAACTAAGGAACACACAATGTTGAAGGTAAATTGCTTAGAAGGGAATACTAGAAGTACCAATCATCAATAAACAACTACATCAAACTAAAATTTTTAATGGGAATGAAAATCTAAGCAACAAATAAGGCACTACTTTGTTTGCTTTAGCTACAGGAACAATCACATAATGGAATTCTAGTGGCTGTAGGAACAGTCAATGCCAGATTTCTAACTAATTACTAAAAAAAAGTAAAACTAAACTAATACTAAACTAAGAAAACATATTAATCACCAAGTGGGCCCCCTTGGATAAATATCCTCTAAAACTAATGAGAACTTAGATGCTCGAACTCAAAAAATTATTTTATTCATTGTAAATCACGAGTACAAAAGAGTAATGTATTTGTATTACTAAAAAATTGAGAGTGCAAGTATAATATAAAATCATGCAACCTTCTAAGGAAGGAGAATTAGATCTTTATTTATACTATCAGCTAAACAAGGAAGTCAACTCCATGACTGGGAGGATGCCATTTAGGAAAAATAGAGAAAGTGGAGCGATGGTGGTTACACATGCATGAAATTTGGTCAGACATATAGGTCTAAACACAAATTTAGCATAGCAGTAATGCTTGTGCATGCTCAATCATTAAATTCCACTACAAGGCGATTACATTTAGTTGCATAAGGAATGTTCTTTTGTCAACCTCCTTTGACTTTGAGCAATTCCTTTGCTGGATGTTGTGGTGCATGCCCAACTAGCATGTCTTCCTCAACTTAGCATATTAAGTCTGCATTGCAATGTCAGTATGCACAATAACTACACATCTATAACCACCTTAAGGAACATTCATTAACCACATGCAAAATCAATATAGATAATCCACATAATATGCCAATGTCATAAAAACTTGCAAAGATAGGATTTAAGCCCAATGTCTATGGTTTGAGGGAAAAATTATGAAAATATCAACATTTAACATCAAATTCCATGCCAAATGCCAGTAAGTAAACTGTATATTCTACCCAAAATTGGACCAAAAATTAGGCTCATCACTTCCAGTCCACTTCATTTCATTCTAACATAGGATTAAGTGACACAATAAAGAATATTTCTTGAAAGTAATGGGGGTGTTAGCTTCCCTAACTTGTAGCAAGCCATCATGTATTTTTTCCTTAATTATAGATGCAAAATAAAACTCTACATTTGACTCAAAATGTTGAATTATCATGGACATTCTCATCAATCCTATTGGCATATGTTCTTCTACATCTATCCCCAAGACTTGATACAATGCATAATAAGTGTTTTTGAAATAAACTTGAAATTTTGAGACTTGGAAAGGTTCCATTTTAGAGGAAGGGATGGGGAGTCTCTTGTTATCATCACCCCTTTTCATGTGTAGGGGGAGCTCATCACTTGAGTATGTTCTTCTCAACCTCTTATACTCTTGCTCCAGTTTAACTAAATTCACCTTCGTTACAACTTGTTTATTTAGCTTGAAACACTTTATAATGGCATCTCTTGTGACATCAACTAAGCACTCACCATTTGGAAGCCTAATAGTTTTGGTTGGAGCATGGTAGCTATGGGAAATGGTTTTAATTAGCTCTATTCCAATGAAAACATTAGGGACAATCAATTTAGCCAAATCTAGGGTCCATGGGTTTGATGTGGGAACCTTGTTGTTCCTATTTTGATAGAAATACCAATAAAGGTTCCAACCCGATTGAGGTATAATGGGGTCTCTATAGCCTTGGGCTAAGTCACTAAAAACCTTTTTAGGTCATTTGTATACTGAACCAGGCAACAAGGAAAGCAATGGGGATTGCAAAGAGGTTTTACTGGTTTTGGTTTCATCCCTTTTAACTCCTACGTCAATCTTCTTTGGTGCCATTTTATGAAATTCACAGAGAATAATGAGAAAAGCTTACCCGGGGATAGAACTTTCTTTGAAGAATTCTCTTTACTGCCACAATTTGAGCTCGTCTACAACTTGGTTTCAACTGTTATGAGTGAATAATCCCAACTTGTTTCATGTATTTCAACACCGAAACACATTTACTTCTAGCTCATAAATTTGCACAATTCAAATCTTCATATCGAGCTAAATTTTATGTTTTGATGTTGACTGATGTAATTGGTGTGTTTTAAATGACCCAATGACTTAGTTACCGCACTACCTCATGTCATTTTCTACTCCCCCGCAGTACTGTGGTGTGTCTTTAGTACTGTTCTTCAACATACCGCTCTACCATGGGTTGTGTCTTGACCCCTTGAGGTATAGAAATATAGTGTAAAAGGTGTGGTATATGATAGTGGCTCCTCTCATTGTCCTACTGTGAGCTACTTGGGGATGAACTAGGGTAGAGAGGTATAGTATGGGTGTTAAGAGGGGTGGCTAATGTGATAGCGGTAATGCAGTGAAGGGTAAAAATGACCCTATGAATGGCTATAATGTGATTTATTATGAAAATAAGAGTGGGAATTTTGGATTTTAAATGAAAAAATGCTTAGAATTTTTATGAAAATTTTGTTTCTAGTAGGACACATGCCATAAATGGTATGGATATTAGGTTGTTCTAATTGAGTGATTAAATTTGTACAAACACAGGATTAGGCAGGTTAATGAAGAATTAGAGACAAGTGGGAGATTATGGAGGATGTGACCCTAATGATGATTAGGGGTGTGCACATCCTAATCATAGATTAATTAAATTAACCTGGATTAGAGAGGATTATGGAGGATGTGACAAGGAGAGAGAAAGAATTTGAATTAAAAATTGATTTAATTCATAAAGACATAAAGTGACTAAATTAAATAAATTGGAATATTTATTTAATTTAGAGAGGAAAGGGGATAATGTATTTAATTGATTTATTAAATATCTTAGGGACATTAGAATAAGGAAAATATTAATTAAATAATAAATTATTTAATTAATACAGATTAAGGACGCAAGATAGAGGAAAAAAGGGGTGAATTTGACCATATGGGGATGGTCAAATTCAAATGTCTACATTTTTCCCCTCTTTGAAATACTGTTAGAATTATAGTGTTTTGAAGAAAAATAAAATATAGATGATTCAATAGAAGAATAGAATGATAGATGATGCCCCAGTGTAGGAAAATTTGTGTAGGTTGTCTAATCATAAAAATAAAGGAGAATTCACCGGTGTCTTAGGGAAGTGGATAGGATAGAAGAATGGAGGAAAAGACAGGGTATACCCCCTCGAGAGGGCAGATGGGGAAGAAAAAGAGGCCCTAGGTGACTTCTCGATATGGAGAAATGGAGGGTGCCATGTGATAGAGTGTGAAAAACCATGAAGAGTGACTTTTGAATGGAGGATAATAGATAAACAGGGTGCAAATGGCAGCCCACAAAAGAAAATGGGTGAATGGATTAATAAAAGGTTAAATAAAGGGTAAAAATTACCCAAAATTTAAAAGGCTAATTAGAGGCAAAAAGAAAAAATTATAAATAGTAAATTTGAAAATTATTATTTACGTTTTGCACACTTGGCAGCTGACTAGACAAGAGAGAGAGAGAAAGAGTGACGAGGATGGCTAATGAGAGCAGTGACAAGGGATTCATGGACAATGAGCTCATCCACTGAGGCGAGGAGCTATGCCAGTATTACTACTACTGAGTAGTACTGTGCTAGGTAGGATTCAAAATCCTACTTTGTGATTTGATTTGAATTTTTAAGCATAATTTAATTTTGGATTTGAGAGATCTAGAGCATGAGTTCGCCATAGATGGACACATTCACCCATCCACAAGGAAAATTCACCTGTCTATAAGGATGGGTGAAGAAAGGGGTGAGGTTGTGCTACATAGGGGTGGATGGACTAGGGGAGGGGCGATTTTGAAATCGCCTCTACAATGAAAGGGTGGGATTGTGCAACATAGGGGTGGATGCCCTAGGGATAGGAAAATGCGAATTCGCCGAAACTGGAAAAAGGAAAAAGCAAATTTACCAAAAGGGCAGATATGCAGACTTGAATCCACCTTTCGGGGAGAAAGGGTGAGGGTGAATTTTCCACTCAGGAATGGAAAGACACAAGGGTGAGTACGAAATCCCCCTTAAGGGAAAAACGGTGAAGGAAACTTTTCCTCTGAGGGAAAAATGAGTGGATTCGTACCTGGATAAGGAAGGGGTGAATTCGCCAAACCCAGGGTAGGGATGAAAATGATAGAAAATAAATGAACTATGAGAAAAGCTGCCAAATTATTTTGTATGGATGCAAAAATTTGAGTCATTAAGGACACAAGAGATGGTGCAGGAGCACCTTAAGGTCTTTTGGAAGATCTTAGTGATTTTTGGCTTGTAGGTGGTTCTAGCCAACCATCAAGGGAATAAGGACTATGATATAAAGTTCCTAGGTTGTTTTTGAGAGTGTGTTAGGGTAGGTTTGGCTTAGAGTCTTGAACTTTATGAGTTCCTAGACAAATCTTGGCAATTTGAGCATTTTGGCAATGTTGCCTTGGCAATTTGGCCTAAAAGTTGAAAAATAGCATTAATGTTGTTCTAAGTCCAACCCAAGGGTCCTAGCACATGGGAGAAAGGTATATAAGGTCATCCAAACCCTAATACCTAGGTTGGAAGTTCATTTTCATGAATTGAGACTTGGAGAGCATTTTTGTGTGATTGGAATTCAACAACTTTTGAGTGCATTTTTGTGTTTGAGCCTTCATCTAGTCAAGAATGGATTGAAAGGAATAACCTGATGCTTTTAGTGTTTCATTTGTGTCATTTAATTACTATAACTAACATTAGATTAGTCATTTAGACCAACTAGTTAAGGTTTTGCAAGTTTTTTTGGTTTTTGGACTCACTACCAGTTTGGGCCAGTTTTGTGAATAATGAGTCCCACTTGAATTCCCGTGGCTTTCCTCTCATGGCCACTTGGAATCAAGTTGGGTACTATGTAAATAATGTACATACAGGTTTAGGATTCTTTGTTTGCAGGGGAAGTGAAGAAACTATCAAGCACTAGGCGAGTGCAAGTGCATTCTGGCTAGTGGCTTGGAGAGGACAGTGGTAAAGAAAGATGCTAAATGGATTGGTTTGTGCCAATCAAGAGCATGGGAGTGTGGGAACATGTATTCCAGAAATGTGTGTGCAAGGAGGAGAGTTGAGGAGGTCGTTGAAGCCCTCAAAGTTGGAAAAAGGAGCTAAAACCCTTGAAACCCTTGAAATTAGGGAGGTATGAGGACAGTCATATGAAAGGCCACTTGGGAGACCTTACACCTGGTAAATATTGAAGCCTAGGGTACCAATAGAAAGAATATCAAAAAATATTTGGGGGTTGTTAAGACCGTTTTTGAGAAAATCCAAGAAAACGGGTTCTAGGAGGCCTAGTTGGGGCAAAATGCTACAAGGCCTAAAATGGAGTTTTTCAAGAAAGCGATGCGAGAATGGTGAAAGAATCCAATGAGATGGATCAGTGAGGTGTCAAATCAACAAAGAGACAGTAGAATAGACTTTCCTATCCCCTAGAGTGGTTAGGACACTTTGGGTCAGTTTGGAGCCCAGGGAAGCCTAGTGGTGGAATGGGAGTGAGTGATACTGCATGGATAGAGGAAGGAGAAGGGATGCTTATGGGAGATTCCTTCCTAACAATCCTAATCCATTCTAGCTAGTTGAATAACAAAACCTACCAAGAGAAGAAGAAGAAGAAGATCCACACCCCTTTGTTGATGCATATCTTGATTTGACTAACTTTGAAGTCTCCTCTGAAGATCAAAATAAGCTTGAGAACCCTTTGATTTGGAACTACATCAAGAGGGCATGGGTGATGCAAATAGGAACAAACCTAACCAAGTAGTTTTTTCTTTCCCCATTTCCCATCAAAATGAAGTTGAAAACATCAAGAACATTCCTACCTCAACACTCCCCAAATTTTATGGACTTGGCATAAAAGATCCTAATAGATTTTTATTTGAGTTTGACATACCTTGCAAGAGTTATGATTATACTACTGATGCCCATAGGCTTAAGCTATTTCCTACCACTCTGAAAGAGGCTACATTAAGATGGTTCATGAGCCTAGGCAGAGATATTGTGGAAACTTGGGAAGAAATGAAAACAAAATTCATTGAGAAATACAAGGAATTGCAGGGGCAGCGACATGAGAGGAGGTGACAATTTTAGGATGCAACAAAAGTAAGATGAGATCCTAGAAGATTACATTGCAAGGTTTCTATTTTTCCTACAAAAATATCCACACCATACACTTAGTGAAGACTCACAAAAGTTGATTTTCCTGAGAGGAATCAATGATAGTTGCACTGATGCATTGGACCTCATGGGAGGAGGAGATATCTCCCAAGTTCCTTGGGAAGATATCAAGAAAATATGCTAGAACTATTCTAGGGAAGCTTCAAAGAAAGAGAGAGCTTTCCAATCTTCCATGGGTAAGTCAAATACCTATGGAGTTTCAAGAATGGAGATTACTCATTTGTTGGCAGATTTCAAGCAAGACATTATAAATAATCTAGCTACTCAGCTAGATACACTTCCGGCCAAGAAGCAAGAGGAAGCAGAGATAATGTTGACAGAGTATTACCCCCACTGTAGAAAAAAGAAGGGTTGCAGATGTAAGATGGTAGCTAATCTTGAAAGCAATTAGGTTCCACCTAAGTTGAAGCCAATCCATATTAAAGAAGACCGAGTCTACTATGTTGCACAAAGGAAGCCTTGGGCTCCAAGACAAGGTATGCCACCGAATCCACTATCCTATGTTGGGCCATATTTTAATTCCTATTCATCTAGTAACCAATGGCAGCCCCCATATCCACCCGGTTATGGAGGATATCAATCACAACCTTGGAGTAACCCTCCAAATGCTTGGCCCAATCATCAAATGTATCCACCTTAGTGGTAGTAACCTCAAGGGAATTGACAACAATTTCGAGGGCATTGGAAGCCACCTCCAGAAAATTGGCAACAAATATATCAATGGAGAGGAGGACAAAAATTGCCTACCTAGACAACCAATTACATGCACCCATATTCTCAGCCCTAGCAACCTACTATAATTCCTCCACTTGCTAATCCAAGCTGAAATTCACCTAAACCTACTCAACTACCAGCTCAACCCACACCCAATCCAAATAATAAATCACAAAAACAACCTACATACTCTGTTGATTCAAATCAATTCCCTACATATGTTGTGAGTGTAAGTGACATCCACTTGCGTTCAAGAGCTAATCTACCAACCCCTTCCAAGTCCATTATCACTAAACTTCCTATGGCAGAGGAAGAGGAACCTATGAATTATCCCATTCAGCCAAGTGTACCTAAAAGTCCTAAACCAGTCAAAGTCAAGCAAACTAAACAAGAACCACCATTTCCTCAGAGATTGGAAGTTTCCAAGAAGAAGGAAAAAATAAGGATACAACTTTTGATATCTTGGACCAGCTGAAGCATATATGTGTCTAAATACCTATATTCTAGGCCATAAAGGATGTTCCAATCTATGACAAGGCAATCAAGGAGGCATGTCTCAAGAAGCCAGGTAGGAAAAAGAAGGACCCAACTATAGTTCATGTGGTGGGACAACTAGCTGACATCATGTTGGGTAAAGTAACTATCCCCAAGTATAATGACCCAGGTAGTTATGTGGTAGCAGTTGTTATAAATGGGGCCCAAGTAAAGAATGCTCTAATTGATTTAGGGGCAACAATAAATGTAATGACCAAAGACATCCTGCAACAACTAAACATTGCAAGTATGAGATCTACTCCTATTGTCCTGCAGCTTGCTGATAGCTCTACTATTAAGCTTGATGGCATAGTGGAGGATCTTGTGGTAGTTCTAGACTCCTAGGAGTACCAAGCAAACTTTATGATTCTTTCTCCTAAAGCTACACTAGGAAGGTATCCCATTATTCTTGGAAGACCTTGGTTAACAACTACAAATGCATACATTAGATGTTGGTCAGGTGACATGACTATTTTAGATGGGAGGAGCACTAAAAAGTTTGTTCTTTATCCACCTGCTTAGCCATCTCATGATGAAGATAATTTCGTATGGCCACATATTGGTTAAGAGGATGAGTAAGTTAATTTTGTGGCACAACTTATGATGCTAGGAAGAAGCTCTTTCATGAAACTCCAAGATGAGGATTAAGTATTGGCTAACATCATTTAAAAGCATTGTGAAGTGGAGGAAGCATCATCTTCTCATTCTACTACTCCAGTCAAGACACTTATGCCTGCTCTTCTTGCAGCCACTATTCTTGTAGACATTCTTCTTGTAGATGTTCTTCCTGAAGACATTCTTCTTGCAGCCACTATTCCTGTAGAAAAAATTCTTGTAGCAAAAGGTATGTCCCATACATTTCCTTCATATGAATTAAAAGTACCATGTGTTAATGAAGCAACCATGATAGAGTTAACTACACAAGTACAGGTGTTAGAAGAAAAATATTTGAATGTTAATAGTAATTGAATGAAGAATAAAAAATTGTTATTGGAAAATATATTAAGATCCCATCAACATGCATTTGTGTGGGATTATCATGATATGAAGGGATTGGACCCTAAAATTTGTACACTCATAATTTACATCAGAGATGATTGCACCCCAGTAAGACAACCACAAAGAAGAATTAACCTTGCACTAAGAGAAATTATGAAAGGAGAATTACATAAATTACTAGATGTAGGATTTATCTACTCCATTTCAGATAGTCAATGGGTGTCTCCATTAGTGATTGTGCCAAAGAAAGGAGGGAAATGGTGAGTTTTTGTTGATTATAGGGAACTTAATGCTACCACCAAGAAGGACCACTTTCCCTTACCCTTCATTGATCAAGTTTTGGATACACTTGCAAGAAAGCAATACTATTTTTTCCTAGATGTGTTTAGCAACTACAACTAGATCCAAATTGCACTAGAGGACCAGGAGAAGACCACATTTACCTATCCATGGGGGACCTATGCCTATTTGGTACTCCCATTTGGCTTATGCAATGTACCTACAACTTTTCATAGGGAAGTCATTAGCATATTCTTAGACATTTCTCATGATTGCATGAAGATTTATATGGATTACCTTACCACTTATGGTGTTTATTTTAATCAAGCATTGAAAAATCTCAGGAGAGTCCAATAGAGATGTGAAGACCAAAACTTGTCCTTAAACAGTAAAAAATTCTTCATGATGATGTAGAAAGGTGTAGTTCTTGGCCACTACATCTCCCACAAGGGAATTCAAGTAGATCATGCAAAGATTGAGGCAATCAAAAATTTGTCCACACCTACAAAATAGAAGGATGTTAGAAGTTTCTTGGGTCATGCAGGATATTATAGGCATTTTATCAAGGATTTTAGCAAGGTAGCAACACCATTGTATACTCTTCTCACTAAAGATGTTGAATTTCAGTGGACCGAAGCCTATAACAAGGCATTTTCTGACTTGAAGGTAGCTTTGAATCATGTTGTTCTACTCAAAGGGCCTAATTGGGAGCTTCCTTTCCACATCCATACTGATGCATCAGATTATTCCATAGGAGCATTCTTAGGAAAAAAAGGAGCTATTGAAAATGCCATTTACTTGGTCCACAAAAAATTACAAGGAGCTGAATTCAATTATATAGTGACAGAAAGAAATGTTGGTAGTAATCTATGCACTGAACAAATTCAAACATTACATAACAGGATACCAAATATTTGTGCACAGTGATCATGCAGCCATAAGATATCTCATGAATAAACCTATGATCATAGGTATATTTTCAAGATCATTATTGTTGATGCAAAAGTTTGATATAACCATTGTGGATAAGCCAGGGAAGGCCAATGTTGTTGTAGATTTTCTTTCAAGGCTGACTACATCAGAAGAAAATCAACCAATAGATGACTCTTTTCCTGATGACCATCTATTCTCCCTTAGTATACAAACACCATGGTATGCTGACATAGCTAATTATTTGGTCACAGGTAGAGTTCCTTCTCACTTCTCTCCAAAAGAGAAATTAACACTCATTGAAAAATATTTTCCTTTCTCTTGGATTGTTGCATGTTTGTTTTATGCTAGACCAGACCATGTCATGAGGAGATGTGTGAGAGAAGATGATACATATGACATTTTGCATGCGTATCACAATGAACCATGTGGAGGACACTTTGCAACCAAGAGGACAACAATGAAGGTTTTGAACATAGGATATTACTGGACAACACTCCACAAGGATGCAGGAAGGTATACCAGAAAATGTGATAGATGTCAAAGAATGGGTAGACCAACTAAATTTAATGAGATGCCACTATGATCTTAGATAGTAATCACTCCCTTTGACAAGTGGAGATTGTATTTTGTGGGACCCATTGACCCTCCATCAAATGGTAAGTCTTATATATTGGTATGCACTGATTATGTGACAAAGTGGGTAGAAGTTAAGGCCATGAAGCATGCAAGATATAACAAGGTTGCAAAATTTATTTATGAGAATATTTTTACAAAATATGGAGTACTAAGAGAAATAATGATTGATCAAGGGGTTCAATTCACATCAACCCTTATTGAAACACAAGTTAATGAGTACAACATAAGGAACAAGAAGTCTACTCCTTATCACCCCTAGGCCAATGGCCAAGTTGAGGTGACCAATAGAGAAATTGAAGCCATTCTAACCAAAAAGGTAGCTATTCATAGAAAGGATTGGGAAAACAGATTACCAGAACTGTTTGGGCCTATAGGACAACCTAGAAAACAACTACATGCTTCACTGCATTTGAGTTGTTGTATGGAAAGACAACTATGATGCCTATTGTATTTAAATATAAGACTCTATAGACTACAGTAGATTTGGGGATGGATATTTCTGAGACACAAAAATAAAGAATCATGCAGCTAAATGCTTTGGATGGGATAAGAAGAGAAACCTTGAAACATACAAAAGTAGTACAAAATCAGAGAATTAAGTGACATGACAAATTTATCAAGGACAAGAAATTCCAACCAGAAGATTGGGCCCTGCTCTATGACTCAAGATACCAGGACAATGTAGAAAAATTGTAGACAAGGTGACTAGGAACATATGAAGTTGCTGAGGTGTTTCCTAATGGAGTTGTTGAACTTACTACCATTGACCCTATTAGGTTCAAATTATTTGTCAATGGTCATCGCCTCAGATTATATCACAATCCAGCTTCCAAAGAAGAGTTCCTACAACAATTCACCCAACATTCAGCACCCAAGCTTCCTGCAGCCGAAGGAAGTGGACCTAGTGTCCCTCCTTCTAGATAATTAAGATATGTAATTCTCATAATAAATAATTTCACTTATGTGGAAGTCCATTTCTTCATCCATTTTCCCATCCACCCATCCATCACCACCTTTCTCTCTCCACCTCACTTCATTCCACCTCATTTTCATTAATTGCTCAATTTATTCCTAAAAGGCGAGCGATACTTTCTCCATAATATTTGCAACAAATCCTCCACACATTTAGGTATGTGCTCATTAATTTCTATCTTTTAATAATCTTTTAAGTGCATTCATTTAATCATTGTACGCTAGTATAGACGTTCACATAACATGTCATTATTCCTTGTCAAATCACCACTCCCATCTCGCATGTATGGAAACATGTCCAAATTTAGGTTGGGGGAAAAAAAGATGCAAATATATTTCCCATGTGTCAATTTATGCTAGGCTACATCAGAAAATTTAAAATGAGATGATTTGAAATCTAAGTGAGAGGATGACTTGCATGTGTGAAATGACATTAACTACAACCACCATTTCTTCCCATCATAATTATCCTTTATCACTCATTTCTTACCATTATTGACCCTGTCGTAGTCTTGAGTTGCAAGCAAAAAGGTGAAACAAAAGAAAAATAAATTCAGTTGATACTAGCACTGGAAATTTAGTAGGTATTGCAGGAAAACAAACTTGATTTTCAAATGGGAATTGCTGGAAAGAAATTGCAAAGCATTTGTTTGATTGCATACAATGGGAGGTGGGTTAATTCGAAATGAGCCCACGGTGCATGATGTTTTATTGTAGGATGCACAATGCTTGGCCAAATTTAGAAACTCTGGATGGTTAGATTACTTCCTAAAGTTGGATGGCTTTGATGAAAGCATTGCGCATGAATTCACCCAAACATTTTTTGAAGGAAAAGCCACAGTAAAAGGGTTAGAAGCTATGGAAACTGAGGAAAAAATTGCAAAGGTCACAAAGTTACCAACTGATGGTGAAAATTACCCTACCTCCAGGGATGCCAGATCAACCAGGGCCGAATTTAAAGAGCCGAATGACCCCCCATTTAGCATAGATAAATAGGGTGCAAAAAGAATGTCTCTACCCAAGCCATGGAAGCAAATAGTTGTTTATGTTATCAAATACATCACTTGTGAGGGTTGCCGGTCAAATTTGCATTCTGTGCACTTCAAAATTTTGAATCACATAAGGCACGGAAGGAGGATGAATGTGCCTAATGTGTTATAGAATATTCTCTCAATCATGGCAGCCGAGACCTAAAAAGGTAGGGACAATACTATTTCTCACCATTGTCTAATTAAATTGCTAGTTGAAAAGTCTTTGCATGATATATTTGAAATGGCCTTGAAAGAATTTATAAATTTTGATCAAATTAGACCTGAAGAACTTGCAACCTAGGGATTGACCTCAACCCCATAGGTCTAGAAGGAGACTGAGCATGGTTCAAGCCCCTCTTGGTGCTTTAACCTCTGGTGCTAGCTCTAGCGTGAATCCTCTTGCAATAGAAGAAACCATATAAATTAGTTCTTCTGGAATATAGCACTTAGAAAAAGAAAGATCTTCATTAGATTCTGATGATGGAATTCCATTTGAAACCCTGATGAAAACCAGGGCACAGAAGAGAGAAGTAGAAATGAGAAAAGGAAAGGCCAAAAAATAGCCTATAGAAAGAAAGGTGCCAAGTTCTAAGAAGAGGAAGGCTAACACTGTTCATCCTGCAGCCAAAGAAAAAGGTGAGAGACCTCCAAGGAAATCAAGAACAGTTGGGCTTGTGATTAGTACACTTCCAAAGGAAAGCCCTAAGCCTAGTGAGATATCACATAAGGACCCTAAAGCTCTAATGGGGTAGGAGAATTTTGAATTAGAATACATGTTTGGGAGAACAACAAATATAACATTGGTTGATCTTGCTAACATTGCAAAAGACTTTGAGGAAAATAAGGATTTCCTACAGCATGAGCAAGAAATCCTGTAGCAATAGTGAGAATCAGAGCAAGAGTTCCTACAACCACAATAAAAACAAGAACGAGGGCCCCTATAGACAAAAGTGGAAGAAGAAATAGTACCCCTGCAACCAAATATAATTGAACAGCCTGAGTCCATGCAGATAGTGCCATATGAGGAGCCACCATCGACAAAAAGAATGGTAGGGATTCATAATCCTCCTGATTTTATAGTACATACTACAATTTTTAACTTATCAAAAGAAATACAGAGGGAGGAATAATGGAAAAAGGAAAAACAAAATTGAAGAAGGAAATTCAAAAGAAGGATGAGGAGATTGAAGATAAGGATGTAAAAATTGCCACCCTAAAGCAAAGGGTGGATGATATGGCAACCTTGGCACCATAGATTTTGGAATGTAGGACCTCTCCAAAGGTCTATGTTCTGCTCCTAAAAGAGAAATATCTCTCTTTTAAGTTATCAAGGATTGCCTTAGGTTTGAATCCTTCTATTGACACCCCTGTTGATTTTTCAATGCTTATAGGATTTCCTCACCTGAAATGAAGAATTTGTTGTGTGAGTTTTATTTGCATAATTATGCTATCACTCAATACCATGATTGGAACCCATTGTTGTATGTTAGGGATGTCCAATTAAGGGAATTTACATCTTGGGTGCAAAATGAGATTAGTTGGAGACAACAACATGGGGCTTATAAGCAATTGGATTCTAACATCCCTCTGCCTATTAGGGCTGAATCAAGCAACCCAAGGGATATTTATAGAGAATGGCACAAAATAATTCTCAGACCTAGTTATGGTAACAAAATTATTCATTGGATTGAGGAAATTTACAGTGAGTATGAGGTAAAGACAACAAAAAAGGAGGAAACTATGAGAAGATGTCTATCACAAAGATGGAATAGCCTAACTGATGAGCTAAAGCAGGCTGAGCCTCATTCCATCCACAATTATGCTACAACACTAAAAATGATTGATAGGTATATTTAGATTGGGAGAACGCAGGGGCGATCATGGATTCCTCTAACTTTCTAGCCACCCATGCTCATGTGGCCCATGCCAAACTTTAGATTCTACCAGTATGACACTGGTGCAAAAAAATATAGATGGAACAGATTTGATAGATTAGGAGGATTCTATTGGGATCTTAATTCACACACAACAACCACTGATGTTGGATAGTTATTAGTTGCAAATTTTAAAGCTTTGACCAAACAAAAGATCAACCCTTCCCCTGCTAGAGGACTAGCAAAACGTTAGGTTGGGGGGAGTGATGAGCCTAGTTTTTTGTCCAATTTTGGGTAGAATCTATAGTTTATTTGCTGACATTTTTCATGGAATTTGATATTAAATGTTGATATTTTTATAATGTTTCCCTCAAACCATAGGCATTGGGCTTAAATCCTGTCTCTACAAGTGTTAATGACATTTTGCATATTATGTGGATTATCTATATTGATTTTGCATGTGGTTAATGAATGTTCCTTAAGGTGGTTATAGATGTGCAGTTATTGTGAGTACTAACTTTTCCATGCAAATTTAATATGCTAAGTTGAGGAAGACACCACTAGTTGGGCATGCACCATAACGTCTAGCAAAGGAATCACTCAAAGTCAAAGGAGGTCGACGACATAAGATTCCTCATGCAACCGAATGTAACTGCATTGTAGTGGAGTTTAATGATCGAGCATGCACATGCATTACTGTTGTGCTAAATCTACATTTGGACCTACATGTCTGACCAGATTCCATGCATGCATAACCACCATCGCTCCATTTTCTCTATTTTCCCTAAATGACATCCTCCCAGTCATGGAGTTGACTATCTTGTTTAGCTGATAGTATAAATAAATATTTGATGCTCTTTCCTCAACAAGTTGCATGATTTGATATTGTACTTTTACTCTCCAGTTTTTAGCAATACAGATACATTACTCTTTTGGACTCATGATTTATAGTGAATAAAATAAAGTTTTGAGTTTAAGCATATGAGTTCTCATTATTTTTAGAGGATACTTATCCAAGGGGGACCACTTGGTGAGTAATCTGTCCTTTTAGTTTAGTACTACTTTCTTTTTAGTAATTAGTTAGAAATCTAGCACCGATTGTTCCTATAGCCACTAGAATCCCATTCTGTGACTGTTCCTGCAACCAAAGTAGACAGAGTAGTGCTCTGTGTGTTGCTCAAATTTTCATTCCTGTTATGAATTTTAGTTTGATGTAGTTGTTGATTGTTGATTGGTATTTATGGTATTCCCTTCTAAGCAATTTTCTTTTAACATTGTGTGTTCCTTAGTTGTAGAATGAAATGACTACTTTGAGTTCCTAGTGCACATACTGTGCTAACCCATTTCAAGTTCATGTCGTTGGGTTGACAAGTTAAATGCACCTTCATGATGATTGAAATAACTATTTAGGTTAGATGCCCAATCTCTGAATCATGGCTGTAAGGGATTAGTTATTGAATCAATGTAGGAGGATAACACCTAGATTAGTATGAAAATCAATAGATAGAGCTAACTAATGGGTCTTTGACTGATTGTCCTACAAAAGATATGTCAGTAGTTTCTACCACCAGTCTTGGGAAAATGATTTGTTGCACAAACATTAGTAAAATCACACACTCACAGACATACAAGTCAACGGATCAGTACCCAAAATCAAAACCAAATTGAAGGTTAAACAAAAAAAAAAGGTTTTGGAATACCTCAGGTTCACCTCTGTGTGAGACGAATTCACCTATGTCTGAAGATCAAAATCTCCTGTTTGGATGGATGGGTGAAGTCACAGTTGACTCTGTAGCTGCTTCAATCTCGCCTCTATACTCAACACTACCACATGTTCCTAGAGACCCCTAATGTATCCACCTCTGTGTCAAGCAGTCTTGTATATTGTTTCAAATTTTCCCCTTTTCATGAAAGGGTGAAGTTGTGTTTGCCTATGCTCTATGTAGTTTCACTTTTGTAACTAGCAAATTCACCCCTCGAGGTGGTTTCACCTCTGCATATAAAATTTGAACCTACAAAACTAACACAAGAAAAAATAGTAAAATGTAGACCCGTGACGTGGGTCCCATCAGGTGTGCTAGAAATGTGCTTGGGTGAATTTAATCTATTAAAATGAAAAAATAAACTAATTCAAAGATTAAAAACACAAGACAAAGACTCAAGATTAGGCTTGAGATGAATTGAAACAAACACAAGAAAATGAAACTTTTTACCTTGTTTGAATTGATAACTTTGATTGTCCCTTCAATTGCTTGAATGTGTGCTCCCTTGTTAGAAAAACAACATAAAACCTAGCTCTAAATGATCTTGAGATGATGAGGAATGCAATGGTGCAAATGGGTATTGCAATGGATGTAAAATTTGAGTGCAAAAGGTGCTGCAACAATGGTGGATGAGTGCTTGGATGCTTGATTGCTAAAGTGGATTGCAAAAAATGATGGATCCAAATGAGGGAAAATTCCACCATTTTTAGGGGAAGTGCCTCTAAACCATAGAGAGCTAGGATCAAGCCATGATGGACAAGATCAAGGGCTAGGGTGAGTTAAAAACTCACAAGCCCTCACATCTTGACATGTGGTAGGTGAGATGACAAGGAGGAGATGATGTGGAGGTACTACATAGTACCTTGGTATTTGAACAATATCTCCTCATAAATGAGGTCCTTGTCCACATGTGGGTGAGAGGACATGTGGGGAATTAAAAATTCTTCAAATATCCACATGGGGATGAGAAAGAATTTAAAATTCTTTGAAATGCATTGGGGGATTAAATGTGAGTTAAAAATTTACATGGGGAAAGGGTTTCCTTCTCCAAAAGGAGAAAGCATTTAATAAGGTTGACTTAGGACACATGCCATAAATGGTATGAAGATTAGGTTGTCCTAATTGAGTGATTAAAGTTGTGCAAACATGGGATTAGGTAGGTTAATGAAGAATAAGAGACAAGTGGGAGATTATGTAGGATGTGATCCTAATGATGATTAAGGATGTGGACATCGTAATCACAAATTAATTAAATTAGCTTGGATTAGAGAGTATTATGGAGGATGTGACAAGGAGAGAGAAATAATTTGAATTAAAAATTGATTTAATTCATAAAGCCATAAAGTGATTAAATTAAATAAATTGGAGTATTTATTTAATTTAGAGAGGAAAGGGGATAAGGTATTTAATTGATTTATTAAATATCTTAGGGACATTATAATAATGGCAATATTAATTAAATAATGCAGATGAAGGATGTGGGAGAAAGGAATAAAGGGGTGAATTTGTGACGAAGGAGCAAACCTGAGACAAAAATAATGCACACAACTAGCAAACTTTATTATTATTCAATAATGGAAATCTTACATGCAGAGGATCCCAAATCCTCGAACTCTGTGATACATGCAAGCTACAAAATTTTCATAAATTATAGAAATTATAGAAGTTCCCCTTTTCGCAGCATGTGAACTCTTTTTCCCCAAAAAGCTACAAAAATCATAAAAATCCCCCCATAAATAGCCCCATTTCCATTTGGAGCCAAAAAAAAATATTTCATTTATGAGTTTTTGTGGTTTGGCGCTAAGAATTACAATTTGAAATTAAAATATTAAAACACCATTCAAAAATCAACACATTTTGAAAGTGTTTCAACTTTCGGGAGCCATAACTTTTGATGCGGGACTCTGTTTTTCGAACTGTTTGAACTGTCAGAAAGATCTCAAAGTCAAGAATGTGCTCAAAATAATCTATGCCAATTTTAGCAAGTTTTTGGGCTGTTTAGAGGCCGTTTAGTGCCTCAAACCTAATCTAGAAGGTTCTTAGGTGCTTTTCTGGGAGACTGAAACTGTAATATCTTTCAAACTGGGAATGCTCTAAACCTAATTCTTTCACCAATATTCTTATTTTTCCATTTTGAATCCTCCATATAATTTTCATTCCAAAACACCTTCAAATTCCAATGGTTGCTAAAAATAGCAACAAATTCCAAAAGTTGCTAAAAATAGCAGTTGACTAGAGAAAGCAGTAAAACAAAACTGAAAGTGGGGATTTCCATAATGACGAAAAGGGTATCCAGAAATGCAAAGACATCTACCAAAATTTAACAAAAGGAAATATAAATGCAATGCATATTTTTGGGTGATGCAAGATATCCCTTACACCACTGGATGCTCCTGCATCAGACACCCAGGGTAATTTGAGAAGTGACCCCATCACATCTCAGATGGTTGAGGAAAACCAAAATGGTCACCCTCTACCTTAGACAGCCAGGATGAGTCTTCCATAGACCTTCCTCTCCACTTCACCAAATATTCTTCATATTGTTTATTTCTAGTACTCCTTCCCACATGACTATCCAGGATTGCTTCAATCTCCTCTTTCTCTAAAGTAGATGCTGGAATACCACACTATTCCATTGCTGGTACTTCCGCTATGCCACATTCATAATACTTTGTCAAATCTGAAATGTTGACTCCATCTAGAAACTCTACCTCATATGCATTCCCTGAATCATGCCTCTTCAAAATTTTACAGGGACTGAACTTATTCATCTTTAATTTGTTATAGGTTCCCACTGGAAACCTTTCCTTCCTTAAGTGGACCATCACTTCATCACCTACCTAAAATTCCTTATTCCTCCTCTTTTGATCTGCCTTAGCCTTATACTGTATATTCATCTTATTGATGTGTTCTCTTACCTCCTCATGTACATTTTTGATGTGCTTTGCAAAGTCTTCGGCTTCAGCACTAGTATTCTTCTCCTGCTCCATCTTCCTCAATTCTAGAGTGGTCCTGGGACTACCTCCATACGCAATCTGGAATGGTGATCTACCAGTGCTTCTGTTGATAGAATTGTTGTAGGAAAATTCTATCTAGGGTAAGATCAATTCCCATCCCTTAGGTTTATCTCCTACCAAGAATCTCAATAAGTTACCCAGACTTCTATTCACAACCTCAGTCTGCCCATCAATTTGTGGATGGTGTGCAAAACTAAACTTCAACTCTGTCTTCAACTTCTTCCACAAGGTCCTCCAAAAGTATCCCACAAACTTGGTATCACGATTTGAGACTATACTCTTTGGAAGACCATGTAGCCTCACCACCTCTCTAAAGAACAAGTCAGCGATGTGGAATGCATCATGGGTCTTCCGACATGGAATGAAGTGCATCATCTTTGAAAATTTGTCAACTACCAGAAACACTGAAGTGTTCCCTCTTTACGTCCTTGGCAAACCAAGAACAAAGTCCATACTTATATCTTTCCAAGGCCTCTCTAGTACAGGTAAGGGCTGATACAACCCTATATTTTGGATCACTACCTTAGCCATCTGACACACCTTGCAACTCTGCAAAAAATTCCTCACATACTCTGAAAAATGCGGCCAATAATAATGTTCACTAATTAATGGCAATAGTCTTATCTCGACCAAAATGTCCTCCCATTAGTCCACTATGCTTCTCCTTTATCAGGTTCTCTCTCATGGAACTCCTTGGAATACACAATTGGCTTCCTTTAAACATGTCATCCTGGATTATGAAATCCAACCACGTTGTCCTGTCGATTGTAACAGGCTCCTTGAAAGCTTTCCAAGCCTCTGCAAAATCAGGATCCTTAGGGTACATTGTCTTGAGTTCATTGAACCCAACCACTTCAATCTACATATCATTCAACAATGTCTTCCTCCTACTTAAGGCATCTACAACCCTATTCGACCTCCCACTCCTATGCTTTAAAACAAAAGTATAACTTTGCAAAAATTCTACCCATTTCATATGCCTTTGATTTAATTTCCCTTGACTATTCAGATAATGTAATGCTTGATGATCAGTAAACAAAACAAACTCCTTTGACAATAGATAATGTCTCCATTTCTTTAATGCTTGAACTATTGCATAAAATTCTTGATCATATACAAAGTAATTTCTCTTTGCATCATTTAAATTTTCATTGAAATAGACAATGGGCTTACCTTCTTGGCTCAACACTGCTCCAATGGCACAACCACTGGCATCACAATCCACCTGAAACACCTTATTGAAATTCGGGAGGGCTAAAACTGGTTGCTTTGTCACTTTCTGCTTCAACAGATAAAAACTCTTCGCTGCACCAGTGCTCCACTAGAACTCTTTTCTATCCCCTCTCATTGCTTCAGTCAAGGATGCACAAATACTACTGAAGTTTCTAATGAACTTTCTATAAAAACTGGCTAGATCGTGGAAATATCTCACCTCAGTAGCAGTTCTTGGGGTAGGCCATTCTAGAATAGCTTTCACCTTCTTTGGGTCCATCTTGAGACCTTTTGCCGAAACAACAAACCCAAAGTAAACTAACTCCTTCCTCACAAAACTACACTTCTTCAGATTAATCAACAATTTCTCTTCTCTTAAGTTTTCAAAGACTCTACGAATATGCACCAAATGCTCACCCAAGGTCTTACTAAATATCAAAATATCATCTAAGTACACAATAACAAAATTTCCCAGAAACTCTTTCAATACCTCGTTCATGAGCCGCATGAATGTGCTTGGTGCGTTAGTTAGCCCAAAAGGCATAACTAACCACTCGTACAGGCCCTCTTTGGTCTTAAAGGCGGTCTTCCATTCATCTCCCTCACGAATCTGAATCTGGTGATACCCGCTCTTCAGGTCAATCCTTGTGAAGTACTACGCTCCACTCAAACAGTCCATCAAGTCATCCATCCTAGGCAGGGGAAATCGGTATTTGATTGTTATCTTGTTTATGGATCGGGAGTCTATACACATTCTCCACTCCCCATCCTTCTTTGGTGCTAGTACTACAACTACTGCACATGGACTAAGACTCTCTCGAATCAAACCCTTTCTCAACAACTCCTGAACTTGTCTATTCAACTCCTCATTTTCTGCAGGAGTCATTTTGTGAGTTTCCTTACTTGAAAAACTAGCTCTAGGGATCAAGTCAATTTTATGACTGATCTTCCTCACTGGTGGTAAACCCTTAGGCACATTATTAGAAACAATCTCCTGGAACTCACCCAATAACCCACAAACTTCTACTGGTACATTCCCATTATCCTCTTTATCCATTCTAGGAATCAATACATAACATAGACACCCATGCTTCATGCCTTCTAAAAATTTCATCCCATCAACATAACAAACCCTAGCACCACTGCATACCTTTTCTTCGGCCTCCTTTAGGGTTTTCAACTTATGGTGGACTCCATCCTTCGTCAAGGAATAAGTGTTTGCATGGCCATCATGTATAGCTCATCTGTTGATTTGCCACGGCCTCCCCAACAACATGTGACATGCATCCATGGGGATGATATCACAAAGTACCTCATCACGATAGCTCATAATTTTGAACTTCACCAGAAACTGTTGATTGACCAGAATTTTGTGATCTTTCTATAGCCAGGAAATATGATACGAATGTGGATGTCTTTCCCTCTTCAACTTTAGTTTTACAACCATCTCTTTTGACACCAGATTATCAGTGCTCCCAATGTCAATAATGACATCACAATATTTTCCTTCACATTTGTATCTTGTGCCAAACAAATTCTTCCTCTATTCTGGCTCCTTCTGTCTAGTCACCAGGGCTCTTCTCACCACTAGGGCTTCTCCCCTTTTAGCATCATCTGACTGCTCAGATTGGGCCTCCTCATCTACATGTGCAACCCTTCCACGACCTTCTGGTCTTTTGTCTATCCTTTCTTGGTGTTGTGGACATTCATAGGCTTGATGCCCTTCTTCACCACATTGAAAACAAGTTCCTCTAAAACCACCTCTTCTAGATCCTTGTCTAGATCTACCTCACCCTCTACCTCTTTGATCACGTGGGAGGTAGAAATTATCACTTCTCTCTTCTTGGCTAGTACCCACATCTCCATTTTTCTTCTCATCCTCATTTTAGCTTCTAGAAGATCTTCCACCACCCTTTCCGCTTTGACCTCCTCTTCCTTTTTTCTTGTTCTCAAACCTTTTGTTCAACTTTTCTTCAACTTTTAGGGTGAATTGGTACACATCCTCAATGGTGGTCATTCTGACCAGGCTTAACTCCTCTTGAATGCTCAGTCGTAACCCATTAAGATAACGGGCTACCTTCTCCTTGTTAGCCTTTGTATGTCCTATTTTGATGATCATCTTGTGAAAGTATTCCATGTATTCTTTCATAGATCTACTTCCTTGCTTCAACCCTTGCAATTTCTTCAACAGATCTAACTTGTAATCCACTAGTATGAATTGCTTCTTTAGTTTCTCCACCATGGGTATGTGCAGGATCATGATGGGCCAAAAAGTGGCAATATGATGGGTATGTGGCTGATGACCTTTTTTTAACCCAAAATTAATGAAATGAAAAGGGTTTTTAAAAGATATTCTCAGCTTTCCACCAATATAAATTATGCTTTACTTTGAATTTAATAAGTATTATTATTCATTTTCTATTCAAATTACGAATAAAGTCCTGATTGATAGACTGATTGAAAAATATTTACATCTTTCAAACTGTATCACATTTTTTGAATCAAAAAAATGTGTCACATTCTATGCTTCATACTATAAGATTAAAAAAATAAAAATTGAATTTCATGAAGTTTTGACCAAGTTAAGGTGGTCAGACATATGAGTTTTTATATTGTTTAAAATTTGTAAAAAAAATTCATAATTAATTATTTACTTGGAAAAAAATTACAAAAAATATGCATCACATCGGGACATGAGTCATCTACTTATATCTAAAATCTTATAAAAAAATATTATCATTTTATTGTGGTTAGGGTGGTTAGACAGACACCTACTTCTTATTTTTCCCTGAAATTTAAGTACTGTTGCATTGAAATTTCAAATTTTCAGCAAATATATATATTTTTTTAAAACAAACCTAGTAGTTTAGAAACTACATTCAATTTGCTACAAATTCTATTCTTACATATTTTTGAAATAATATAGATAACTTATTCTAATTTTTATGTCAAGTTTCCTAACTTTGATTTTTCTATTTTTTTTGCCACTTAAGGGCCTGTTTTTTCCATGATGATCCCGCACATACCCCCATGCGATCCCAATTGTTGATCTTTCCTTTTCCTCTTCGATTTCTCTCCAATTGGACCTCTTTCCACCAAATATTGGCATGGCCCTTCAACTTCATTTTTACAAACTTAACCTGATCTGGGTCCTCTACTTCTTCATACTCAAAATACTTTTCTAGCTCGTTGATCCAATCAATCAACTCTTTTGGGTTCAGACTTCTAGAATAACTGGGGACTTCTATTCTGGGTCTTTTTTCGATCTTCGAAATGGCCCTAATCAGCCACATTTGATCTTGATCAATCACTACTTCTTCCTCTTCTACATCTATATCTTCAATCTCTTCTTCATCCTTGCTTTCTCCCCTTCTTCCCGGGTTTAATCCTCTTCTCATCTACTCCTACAATGCATCAATTTGTCTCTGGAGGGCTCTGAAACCCTCAGTCACCAATGGATCTCTTCCACTAGCATTTCTGCCACCTCAAGCACCACCACGCCTACTAGGAATCACTCTTGGAGGAATTTTGAATACCCCAAACCCACAACCACGGTCCTGGTGTGAATTTCTTCACGATCGATGATCTATTCACACGCTCAAGAAAACCTGCTCTGATACCACCTGACAAGGGAGCAAACCCAAGACACATAAATAATGCACACAAATAGATAAATTTATTATTATTGAATAATGGAAATCTTACATGCAGAGGATCCCAAATCCTCAAGCTTTGTGATACATGCAAGCTACAGAAGTTTCAGAAATTACAGAAGTTTTCCTTTTCACAGCATGCGAACTCTTTTTCCCCAAAAAGCTACAAAAATCATAAAAATCCCCCCATAAATAGCCCCATTTCCATTTGGAGTGAAAAAAAAAAATTCCAGTTATGAGTTTTGGCAGTTTGGTGCCAAGGATTACAATTTGAAATTTAAATATTAAAACACTATTTGAAAATCAACACATTTTGAAAGTGTACCAACTTCCGGGAGCCATAACTTTTGATCTGAGACTCTGTTTTTTGAACTTTTTGAACCTTCATAAAGTTCTTAGAGTGAAGAATGTGCTTGAAATCAGCTACGCCAATTTTGACAAGTTTTTGGGCCGTTTCGATGCTGTTTAGTGCCTCAAACCTAATCTAGAAGGTTTTCAGGTGCTTTTCTGGGAGACTGAAATTGCAATATCTTTCAAACCGGGAATGCTCTCAGCCTAATTATTTCACCAATATTCTTATTTTTCTATTTTGAATCATCCCAAATAATTTTTGTTCCAAAGCACCTTCAAATTTCAATGGTTGCTAAAAATAGCAAAAAATCCCAAAAGCTGCTAAAAATAACAGTTGACCAAAGAAAGTAGAAAAACAAAACTGAAAGTAGGGATTTACATAATGATAAAAATGGTATCTAGAAATGCAAAGATATCTACAAAAATTTAACCAAAAGAAATATAAATGCAATGCATATTTTTGGGTGATGCAAGATTTCCCTTACACCACTAGATGCTCCTGCATCAATTTGACCATATGGGGATGGTGAAATTCAGATGTCTGTAGATCTAACCTAGATTTTGAGACAATTTTCCCATATTCTTATACAACATTTTTGTCCAAGTTTCATAGGAATAATATACACACTTATGTATGCACGTATGTATGTATATGTATCTTTTTATATTTAATATTTTGAGCACTTATTTATTTAACTATGTAAATTTTGTTAGCAAGTCTAAATATTTGATACAAAAAGTGTAAATAAAGTTATATATATATATTATTTTAACCAAAATAATATACACGATAGCACAAAAGAAAGGTCAAATAAAAAAAATGAACCACAATATGTAATAATATTATGGTCAATCCAAAATAGGGTCACAACTTTTATTTTTATACAATAATGAAATAGAAGAAAAATGGAGGCTGACTCCACCATGGAAGGTTGTGTTCCCTATAGGGGTCATGTCTCTCATAGTGGAGCTATGTCCATGCTTTATTTTGAGTGACATTGCTTCCATGCTCCCCATGAGTTGAAGCTTGTGGGGAAGGTGGGAGATCCTCACTCTTCCATTGCCATGGCAATATACAAAAGCATGTAACATTTTTTTTGGTTTATTGGGCATAATAAAAGACCAATCCTTAATGGATAATTTTCCCTACAGAAATAGTATTCAATACATATATATACTTATATATACATTTATACACACATAGATACATTAATATATATAAATACATATATATTTATATATACATTTATACATATATACATATACATATACACATACATATATACACAAGTTTATACACACACACACACACACACACACACACACACACACCCACACACACACATACATACATACATACATACATATGTGAAATTTCTAGATATATATTATAATATTTTTTTCTCTTTAAAGAACAAAGAACTAGATGTGTATATAGTTTTCTAGAAATAATTAATGAAAATAATCAAACAAGACATCTTTTTTTTAAAACACAAATTTTAAACCAATGCTTAGATTGATGTTTTTGCATCTTCCTTTAGTGCAATAAATCAAAATAGTAAATGATGTTTACTCAAATTTATCTACGTGTTCCAATAACTCTATCAAACTATAAACAAATTTTAGGCACAATGAAATATAAGGAATTAAAATTATTCTTGTAGAAGAATCATTGTTTACACACATTTTTCTAAGAATGAGAAAAAATCTATAAACATAATTTTTCTTTGATTTTCAACAACATTCATTTACAAATAATTTTTGAAAAAGAAAATACAAATATCTCTTCATTTATTTCTCCATAATAACACTCCATATTACAACCTCTTTCATAGTAAATACATATTGAAGAAATATTTACACCAAAGTTTCTTACATTACAATAATTACCTTTACACAATTGGACAAACATATTTATTCTTATAAAGAACCATTTAAGGGGTATTTTTCACCAACTTGTTCTTTATGCACAACTTAATGAGAAAATGAAGATTTCCATCTCAATAGAAATAAGTGCTCCACATAAATCCTCCAACCTACACAAAAATAATACAAATATCTTCCATATGACAATGGGAAGCTCACTTCCTAGTTGTAGGATTACTCACAACCCACCCCCAAGTTATGGGGATTTTATAAAAATTGGGTTATATACAAACACACAAACAAAAATATAAAAATAAACATGATTATTGAACATGACTCACAAGATAAATCCCATACAACTCAAGGGGATACACATGACAAGATTCTTGCTCAAGAATCATATTAGGGGAAGATTAAGAGACAACACTCAAAATGAGGAAAAAGATAAAAAGGATGTGCACTATTATCCAATCCTAAAACATTCATTCTCCCAAGATTTTCCATCATTCCTTCAATCCCATTTTCACAACCACAACATCCATTCTTCCAAAAATTACCACAATACCCAAGATTACCCCTTAGTGGTTCCATCATATCTCTACCCCTCACTTGGAATGTTCTCATCAAGAGGGAGAGCCTATCCCATTACAACCCTTCCTAACAAAAAACACCACACAAGAGAAAAAAATTACATTCACTTGAGCATTGAAAAAAAAACTATAACAATATAAGGAAGGAGGCCTACCTTTCCAAGCTTCCAAATAGCTTGATGAAGGTTGATGAATACCAACAAGAAACCTCTATCCAAGAATCCTCTCCTCAACCTAAGCTCTCCAAGATCCTCTTCAAATCTCTCAATACTCAAGCCAAATTCAAAATGAACTGAAGCCCATTCCAAGTTCACAAAAAGAGATAAAATAGAAAATTCCAAAATCAAAACCATTAAATGTGAGGGTGACACTTTTCATCTTCTCATTCAATCCTCAAGGGTATCTCTATCCACTTTCTCACACATGTGAGCTAATTCTTTGGACACTCTTCCTCATGAGAATTTTCCAAGTGTTCTTATGTTTGTGTGAGTCACAATGCTTGGAGATTCTTCCTCATGAGGGTCTTCCATGTGTCCTCACTTGTGGATGAGTCATGAGGAGCTAACTAAACCCAAAACAACCTAAACAAGAATTCAGAGGATGAAATGGCATGATGACACATCACCCATCCCACTTTCCAAATCCTATTTTCATCATATTCACTTAGTGGAATCTAGAACATGCTAAAACTTAGCTAAAACTTAAGATAAATATTTCAAAATGTACCTAACACATGTTAGCAACACAAGGGTAGACAACTGAGAGGGGGGGAGTGAATCAATTGTCACAGTAATTAAAAAACTTAAACTTATTCTCAAATATGATATATAAACATGAAAGAATAAATCATCACCACATCAGAAACACACATAACACCAATATTTTTTATGTGGAAACCCTATTAGGAGAAAAATCATGGTGGAGGTTAGTCCACAAGATTATACCTTGTTAAAAGTATAAAGAAGAATAAATGGGGAATTCACATGCATTCAGACACAGTACCTAGAGCTCACTGCTCAAATACAACAAGGCTTATTGCCCAAAGGAAGACACACTGTCTTACAGAAACATTCAAATTACATCTGCAAGATTTTGAACTGAGAAAATGGCATCTGCTAATACCTGATTACAGTTTTGATTAAGCACATGAACACTTCTTCACACTCTGCTCACTCTTCTTCACACTATGCTTCTTCCTTTGAATGATTAAGACATTATTCACACATCTAATACACACATATTCTTTCAAATGGAGTAAACAATTGATTATATATATATCCACAACAAAATATTACATTGCTACATGTTGACCTCAACAAAATAATAAAATGAATACAAACTGTCAGCCCAAAACATTAAATAAATTTCAATGTGAATCAACCAAGGTCGGCCACAACATATTGAAGACCCAAAATAAAATATCAAACAAGAAAACACTTCAAATAATTATTCCTCGAAGATCCACAACATGCTACTACACCCTATCGTCCATGAACACACAAGAGAAAATCTCTAATCACGAGCACAACAATCAATGTGGATGTGCAACATAGATAGAGCACAATCTAGAAACATCCAAAAACATCATGAATCACCAGAGAAGCATCCACAACAATTGAACTTACTAGACTCACATCATCTTCATTCAGGAACACCAACTAAAGCAACAGAATGACTGTTAGAACACAACGGCTCATAACTCGATCAAATCTTCATGCAAATCTCTGAAACCTAACATGGATAAACTAGATATACTTGAAAACAAGCCCTTTAATCCATAGCCACTGATCATCAACGTACTGAGGTAACCAAAAAATTGAACTACACTTCACCACTAACAACCTGCAACTTATTTCATTACAATTTTCTCAATATCCTCGACATATACAACTTCTAATGTCTTCAAGGCTAATAGCATTGAAATCAATGACAACCACATATCAGAAACACAACCACAACATCCAACAATCTCCCCCTTTGGCATTGATGGAAACACATGATGTGAAAAAAACCATCAACGTAACTATCTTTAGCACTTACTCCCCCTTACGTTCTGACTCTTTTCTCCTCGACTCTTTCACACGACTCTTCGCCCCACATGACTCTTCTCCCCAAATAATTCATAGTTTTTCACATGAATCTTCTCCCCCTTTGACATTAAGGGAAAATATCTCTTTTCTCCACACAAGCTCTGAACCACATATCTGAACATTTGACTACTGCCTCTAAGTAGCAGCCACCACAACATCAATCCAAATCAAGATATGACTATGAAATGCATGGATCGATGCAAGTCAATGCATCTTAGTTCTGATTAGGAGGGGTAATCACCCCTAGCTTCCCTCTAAGATACTCAAAAGTATCCTTAGGAAAAGGATTTGTAAAGATGTCTCAATATATTCCTTAGTAGGCACATACTCCAGTCTGACTTCCTTTTCACTCACCTTCTCTCTCAAAAAGTGAAACTTGATAGATATATGCATGGTCTTTGAATGCAACACCAAATTCTTAAAAATGTTAATGTTGGACTCAAGGAACATTGAGAGGGGGGGTGAATTAGTGTTCAACAATATTCTAAACTTCAATTCAGATTATAAACCATCTACAACATTTAAACAAAATTAAAGATGCAATAACGTGAAAGAAACAATCAGAACACCATAACACCAATATTTTTACATGGAAACCCTGTTAGGGGAAAAACCATGGTGGAGATTAATCCACAATTTATATAATCTACTAAAAGTATGAAGAAAAGGGAATGCACATGCATTCAAGTACACTACTTAGAGCTCATTTCTCAAAATAAGGAAGCCTCACTACCTTACAAAATGTTTGTGATTACAAAAAAATATTGAAATGAGAAGATAACATCTACAAATTCCTGGTTTCAGTTCTGGTGAAGCACATGAATCAAATTATGAAGCTTCTATCAGACTCTACACTTAGCTTTGCTCTGCCTTAATTTTCTTAACAAAATCCTCTTTTTCACAAGAAGAATTCACTCAACTTCCCCTCTGATATTCATACATGCATCTTCTCTACTCTATTCACCCACTCACACACCAAAATGAATTGCCCAAACTCGCATATATATCTGCCAACAAGAATTCAATTGCTAAATGTTGGCTTCAAATAAAATACAAAATATTCTCAACATGTCGGCTCAAATCATGAGCAATATTTAATGCGCACCCACACAAGTCGACTAGACTATAGCTATGACCCAAAAAAAAAACCAACACAAGAAACAATTAAACAATTACTCCTTATACATCTGCGACATGTGACATTCACTAGGTTAGTTGTAAAGAGCAAATAAACATAAAAATATCATGTTGGATCTCCAAGCTCGTACACCGATTAATGAAACATAAAAAAAATTAATAGTAAGATAACATATATGCTCAAAAATATATCCAGGGGATCCACAACTCAAACTGATGATTCAGTGAAGCATATAGATCAACTAATTGACCGAATACCCTATTCTTTCTACTTTTTGCCAGTAGAACACTGTTCTCTACTTTTCCTACGAGTATGAGCAAATCCTGATTTGTGAACCAAAATAATAACTTTAGTTGCCATAAATGACAACACTAGAAGCCATATGCCAACAATCTCCCCCTTTGGCATTGATGGCAACACTTAGTGAAAAATGACGAAGTGTCGAAACCAAGAGATTATGTTGCCAAAGCTCAAAATTTCAAAACACAACTTTCTTTCAAAACATTGCTCCCCCTTAGAATGTCAAGGAATTTTTCACTGCACTCTCTCCCCCTTTGATATCAATGATAAAAAATTTACTGCTCTCAAAAATTTGAAGAACTACAACTGTTGCACAAGTCAAAAAATTATTTTATACTTATCTTTCATTTTCGAAATAAATTTCTTCCAAGCATCTATTGCAATCCAAATGATTATGATCAAGTTGTTATTTTCTGATGTCCAGTTGATGATTTGGATGAGGTATTTTGGAATTGTGATTGTTCCTTCTAATTTCTCTCCTTTCTTTAGCACTTCAATTAGCTGCTCCAATCTGCATTCAGTTAAATCCTTCACTTTCTAAAAAGTGTCCACAAGAGTATTTCTAGAAAAGTGAAATTTTGCATGCTCAGTCTACAACTTATGAATCCTTTTCTTTAGTATACCTTCCTGGTCTTGAAACATGTTATAATATTGACCATTTTTTTTCAACTCACTTTCAATCTGCTCCAGCTTGTCCTTGTATTTCCCAACTACATGAGGCCAATGAAGACAATAATTGTAGATGTTATTTGCTGAGTTTATACATTTTCTCAACACATTCATTTTCCTTTTTGATTTGGTAAGGGATAGCCTGAATTGCTCCTTCAAATGTAAAATTATTTATTCCTCTTTCTTATCTTGAGACTCAAAGGCCATAGTTTCCCTAATACATTCAATCAATTCTTCAGGAAGTACATTCTGCAAACTTTCCAACTCAATGTTATTATGCACAAAGTAACTGCCTATAGTGCTCTCAATCAGGTCCTGCTCATATGAGGGTATGTCTAACCATATATCAACAATATTCTATATCCCATCTTTTTCTTGAACAATCTGTAGTATCTTTGTTTTGACTAAATCACCTTCTTCTTCGCTTCCTTCTGCTATTATCACATCCAACTCAACTAATTCGAGTTCATCCCTTAGAGTGTACTCATCAGAATATTCATCTGGTATATCTAAAATTACTTGCTCTTTTCCTTCTCCTTCAAGTTTAAGAGACTTGTGTGTGAAAGGAGTGTCATCAACAAATTCTAGGGCTCTTTTCTGCTTCCTTTCTATTTTACCAGAAGATGATCCAACTTCAAGTGCTTTTGTTGGAAAGGAAATGCTACTTTCTCCAAACTTTCCTAGCAACTCTCTAAAGAAATTTGTGTAAACTTGCCCACAATTTTCTAGAGTATTGAAATGTTCAAAAATTTTCTTACAAATTGGTTCATTTTCCCTCCATACCACATTATCGATATGAGGCAGACAATTTAGAAAATACATCATGATACATATGATCAAAGTACCAAACTTGAATGGGTAATCTACATCCTTTGTTAACTACACATTCTCCATCAATTGATCTTTTAGCAAACTGCACAGGTCAAAGTATTGATCCTCTATTATCATTTTTTGAGATATGTAAATTGCGCCTATGGAGGTTGAGTCTTCCTTGTTTCTAAAGAGTTTTTTTTATGAAATCCCATGTGCAATGTACCTTGTTATCAAATCTTTGATTGTTGAAATTATCAACGCCCTTTGATCTCTTGTTACTCCAGTTAGGGTTTCAACTTCCTTGTTTCGAATTGACTTCTTTTTTGGAATATCCCCATCATTGCATAGACCAGTTAGATTTCTAATCACATCCTTCGAAATAAGATAGGGTTTATCCAAGGTTAGAATTTCCTCACTTAATCTGTTCAGGATAAACCTAACAACTTTCGCGTTGTCAAAATAAGGAAACTCATTCCAGATGTCCAAACTTCTATGTTTCACACCTTTAAGCCACTTCAATTCATTAGCGAACAACAAATTTCTCACATCCCTAATCTTTCTACTACTATATTCATCCAGATTCACAATTCCTTTGATTTGTTTCATTTTTCTTTCCGTACCAAACATGTTTTTCTATTGAGCACAAAATTAGATATTCAACAAGCGATCCGAAATACTTGATGAATTCGCCGCTAAATTTACTTGACTCCTTCAAAAAATTTCTGCAAAATCTCTCCTTCTATTCTTTCTTCAGTGCAAGGTGACAAATGAGGGTTCCAAATACCTTTTTATAGCTTTTCACACCTAACCTTTTTTCCACATTAAATGTTTTTCCCTAGGAGTTTTGGTTACTCTATTTTCTTAGACAGCAAGAGAAGAATCCATCTGTGAACCTTCTAGATCTCAATTTTTTGCATAAGTGACCACAAACATATTTGTAGACTAATTGCACAACTAAAAATTCCCTGCATTTTGGTGCCAACTATTGAAAGGGGGACAAAGGATTTTTCTTGAAAAAACTCCCCCTAGGCTAATGACTTGAGATCAATTTCTCGTGGAATTACCGAAGGTTGCTTCCAGTGTGGGCTTATTTCCTTCATTAGATTCACTCTTCTTCACCCATGTTTTCTTCATCTGATCTCTTATTTCTTCCACTGTCACTTTCCCTTTTCCTTTTTCATCTTTCTGTGAAATTCTTCCTTTGTATACCGAACCTCTTCTATCCATGTTTTAGATATCTTTTGCCTCTATTCATCTAAATTTTTTGTCTGGAATCATTATGTTCAGATCCAAAGATTTCACCTTTCTCATAGACAAGACCTCACTTATCATTTTCTTCCTTCTATCCTTTAGTCAGCTCACCAAGCTTAGCAGAACTAATCCTGAACTTCTCCTTATACTCATTTGCATTAGTGAGTTCATCTCTAAGAATAACTATTTGTCTTTCAAGCTCTTGTTCATTATTTCTAGATTATTGCAGTTCAATCTCTAGCTGAATGAATCCAATATTAACTATGCTACATTCTTCATATTTTTCTCTTAAATATTGGGCCATATTTTCTTCATTCTTCTTTCTTTCTTCAATCTCCTTAGTTAACTTCATCGCCACAAATTCCACCTCAAGCTTTAGAGTAGCATTGTTCCTAGCAAGTTTTTCACATTCTTTAGTTATCTCTTTTAGGGTTTGATTCAAGTGAACATCTTCCAAGCTTTTGTTTTCTTTCTGCTTCAGCTGATCAAAAAGTTCCTTCCGCTTTTCTCTTGACTCATTGATTTTATCCTTTAATGATTGAATGAATTTTTCAGCATCCACAAGTTTTTCTTTTAATTCCATGACTTCTGCTTTAGACTGATCAAGATCAACAAGTGCCACCATAAGTTGTTGAAGACCACTAGAGTCCATTTCAATCCAAGATCCATCTCAATCTGTTAAACTTCTTGTAGAGGAACCTGCTTTGATACCAATTGTTGGACTCAAGGAACACTGAGAGGGGGGGTGAATCAGTGTTCAACAATATTCTAAAGTTCAATTCAGATTATAAACCATCTACAACAATTAAACAAAAGGAAATATGCAAGCACATGAAAGAAACAATAAAACACCATAACACCAAGATTTTTACGTGAAAATCCTATTAAGGGAAAAAACACGGTGGAGATGAATCTACAATTTATATACTTTGTTAAAAGTATGAAGAAAAGGGAATGCACATGCATTCAGGCACACTGCCTAGAGCTCACTGCTCAAAATAAGGAAGGATCACTGCCTTACAAAATGTTTGTGATTACAACAAAATATTGAACTGAGAAGATAGCATCTACAAATTCTTGGTTTCAGTTATGGTGAAGCACACGAATCAAATTATAAAGCTTTTGTTAGACTTTGCACTTAGCTCTACTTTTCCTTAATTTGCTTCACAAATTCCTCTTTTACACAAGCAAAATTCACTCAACTTCCCTTTTAATATTTGCACATGCATCTACTCTGCTCTATTCACCCACTCACACACCAAAATGAATTTCCCAAACTTGCATATATATCTACTAGCAAGAATTCAATTGCTATATGTCAACTTCAAATATAAAATACAAAATATTCTCAACACGTCGGCTCAAATCATGACCAATATTTAATGCACACCCACACAAGTCGGCTAGACTATAGCTGCGACCCAAAACAAAATAACCAACACAAGAAATAATTAAACAATTACACCTTATACATCCACGACATGCAACATTCACTAGGTCATCCATAAAGAGAAAATAAACAAAAAAACATCCTGCCAGATCTCCAAACTCGTACATCAATAATGAAACATCACAAAACTTAATAGTAAGATAACATATATGCTCAAAAATCTATCCTGGGAATCCACAACTCAAACTAATGATCTAGTGAAGCATATAGTTCGACTAACTGACTGAATACCCTGTTCTTTCTACTTTTTGCTGGTAGAACATTGTTCTCTACTTTTCCTACCAGTATGAGCAAATCTTGATCTACGGACCAAAATAGTGACTTCAATTGCCATCAATGACAACACTAGAATCCATATTCCAATAGTTAATTTCACTTGAATTATCACAGAATATAGGAATAGGTTCAGCATACACAACTCTGATATCTTTCAACATTTGCTTCATCCACAATACTTGAGTACAATTATTAGCAACAACAATGTATTATGCCTCTACAATAGATAAAGAAATGGCATTCTACTTCTTACTTAACCATGAAATCAACTTCTTACCCAAGAAAATTTTACCACCAATGGTACTCTTTCTGTCATTCACATCTCCTGCCCTATCAGCATCAGTAAAAGCACTCAAAGTAAGATCATCATCTTTAGGATACCACAACCCAAAATCAACTGTCCCCTTCAAGTATCTGAAAATCCTTTTCACAGATGTTACATGAGATTCCTTAGGATCAACTTGAAATCTTGCAACAATGCATACAACATTCATGATATCTGGTCTAGTTTGAGTCAAATAAAGCAATCCACCAATCATCGATTTGTATCTAGTTTTATTTTCTTTCAGAGAATCATCTTGTGTCAACTTGCATTTGGTCAACATAGGTGTACCAACTGGCTTTGAATCTCCCATACCAGAATTCTTTAACAATTCTTGCACATACTTGGACTGAGATATGAAGATCCCTTTATCTAGCTAAATAATTTCATCTCTCCAATCATAAACATCTCAAACTCATTTTGCATCTCATCAGCAAACTTCAGGCACAAACTATCATCTCCTCCAAAAATGATATCATCAACAAAGACTTCAATAATCAAATCTTTATCATCATCAATTTTGAAATATAAATTACTATCAAAAGTACCTTTATTAAATCCAAGCTTCAACAAATACTTGTCCAATCTGGCATACCATGCTCTTGGGGCTTGCTTAAGTCCATACAATGCTTTCTTCAACCCTCAAATCATATCTCCCTAATCAATCAATTGAAATCTATAAGGTTGCTCAACATACACTTCTTCCAATTCGCCATTTAGAAATGCTAACTTAACGTCCATCTGATAGACCTTCTAGTTTTTGTAAGCAACATAAGCAAGAAATAGTCTCACAACTTCAATCCTAGGAATAGGGGCAAAGGTTTCTTCAAAGTCAATTCCTTCCATCTAAGAATATCCTTTGCACACAAGTCTAGCTTTGTTTCTAACAAATTCACCTTGCTCATTCAGCTTGTTTCTAAAGACCCATTTAGTTCCAATTACACTTTTGTCCTTAGGTCTAGGAACAAGAATCCATGTATTATTCTTCTCAATTTTATGTAGTTCTTCTTTCATTGCTTCTACCCAATTTTCATCTTTGCATGCTTCATTGACACTATTAGGCTCAGTTTTTGAAATCAAACAGTATTCTTCTACAATTTTTCTTCTAGTCTGAACACCTTTGTTCTTATCACCTATAATTTGATCTTCTGAATGATTTAGTCTTACATACCTTGGAGTCTTAGGATGTTTTTGAACTTCTAGCTCTTGTGATCTCTCTTCTACACTTTCACTAGCTCCTTCCTCTTTATTTTGATTGTGATTTTGTACTCGGCTTCCTTAATCTCATCTACAGTAGAAGGACCATTCTATGGAATGATATACCTATTCTTTGTAATTTTCTAGTAAGGTTCACCAATGCATCTCAGATGACACTCCATTCGAGCCTTCCACTGAGAATAATTTGTTCCATGAAATCTCATACTATCCTTCTTGTATGTTGCCATCCCAGATCACCTCAAGCTATTAAACTTCTTCCAAGGAACCTACTCTAATACCAATTGTTGGCAACAAAGGGGAAGACAATTGAGAGGGGGGTGAATCGGTTTTCACATAAATTTAAAACTTAACAAAATTATTAACCTTATTCTCAGATCTAATCAATAACCATGAAAGCATAAATCAACAACACATTAGAAACACACATAACACCAATATTTTTTATGTGGAAACCCTGTTAGGGGAAAAACCACGGTGGGGGTTAGTCCACAAGATTATACCCTGTTAAAAGTATAAAGAAATGTGAATGGGGAATGCACATGCATTCAGGTGCACTACCTAGAGCTCATTGCTCAATTACAAAAGGAAGACTCACTGTCTTACAAAAGATTCAGATTACATCCACAAAATTTTGAACTGAGAAAATAACATCTGCTAATGCTTGATTACAGTTTTGATTAAGCACATGAACACTTCTTCACACTCTGCTCACTCTTCTTCACACTCTTCTTCTACCTTCAAATGATTAGGACATTATTCACACATCTTATACATGCATCTTCTTTCAAATGGAATAATCAATCGCTTATATATATCTGCAACAAAAGATTACATCACTACATGTCAGCCTCAATAAAATAATAGAATGAATACAAATTGTTGGCCCAAAACATTAAATAAATTTCAATGTGAATCAACCAAGGTCAGCCACAACATAGTGAAGACCCAAAATAAAATATCAAACATGAAAACACTTCAAATAATTATTCCTCAAAAATCCACAACACACTACAACACCCTCTTGACCATGAACATGAAAAACATGAACACACAAGAGAAAATCTCTAATCGTGAGAACAACGATCAATATAGACGTGTAAAATAGATAGAGCATGATCTAGAAACATCCACAACATCATGAATCATTAGAGAAGCATCCGCAACAACTAAACTTACTAGAATTGCATCATCTTTATTTAGGAACACCAACTAAAGCAACAAAATGACTTTCAGAACACAACTGCTCATAACTCTATCAAATCTTCATATAGATCTCTAAAACTTAACGTGGATAAACTATATATACTCGACAAAAAAATCTTTGATCCACAACCACTGATCATCAATGTACTGAGGTAACCAACAAACTGAACTACACTTCACCACTGACAACTTGCAACTTATTTCATTACAATTTTCTCAATATCCTTGACATATACAACTTCTAGTGTCTTCAAGGCCAATAGTATTGACATCAATGACAACCACAACATCCAACAATATCATCTCCATGTTGGCTTCAACAAAATAAAAAATGAATACAAATTGTCAGCCCAAATCAATAAATAATTATTAATGTGAATCAACCAAAGTCAGCCACAACATAGTAAAGACCCAAAAAAATATCCTCAAACAAAAAAACACCTCAAAAAATTATTCCTCGAAGATCCACAACATGCTACAATCACCCTGCCGGCCATGAACATAAAAAAATGAACATGCAAGAGAAAATCACCAATTGCGAGCACAATGATCAATGCAGAAGTGAAACAAAGATAGAGCACAATCTAGAAACATCCACGAGCATCATGAATCACCACAGAAGCATCCACAACAACTCAAATTACTAGAATCACATTATCTTCTTTTAGGAACACCAATTGAAGCAACAAAATAATTGTCAGAACACAAAAACTCATAACTTGATCAAATCTTCATGTGGATCTCTAAAACTTAACATGGATAAACTAGATATACTCGACAATAAACCCTTTTAATCCACAACCTATGATCATTAATATACTGAGCTAGGAAATAGTATGTTGGCTAAACTAAATTTCACTGCACCACTGACAACCTGCAACTTATTTTATTACAATTTTCTCAATATCCTCGATATATACAGTCTCTAATGACTTTAAGGCCAATAGTGTTGACATCAATGACAACCACATATCAACAACATCCAACAACCCATAGCTACATACCTTAGGACTTTAAAAACACTAAAATAAGGTAACCACTAATATTTTATGACCCTTTTAAAACCCAATACAAATGCATCTTATAGGAATTTACATGATTTAAAATTATTATTTTCCATAATGTTCAAATTTTGGCTATTGATTTGGGTGAAATCTTCCCGTGACTTAACTACAATCCTATAAGATACTTTTAAATACCACCATATAAAAGGTTAAGGTACATCAAGTGATGTGAAGAAGAATAGTTTACAAATCATATGTGACTATTTTTGTGGATATAAGACATGTTCATAGTCATGGACCCATCCCTACATAATCACAACCTAATATTCTAATTCCTAGTCAATTTATGAGTCTTATTTTTTACTCAAGATTCTAAGAAATGCCAAATTAAAATCTATTTCAGATATTCCATTCTTTAATGATTAAGTATAATTATTTATTTATATTTATTTGTTATTAAAAATTACTAAAATATCAATATCAAGTCCATTTATTAACCCAGGCTAATTTAAGCTTATTTACATGCATTTTTTTGAACTAACCTAGATTACACTTAAGAAATGTTTGTTTTATTTTAAATTATGTAATCTTAAATTATTTATTCAAAATATCTTAAATCAATGAAAATAACATTATTTGATCAATAACTCCAATTGCTAAAAATTATATTAAAAATATGTTTAATTATAATACTTTTAAAATTATGTTTGTATCATTTTTTTAATAACACTATAGATACAATATTAATATTAACTCATCTTTTTAATTCCCCATCCCATACTTTCTGGACCTAATAGTGAAAATATATCACAATCCCTTTTCTTACTTAGTTGTGTGCCTATTTTGAGGTAAATTCTTCATACTTACACATTATGATGAATGCCACAATCTTGAACAAAATTGGTCCCATTTACCTAGCTTTTATCTAGTCCTTATTTGTATGTGCTAATTGATATATCTTACTTCTATGTGCGTGTGCCCCTATATATTTGGCTTATATGTTCTTTATCCGTGTTGAAGTATATAGTGATCCCTAGATTTCATCTATTAGTCATGATTCATTCTACCTAGTTGATCCTATGTCGAGTTTGCAATTGATTTCCCTTGTAAGTGCAACTATGTGACTTGCCTAAATTCAAATAAAAAAATTCAAAGTTTGATTAACTAGCCTTTGTTTCCAAACTAGGGAGGAGAGAATATTTTTTCAATGATTCAATAATAATCATATTGAATCAAATGGATAAAGATGTAGAAACCAAGGAAGAACTATGAGATAAAGTGAGTTAGCTCAAGGCCTATATCAACTATTTAATAAGGCTTATTGATGTTAATTCCCTTGTTCCTCCCACTTTAAATTTATTAGACAAGGGAAAACTTGCCCAAGATGTAGGAGGAGTAATACACGCCACCACCTCATGGAGGAATTCATTAGAGACATAAGGTGGTAGATTAATTTGAGAAATAATCTAGTGTTATCACAAGGTGAGTGATGAAGCAAGTGCCTTGATAGAGTTTTAGACAACTATAGATGAAGAGCTCACAACATTAGAGGAAAATATACATATATTGAAAAGGATGGCAAGGATCCCATTTCGAGGATTGTAGGGTAAGCAAATAATAATTGATGGGAGTCCTAAATTGTCAATGGAGTGGTTTTAGGTCACCACGAACAAAATAAATTTGATTAAAGAGTGCAAGCATAAGTTTACAATCAAGAAGAATGCTACTACTACAACAATGGATGAAATAAAAAAAATATTGAGGCTTTACAATAGGAAAATCCTAACAAGGTCTTTTCGGCTATGGTCATAATAAAATAATTCATTGGGAATACAAGGAAGCCACTTATTAAAGACCTCATCAATGAATTAGTCAACTATTCATTGAGTTTGAGGGATATTCTCTCCTCCTCCCTGATTAGACAACTATGAATTAGACCCACATCGATTAACTTAACCTAAAATATAGCACACAAGAATAAATTGACCATGATCTATATATTTGACTCTCAAGATTATTTCCTAATCTCAAGATACATAGATTCCAAAATATTATCTATTCAACACTTATTTTTTAATCATAAAATTAAAATATCCATTTTTTCTTATTTCTTCTCTAAAAAATTAATAATCAATCTAACTCAAACTCATCATTTCATTTTGATTTAATCTAAATTAATACATACTTACATCAACCCAATTAAAAAATCTTTATCTTTCTTTTCACTAAAAATATGATTGAAACTAATCCATCTTACATCTTTAAAATTTATGTATTTTTACTCATTCCTATTCTTTAAATCACTTAAATAAAATAAAATAAAATCATATGCATTAAAATCAACATCATAGATTAAGTAGAATCTTCCAAACACATCATAAGAATAATTCCATTTGATTAAAAAAAAAATCTGTTAAAGAGAATTCATGAAGACAAATACTTGGGACCACAGAGCAAGCTAATCTTGAAAGAGACAAAATACGAACTTGTAACATATTTTAACCTCACATACATTGTCTTGTTAGCATGTAGATTTTTTCTTTTGTAAAGTAGCGAATTTGAGTTGTATTTTTGGTTGATTGCATGACTTTTGTAAGTAGCGACAAATATAGAGACATGTTCCAAAATAGTTTGAGGAATTTAGTCCACACTTTCTTTTTTGGATTTTTTCAAAGGTTTGATTTTCTATGAGTTACCTTATTATAATATTGATAATATATGTTTGGGATAATTGAGATGTTTGTTATTTTTTAATTGTATTGTAAAGAATAATTGACGTGTGAATTGTAATAAGATTTTTTTTTTTATATAATAATCTTTCAAATAGGTGATATTTTAGTCACATCTTATCAGTCCTTGTCTTATAGGCAAAGACTAATGTAATCGGTGGGCAGTTTTCGAATTAAAGTTTTCTCAAGAATGAGGTAAAAGTGTTTTATGGTGCTATTGAATTTTTCTATTAAAGTGCTATTTTGTTATTTTCTCTAAATTCATTGATTGCTTGGTGAGATTTTTGTTGAGATTTTGGATTTTATCATTTATAAATTTAAAACAATCACTAATCAGAAGCGAAAAGAAGAAAAAATTAAAATCACTTGTAATGTTTGAGATGGTCCAGCAATGGGGGGAAGAGGGTATTTGGTGGGGTGGGCAGTTTTTGAATTAAAGCTTTCTACGGGGTAAAAGCATTTAACCTATGGTGCTATTGATTTTTGCTATTAAAGTGTTGTTTTTGTTATTTTCTCTAAATTCACTAATGAGCAGGTGGCATTTCTGATAGCTTTGCTGATTTTTCTCATTGGCCAGTGCTATTTTTGTTGGGGTTTTGGGATTTTTACATTTACAAATTTGAAAGGAAAAATATTATGACCAATAAGAGGAAAAATTAAAGCAATTGTAATGTTTGAGATAGGGGAAAGAAGGTAGGGAATGGAGTATCCACATGGTAGCATAGGTGTTTGACCCTCTCCTGTTTAGCAACACACGTTATGATGCTTGCTGGTAGTTGTTTAGCCCTTGCATACCTTTCATTATTTGTTCACAATTGTTAGTCTTATGCTAATGTGTGATGGTTGGTAGCCTTTTGTTGCGCTATGAATCTTCTGTGTTGGAACTCAATTTTTTTAGTCATTATTTATTTTGGATCTTTTGTCTCATTGCAATCTTGTTCTTTGATATGTAGTATATGGCCTTGTCTATTGAGGTATGCTACACCCAATGTTCGATGTTGTATATGGTCTTGTCTATTGAGATATGTTGTTACGAGAATTGAATGCAATGTGTTACAAATTCACCCATCACATGCAGTGTCATGCACCTATCTCAACTATTGAGGTATTTTGTGCCTACAATTTGATGAAGGGTACTCCCACTTACAATCTAAAATTCACAAAAACAAATAATGGCACAAAAAAAATGCAAGAAGGAAAGTAAATATTTTCTATTATCATTGAAATGAAAATGAAATTACAACATTATATTTTCCATCACATGGGCTTTCTGATTACATAAATCTACAAGTCTACAAATTGGAGCCACCATCTCCTCTGCTTTGGCCTCCTCTCTATAGCCCCCCTTTACATCCTTTATTTGGAAGGTGTAACCACCATAGAATCTTCTAGAAAGTGTAAACGCCCTATAATCTTCTGAAAAGTGGAACTTCCTCAAGAAGATATTTTGAAATTTTATTAATTTTGGTATTACAACTTCGTGGGGTCATAACTTTTGATCTGACCATCATATTTTCTATTATAATACCTTTTCAAAAAGCTCTCAAGAAATATTCCACCAAAAAGTAAGGCCTAAAGGCCTATTACTTTCAATTTCCACTAATTTTTAGGCCCATCTAAAGCCTCTAAGTGCCTCAAAATTGACTCCGAAGATTTTTACTAGAATTTTCGAAAATTAAAATTTTAATATTGCTCAAATGATAAATGGTATTGAAGTGATTTCTTTGTCATTGGCTTCAATTTACCATTCCAGAGGTCTTTGTAAGATCTTGTGTCCAACTGTGCATAAATGCAAACTAACTAAAATAGCAACCCTTCCAAATTTAGCCCTTATTGAAAAGAAACAACATTTTTTTTGGGTGATGCAAGATTTCTCTTACACCCTGGATGCTCTTGCATCACAATTGCATGAAATATATTACTCATTTTGATATACAAACATGTCATTTGGTCATTTGAATCTGGTCTATGTTAAGAAAGTCACATTCACTTAGCACTTAAGCTTATCCTATTCTCAATTATCGCTGAATTTTGATACATGCATTTAGAATGAACTATGTGCAAAATTAAAGATGATGCTTATATAGAAAATTTGATTCAGGCACATGTATCTATGTGTAGAAATATTAAAACATTAACTACTAAATTTGTTAATATTTTGAAAAACATTTTTCACCTTTTTTAACTTATTTTCGTAGTGAAGTGGATACACATATAATATAGTTGATTTCAGACATGTCAAAAATTTACAAATAGACATCTCAAATATTTAATTTTTAAATCTTGGAAATGTTTTTCACAAAGTTGTAGGGAAAGGTGACACTGTCAGTACGGTGGAAAATCAACCTTCAAAAGATCCTCCTCCTAGATTTACCTAGGCAATTGATATTTTTTCGAGGTTAACTATGAATAAACATTACTCTTGACATTTTTACCGTGGAGGATTTAAATGGTAAGTGATACTCAACTACAAATTAGTAAAAATCATAGGCCTCCCCTTAAATGTTTTGTTTATCCATATACTATTTTATATAAGATTATTGTGTGTCACATCCTGCTAAAAGTTTATTAAGAAGCATTGCACTTCAAAACATTTAGGTAATCATATTAACCAAGGAAACTTTTAATCTATTTCTAAAGTGAGAGCTTGAGTTAAATACCGTTTGGTATTTGACTACACCATTGAACATTTACTGTAAGACTTTCTCAATCCATGACATTTCTTCTTAATGCCTATTGCTAAGAACTTTTTGGTTGGAAGAAACTAGCCTTATCAAGAGTAGTTACGTTTTTACAATAATCTTGCTATTGGGAAGGTGTGGAGTGGGTTTTCCTCTTTAGGTAGAACATTCTCTTCATTAAAATCGATTTTGGGAAGGCTTAGGACATAATTGAGTGGATTTTTCACTATGCTAAGAGTTCTTAGTTTTGTTTTCCTCGATTGTTCATGATTTATTTTGTTTCTTTATAAATTGATATATTTCGGATTGTTTTGGGCTATTGGATATATTTCATTGTTTTCTTTCATATCCTTTTGTTGTACAACTCATCAAAGGCATTCAATTGCTTGGTGACTCTTAGGTTCAACCCTAGATCAATTCATTGAAACTTTGAAATCATTCCCATGGGATCCTAGGCTAGAAAGACCTAATGCAAGAGGCTCTTTTCGCTGCATCAAACTCAAACTCACTACCTTGCAACTGACTGTTGAAGAATAAAGGTGTGGGATTTGTTTCTAAGTGTGGTGGGTATCACTTTGGAACCTGGATCAAAGTTAAAATAAATTGGAATGATTATTGTAGAGATTTTTATGCTTTAGAACATTTCCTCAAATATTGCTAGCATTTGTTTCTTGGAAAGAAATGTTCTACATTTTGATCAAGGAATTCAGTAATTCCTTTAACCCTGAGTGTGAATTTAAGAGCAATGCCATGTGAAGTTGGTGTACTACTTGCATTCTAAGTTGCCTCATTGAAATTTTCTTTCAAATGTGGTAATTGTAAAATTTATGAAAAAGATATGAACACAAAATGTCTCATAATTTGGCATAGGTTTAAATATATGTAGTTATGATCTCTTTTAATTTTATATCTCCAAACAAAACTGGTTATGAAATGAAAAATTTAGATAAAAAACAATGTTAAACCATCCAAAATTTATAGATTGAACATTTACATTGATTATCACATGGTATCTTTTTACAAAATCAATGCATTGAGCATTAAATAATTCCATCATACATCACATCAAATCATGAGGGAAAAAATTAGGATTATGTTTTGTAAAATGAACTTTGAGACAAATATTAAAATAGGAAATGTAGTTCGTATTCTTGCAACTTACTTCTTACAACATAAAACTCTAGGCTACCCGAGGCTTGGGGAAATAAAGGGACTTTTCATGCTCACTGTTGTCACAATCAATGTCATGTTGTGGTCATCTCAAAATTTAAGGCATAATGAAGAGGCTAAAACTGCAGTAAGGGAGAAATACATGAATTTTTAGCTACATTGCTTGCAGCATATTGCAAATTTTTGTGAGCATGTACAAAACCCCCCAATTGTTCAAATAGATCTCTTTACTTAGAATGAATATATTTGGAACTTCTCTATTTTCTTTTATATTTTGATACACACAACTCCTAACTCAAAATTTTATATGCAAAATGTTGCAGTCTTGGTTCTTGTACTCATTAACAAGGGTTTGTCAACATTTTTCCAAAAAACTATTGTGTAGGTGATATATTTCATGTTATTTTCCTTATAATTTTTTTACAAGAGATGTACCCACTTGATGCTACAAACAAACTTTTCAAATCTTCTTTCCTTCTTATCACTCTTGTCACAGTGCTGCAAAAGTAGAGAAACATGTGTTGGTCGCCATCAACAATTTCTTGGATGCACACATGTCATGATTGCTCAATTTAAGGGGATGATTAATATGAAGTTTGTGATTATTTTACTCAAAATTTCCTTGTCAAGCTAATGGCGACACAAAGAGTACAATAAACTATTTTGAACATCTTCATGGTCATTTACCAACACCTGCTCAGTTCAAAGCATTTTTTCCACAACTTGCATTACATTATTTAAGTCAAATTGAAGCATATCTTCCTCCAAGATTTGATAGTATATTTTGTAATCTTGTTACTAGTCTTTGTGTTGATCATATTTGATAATAATATGATGCAAACAAAAGAAAGTGCCACAATAATCAATGTCTTTTAAGGCATTTTAGACCAACAAAATTTTTCAGATTATGCCAACTATCTCCTTGTGCCCTTGATGATATACGATTTGTCTATTATCGTTTCCCTTGTGAAAAAAGTTTATACTTTCAAATATTTAATTACAATCACTTCAAAAAAATTTATTTCAATACACCCAAAATTGCTCTAGGCAGGGACTCTAGGTAGCACACAACTCTTGTTAAAATATATGTTTTACTTTTTCAATTATAATAAAATAATATATATTACAAAGAAAAATTTTGATTGGATGAAAAAATTAATAATAATAATAACTAGATAAATATTTTCTATCAAATGAACTATCTTATTAAAAAGAAGAATAATAAGAGAAAAAGCATAGTGATCTTAATAGGGGATCAATGCACATTATAGATAGTGTTGTCAAGCAAGGTATTTTTTACTATTTATTGTGTCTTATTCTCCTTCATAATTGGCCCATAATTTGAGGGATAAGATGACTGGAATAAGTAGGGAAAGATTCAAAGAGCTAATTGAGAGCAAGTTGTTAGATTTCATTAGATGGAATCATGTAGGGATTGTTGGAACATGTTTGCAATTGCACCAAAAGATCGACTTGTAAATGCCTGATACAAATGCCAAAGAAAAATGGAACCATGAGAGGAAGTTAGTCCATTTCCCAATTCTGAAGGGAGATGTTGGTGATTAGTCCAACAACCCCCCCTCAACGTCACCCAAGGGGATTCAAACTCATGACCACAACTTTGATACCATTTGTTGGAACATGTTTGTTGTTGCGCAAAAAGATCAACTTGTTAATGCCTAATATAAATGGATCTATAGGAGGCGGTTAGTCCATGTCCTGAATTCAAATGGAGATGCTAGAAAATAGTCCAATAGGGATGTATTATATATCTATTGAGGAATTATTCTTGATGGTTGTGAAGGAAAACCTAATTAGTGGAATTGTGAATGTTCTAGATGACCATGGAGATATGATTGAGTGGAGTAAGTATAAATTGGAGTTTTATGGAACAATATGCTAGCATTGCAATGTTCCACTAGTTTAATGGGGTTTTAGGTGGAAAAGGTCATGAGTGTGGACATAGGTGTGGTGGATGTTGTTGTGTTCTTGTTTTCATGAGTAAAACATAATACATGAATGTTGAGAGCTACTTGTTACTATATGGGATGTTAGTTCATCTTTTCCACTGTTATATAAGACAATTACATGAATCCATCCTACTTTTAGTTGGATAAATTTTACTATAATGATCATTTATAATTATAACTTGTGTTTTTACTTTATTTTATAGTTTATTTTTGGTAGTCACATGTCTAGACAATGACCCATACAACCGAGAATGTATACTTTAACATCTATATTCTATTTTTTGATCAATGATCTCAAATAAAATATCTCTTATTTATTAGAAAATAAAATAAAATCATAGAACATAAAACACTTCATACTACTATATAAGTGAACTTTGAACAACCTTAAAATTATTTTATCAAAATATCTATTTAACATACTATCAAAGTTTTACGATGATATTTCATTTTAAAATAATTGTTTTCTATTATAATTTTTAACTAATTTCACATAAATATAAATATATAAATAATTTTATAGTATTGTAATGATCAAATTTTCATACTCATGCCATTTTTATTTAGTTTTATGTTTATTTTGAGAGAATTATTTAATATATGTGTATCAACAAATAGTGTAATAGTGTTTGAAGTAGAGCTCATTCCCCTAGCTTTGTCTATTCCCCCCCACACACATCATCGTATATTTATTTAAACCTTACCCATCTATCCACATCTTCCCATATAGCCTTTTTTTATGACTCCAGACAAATCTATTTATTTATTCCTCATAAAACCAGGACAATTTAATTACTCAACTTTATTTTTACAAATGTGAGGCTAACTCTGTGAATACAAACTCAATACTTTATTTAAAAGAAATATCCTAACTTTATTGATTCTCACCTATTCTACTAACCATTGTGATCCAACCAAATATATGTTTTTACAATTCAACACTATGTGCTTGTACTTAAAGGAATTCAATGGCATCCATTTCATATCCTCTCACAATCAATCATACTCTCTCATCCTAGAAGAACCCAAGGAGTAATTAATAGTGAAAATGTTTAATATTCACATACATATTCTAGGGAACTTGATGACCTCAAAGTGGGGATAAAATGTAGTAGTGAAAATTTCATATTAATGTCAACTCTTAAGTTTGGTGCCCATCTTGTGAGAATGGATAAATGCATGTATACATTGACAAATAGTATAATATTATAGGAATTTGGTTTCATTTTCATAGCCTTTATGTGTCCCCACACAAACACATCTCCATAAATTTATCTACATCATATACATCTTTTCTCATCTTCTCATACAACCTTCATTTATTACTAAACACATTCTTAGATATTCATTCCCCATAAACCATCACTATTTGACTACCTAGGATATTTTCTATACTTGTGGGGTTGACATCCCAAATGTAGACTCCACCCTTTCCTTTTCAAAAATTAATTTTAAATTTGAACTCTCAAATATTTTATTAGTTGTTGTGAGCTAATTAAACACACAAATTTGTATGATTTGATGGTATGTTCTTGTATTTTAAGGAATTACATAAAATTGATTTCACACACTCTCACATATTATAATTAATCACAAAGTAATTAATAGAAAAATACTTCAACTATGTTGTACATTATAAAGGAGTAATGAATCTAAAAAAATTATTGTAGGGAACTTTCCTACTATCTTTTATCTTTTAGACACATTTTATAAGGTTGACCTAGGTGAACACATCCCTTTGCAATATAATTTTAATCCTTTGAGGGTTTTTTAAATACTAGTACTATCCAAAAACAAGGAAAAGAGCTTAGTAGATAGAAATCACTTAAGCATGGTATAAACTAGCACACATTAAGAAGGGTCAAATCAACTCATAGATCATGAGTATGTGACTATAGAACAAACTCAAATCCACAAATTCATCATAGTAAATAGTAGAGGTTTAGTATATGATCTAAGACATTTCACTAGAATAGAGGTATATTTTTTTCTAGGAAAACGATAATTAATTCTAAAATATTTATCAAATAAAATGTATTCTTAAATCATAGAGCTTAATATCCTCATCCATTATATTTTCTTCATAGCTTAACTTTTTTTTTCAAAATGCATTCTCCTACAAAATTATTACAATTCACAACCTTTAACTATTAGTCTAAAATAATTGATACTATTGTGTCGGTAAGTAGATTTGTTGTTGCAATATTTTTTGAAAACAACTTGAATTTTTCAATGGGTGTTGACAATGTGTACAATAGTTGGAGAAACCACTATTGGATTATTAATTTTTCTCTACTTTTGAGAGGAGAATCTCCCTCTTAAATTACAAGTTTTAAATTTTTTGGGGGTATGTTTTTAACTAGAAAGCATGAACGATACATGAAATAAAACTAAAAGAAATAAAAAAAAACCTAATTGTGGTTGATATGAGGCCAAAGATACAATATTGTATAAATGATAGAAACAAACACAAAGGTTTTCTCCTTTTAAAGATTGTTTTCATATAAAATATTCAACTAGGGTTTGAACGAGGGAATATCATATAACATAAGAAAGATACATTCATATATGGTTTTTATACTTGTAAATATGAAAATAACCATTTATCTTATCCAAGATTGCATAGGGTATACATGTATTTTGAACAAAACTAATTGCATTCTCAACATAAATTTTTAAAGGAATTGTTACAAATTTAACATAAGAAAAAAATATGACACAAAGGAACAATACGCAAACTCATAGAATAACAATATAATTTTTTATTTAATTAAAAAATGAAGAGCTCAAAGACTCTTTCTACTCCTATACAATGTGTGAAAATTCAAAATTCCTTTATTTAAAAATTAGCCTTGAATAAATAGGCTTTTCTTCTCAAAGTTGAATGACCACCAATTTTAGTTATAAGTTAACAATATTTTTTTAAGTGTAATTTTATAATCATGTTATAAAAAAAAGTTCATTTTTTAAGTCATAGTCTTCAACTCCATGACAATCTCTTTCCATAACTCTACTCAATTGAAACTTTAGAATATGGTTGTTGAAAATAGGATCTTGCCTTGTAACTTATAAAATTTGCTACAACCGGTGTAATTATTTTACCCCTGCTATAGAGGTATTCTTGAGGTATAATTTTGAAGTCAACAATACCTCATTTGTCTCCTCACCTCTTCCATGAAAGATTGAAATATATTTTTGGAAGGTTGTTATAGAAGAGAATATATTACTTAGTTTTCTTATAATATTACAATCAATGGTGTCTTTTTCTAAAAAATTATTCTAAAATCATCTTTTAAAATTTTATTTATGGTAGGAATATCAGCCAGCCCAATTTCATCTTCTTTCAATACATTACAATCAAAAGGTAATAAACTATTCTAAATTTTATAAATTATTGGTCATAAGACTTGACTATTCTTTTGAATTTTGATTTTGGATATTTCAAGATTATAAACTTCCATTCAAAATTCAAATTGTTAATATCAATTTATACCATTCCTTGGAGGTCTCTAACTATCAATTACCATACATTATCTTACTTCTTCATGGCTTGTAGCTTAATTTCCACATCCTTTTTCTTTACCTCAACCTTGTCATATACTTTGGAAATTCATTCAATGCAAATAAGTTCAACTAAAATGACCTACTCCACTCAATATTCAATCTCTTTGTCATAGGCTTGATAGCTTCCAATTTTCTCCATAATTTCATTTCTTATTTATACTAATGATGAACGAAAAGATTTTGATGGAAAATATTCAAAATATTGCTTTGGTGTATCTATGATGGATTTAATATATGATATTATTTATAATAATAATCAATCTAACTCAAATTCATCATTTCATTATTATTTAATTCAAATTAATACATACTTACATCAACCTAAACTAACCCAATTGAAAAATCTTTCTTTTCACTAAAAATATGATTGAAACTAATCCATCTTACATCTTTAAAATTTATTTATTTTTACTCATTCCTATTCTTTAAATCACCTAAAAAAGGAAAATCAAATCATATGCATTAAAATCAACATCATAGATTAAGTATAATCTTTCAAACACACCAGTGTACTTTCCCCAAGAATAATTCCATTTGAATAAAAAATAAATCTGTTAAAGATAATTCATGAAGACAAATGCTAGGGACCAAGAGCAAGCTAATCCTCAAAAAGACAAAATACATATTTTAACCTCACATGCACTGCCTTGTTGGCATGCAGATTTTTCTTTTGTAAAGTAGCGAATTTGGGGTGTATTTTTCGTTGATTGCAATGTATGGGCATGACTTTTGTAAGTAATGACAAATATAGAGACATGCTTCAAAATAATTTGAGGAATTTAGTCCACACTTTCTTTTTTTTAAAGATTTTTTCTATAGAAAAGTTTGCTCGCATCCTCTCCAAGAGGTGTGTATTTACCCCTTCTCTCTTTCTCAATGTATGTTTTGGTTGGAGTCAAATTTCAAAGATTTGATTCTCTCTTTACCTTAATATAATATTGATAATATATGTTTGGGATAATTGAGATGTTTCTTAATTTTTATTTTGTATTGTTATATATATATAATAATCTTTTGAATAAATGATATTTTAGTTGTATCTTATTAAAAATATATGTTTTACTTTGTCAATTATAATAAAATAATATAGATTAGAAAAGAAAAACTTTTGATTGGTTGGAAATAATAATAATAATAATAATAATATTTTCTATCAAAAAAACTATCTTATTAAAACGAGGAATAATAAGAGAAAAAACATAGTGATTTTCATGAGGGGTTAATGCACATTATAGATAGTGTTGTCAAGTAAGGTTTTTGGTGCAGCCATGGTAGGAGGGTTTAGAAAGAATAGTCCAAACCATGCAACTTAGAGTCAACATAGCAAAAATAACACAAGAAACTAATATGCAAATATGAATCTTTATTAAATTGACAATCTTACATGCAATATATGTCTCATGGGTGAATATCTAGGGCTCACAAGATTATTGTGAGGACATTCAACATTACAACTGGCCAAAGGGCTTATTATAGTCCCCTTGAAGGGTTAATGTGAAATCTAAGTATCTAACTAATCATGAACTACTAAATTCTGATCTTAAATGATTACAATGATCTTAAATATGCTTCTCTAGCTCCAACAAAGGTCTGCATCCTGCACAAGGGTTCATAACTTGATGAATGATCACATTTGAATGTCAGCCTTAAAAATATGAAAAGATAATCCTTTGTGAAATGATATGACATGTGAATCTCCAAGATAGATCCCATTGGACCCAAAATTCTTATGTGATGTCCCATTAGGCTTCACATAATTTGGAATAGACCCGTACTAAGAAATATGGACCAAGTCGGCCCCAAATGCTCTAACTGGTAATCACAGTGAAAATTTGTGAGTGATAATTTTTGGGGTACAAACACAAATGATGTGAAATATGGATATGCGATAGATGTCAATGTGTAGATTTTATATCCTATTCTACGAGATGAGAAATGATAATACGGTGAAGTGCAGAATGAAATATTGAAACTACTACTAATGAAATACAAGAAAACATGTTTTTGGTTCATACAAGATTGCCTTACAACTAGGGATGTTCCTACATCAGACACCCAGGGTTGGAAGAAAAGTGAGTCCCTCACTTTCTAGGGCTAAGAGGAAAACCAAAACAGTCTACCTCAACTTGAGAAATCCATGATGAATCATCCACTAGTCTACCTTCCATTTCACAAGATATTCTTTGTATTGCTTGTGCCTAGTGCTCCTTCCAGTTTTGGTATCCAAAATCTTCTCAATCTCCTCTGGTTCTTGATGTGGTAATTGCTCTTTCAAATTCACTTCACTACTGTTGCCACTTGATTTTCCTTCATGGTACTCATATATGTCTACAACATTGAAAATAAGTGATATACCCAATGTCTCTAGTAACTCAACTTCATATGCATTTCTAGAATCAAAATTCCTTAGAATCTTACATGGTCCAAACTTCCTCATCTTCAACTTATTGTATGTTCCAACTGGAAATCTCTCCTTCCTCAAATATACCATCACTTCATCTCCAAAAACAAATTCCTTATCTTTGGTGCTCATCTTCTTTCTCCTTATACCTATTATTCATGCCTTCCAAATGCTTTTGGACCTAATTATGCAATGTCTCCATGAAATATGCAAACTCTTCTACCTTTGCAATCCTCTTATTTTCCATACTGATGTCTCTTAATTTTACAACTCCTTTGGGATGTATTTTGGTAATGATCTCAAATGGCATCTTCCCTATGCTCCGGTTTATTGAATTATTGTATGCAAACTTTGTGTATGGTAAAACTATATCCCAACTACTTGCCTTATCTCCAACCAAACATCTTAAAAGTTACCCAAAATTTTGTTTGTCCATCTGTTTGTGGGTGACATGCTAAACTAAACTTCAAATATGTCTTCATCTTCGTCCACAATGTCCTCCAAAAGTATACAATGAATTTAGGATCTCTTTCTGAAACAATACTCTTAGGTAATCCATGCAATCTCACAATCTCCTTAAAAAATAAATCAGCAACATGCACAACATCATGAGTCTTTTTACAAGGAATGAAATGTGCCATTTTAGAAAATCTTTCCACCACTACCATAATTGAATCATATCCTCTCTATGTTCTTAGCAGTCCCAATATGAAATCCATGCTTATATCTTCCCAAGGTCTCTCCAATACTATCAAATGTTTGTACAACCTAGTATTTTGATTACTCCCTTTTGCAATTTGTAGGAAAATTTTGCAACTTTGAATGTACTTCCTAACATCCTTAGATATATGTGGTCAAAGATAATGTTCACTCACCAAATCTAATGTCTTGTTGACTCCAAAATTTCTTGCTAAACCTCCACTATGTTTCTCCTTTATCAAAATATCCCTCATTGAACTCCTCAGAATACATAACTGATTTCCTTTATATAACATACCTTCTTGAATGAAATAGTCCAACCATTGGCTCTAGTTTGTCACTATTGGTTCCTTACATGTTCTCCAAGCTTCACCAGAATTGGCATCTCCCTCATACAGGTGCTTCAATTATTTAAAACCCAATACTTCTACCCTCATCTCTATTAGCGAATTTCTCCTTCTACACAATGCATCTACAACTTTGTTTGACTTGCCACTCCTATGCTTCAACACAAATGTATAACTTTACAAGAACTCAACCCATCTCATATGTCTCTGGTTCAGTTTTCCTTGACTATTCAAATAATATAGATCTTGATGGTCTATATACAACACAAACTCCTTAGGCAACAAGTAATGTCTCCACTTCTTCAAGGCTTGAATTATGACATAGAATTCCTGATCATAAATTGGATATCTTCTTCTGGAATCATTCAACTTCTCACTAAAATAAGCTATAGGTCTTCCTTCTTGACTCAACACTACTCCAATAACATTTCCACTTGTATCACAATCAAATTGAAATACTTTGTCAAAATCTAGTAATGCTAACACTGGTTGCTCTATCACCTTCTACTTCACTAATTCAAAACTTATTTGTGCTCCAAATTTCCACTTAAAGTCCTTCTTGTCTCCTCTCATTATCTTTGTCATAGCATTACAAATACTACTAAAATTCTTGATAAAATTTTGATAGAAACTAGCTAGTCCATGAAATAATCTCATCTCTCCAATGTTTACCAGTGTAGGCCACTCAACAATTGCTCTTACTTTCTTAGGGTCCATCTTCAATCCTTCAGCAAAAATAACAAATCCCAAATATACTAACTTTGTCTTCTTGAAACTACACTTCTTGACATTAATCAATAACTTCTCTTCTCTCAACCTTTTCAATACTCCTTGAATGTGCCAAAAATGTTCTTCCCTAATCTTACGAAAAATCAAAATATCATATAAGAAAACTATGGAAATTTCTTTAGTACCTCATTCATCAATCTCATGAAAGTGCTTGGTACATTGTTCAATCCAAAAGGTATTACTAACCACTCATACAATCCTTCATTAGTCTTAGATGCAATCTTCCATTCATCTCCTTCTCTAATTTTGATCTAATGATATCCACTCTTGAGTTCAATCTTTGTGAAAAAAATTGCTCCACTCAAACAATCCATAATGCCATCCATCCTTGGTAATGGAAATCAATACTTGATAGTGATCCTATTGAATGTTCTTATATCTGTACAAATTCTCTAGTCTCCATATTTATTTGGTGTAAGTACAACAAGAACCACACATGGGCTCAAGCTTTCTCTGATCAATCCTTTCCTCAATAACTCTTGTATCTATCAGTTCAACTTTGCATTCTTTGTTGGTGTCATTCTATGTGATGCCTTGTTTGGTAAACTTTCTCTTGGTATAAGATCTATGTGATGACTGATACTTTGACTGGTAGTAAACCATCTGGTACATTCTCTAACATGATGTCCTCATATTTTACTAACAATTTTGCTACCTCCTCATTCTTTGCGGTAGGACTCTCTATCTTCGTACAATTGCTCTTCTTTGGAATCAATGCAAAACACATATTATTATGCCTCAATCCATCCATAAATTTCCTTCTATCTACCAAACATAGTCTGGCAGTGCCACAAACTTTAGTCTTCATTTCCTCCTCAAAAGGTATCAACTTGATTCTTTTACCATTTGAAGTCATAGTATAAGTATTCCTTCTTCCATCATGAATTACTTTCTTACCATATTTCCATGGTCTTTCTAACAATAAATGACAAGTATCCATAGGCATAATATCACACAATACTTCATCCCTATATGATCCAATATGAAAATTTACCAAAAATTTCTCATTCACCAATATCTTACGCTCATCTTGAATCCATGCTATCATATAAGGGTTTGGATGTTTCAATATTTCCAATTTCAACTTGGTTACCATCTCCTTTGAAACTAGATTATCAGTACTACCACTATTAATGATAACTTTGCATACCCTTCCTTTAGACTTACATCTAGTTCTAAATAGACTTTTCCCTTGCAGTGGTTCCTCAGTCACTTCTTCATTCATCAAAGCTCTTCTCATCACTAATGATTCACCTTTCTCTAGTTTCCCAACTGAATTAGTGGATTCAACATGTTCTTCATCCACATTAGTTGTTCTTCTAGTATGCTTAGGTTTCTTTCTGATACTTCCTTGATGGCATTCAAAAGCTTTATGTCCTTCATCTCCACAGTTAAAATAGGTTCCCCTAAATGGTCTTCTCTCAGATATTCTTTCATCTCTCTAGAATCCATCATTGTGGTAAGAATTATGACCTCCTATATTGTTGTGGTAAGAATTCCTATCTTCTCTTCCTTCGCGATAAGAATTGTGATCTCTTTCTTCACCAATAGGGTTTTACACATTTTTTTTCCTTTTCATAAGGTTTTCTTTCTATGGATTGTGATCCATTCCTCTGGAATCTTCCTTTTCCACTTCTATGCCTTTGTTCAAACTTCTTGTTCAGCTTCTCCTCTACCTTAAATGCAAATTGATAGGATTCTTCAACTGATGTCATCTTTACCAGGCTCAATTCTTCTTGAATGCTTGTTCTTAGTCCATTGATATATCTTGCAACCTTTTCCTTGCTTCACTATGATTGGTTATGATTATCATTTTGTAGAATTCCTTAGTATATTCCCTCATAGATCTCTCCTTTTGTCTCAGGTTCTGCAATCTCTTCAACAATTCAAGTTCATAGTCAGTTGGTATGAATTGATTCTTCAAATTTGTCACCATTCTATCCCATTTGATGATTTTCTCCTTCCCACTTCCATTTCTATCCAATTGAAATTCTTTCCACCATAAAGCAACATGAACTTTCATTTTTTTTTCCATAAATCTGACTCTTTCTATATCTTCAATTTCTTCATATTAAAAATATTCCTCCATTTCATTGATCCAATCAAAAAATTCTTTAAGATTCAAATTTCCTGCATAATTTTGAATTTCAACTCTAGGTCTTTTTCCAATCTTTGAAATTGCTTTCAACATCTTCATCTGATCTAATTCTTCTTCACCTAGGGAAATTCTACAAATTGATTCGCAACATGATTTACTTCATCATCACTTTCATCCTCATGCCTAGTGTTTAGTCCTTTCCTTCGATCTTCTTCTACTACATCCAATTAGACTTGTATCTCGCACATCATTTCCAACATCACATCTACTCTTCTAGCAACATTCGCCATAGTAGGCACACTCCTTCGTAGCATCTCTCCCCTCGAGTTTGATGTAACTACCTCAATTTGGCAATCTGACTACAAGGGTTTCAACTACCTCATAATCGGTGATTGGTTGAAAACATATGTAGTTTTCCTTAGGTTGTTGATCTGTCCACCTCAAGGAATGCCTTTAGGACTCACAAACCCTCTATGATACCACTTGGTGCAATCACAATAGAATGGTTTAAAAAGATTAGTCCAAACCATGCAACTTATAATCAACATAGTGGAGATAACACAAGAAACTAATATGCAAATATGAATCTTTATTGAATTGGAAATCTTACATGCAATGTATGCCTCATGGGTGAATATCCAAGGCTCATAGTCCTTCCATGAGGGAATTCAATATTAAACTAGCCAAAGGCCTTATTGCAGTCCCCTTGAAGGTTTAATGTGAAATATAAGTATCTAACTAATCATGAACTACTAACTTCTAATCTAAGATGAATTGAAATGATCTTAAATATGCTTCTCAAGCTCCAAAAAAGGTTTGCATCAGCCACAAGGGTTCATAACCCAATGAATGATTACATATGAATGTCGACCTTAAAAATATGAAAAGATAATCCTTCATGAAATGATATGACTTGTGAATCTCCAAGATATATCCCATTGGACCTAAAATGCTTATGTGATGTCCCATTAGGCTCCGCATGATCTAAATTAGGTTTGCACTAAGAAATTTGGACTAGGTCAGCCCCAAATGCTCTGATTGGTAATCACATTTAAATTCTAAGAGGGATAACTTTTGATAGACAAATGCAAATGATGTGAAATTTGGATATGTGATAGATATCGATATGTAGATTTATATCTTTCTCTGTGAGATGAGAAATGATAATGTAGTGAAGTACAGAATGAAATATTGAAACTTCTAATGAATAAATGAAATACAAGAAAATAAATGTTTTTGGTTAATATAGGATTGCTTTACAACCAAGGATGTTCCTACATCATTTTTTTACTACTTATGGTGTCTTATTCTCCTCCATACTTGGCCTCTACTTTGAGGGCTAAGAGGGGTGGAATAGGTAGGCCAAGATTTGAAAAGCTAATTAAGAGAAAGTTTTTAGATTTCATTAGATGGAATCATGTAGGGATTGTTGGAACATGTTTGTTGAACTAGACCAAAAGACCGACATGTTAATGCCCAATACAAATTCCGGAGATAAATGGATCCATGTGAGGAAGTTAGTCCATGTCTCAAATCCAAAGGGAGACGTTGGCGATTAGTCTAACAATCCACCCCTCAATGTCACCTGAGGGGTTCAAACTTATGACCACAACTCTAATACCATTTGTTGGAACACATTTGTCATTGTGTCAAAAGATTGACCTATTAACACCTGATATAAGCACAAGAGATAAATGGATCCAGGGGAGGTGGTTAGTCCATGTCTCAAATATGAAGGGAGATGCTAGTGATTATTCCAACATGACATTATCTATCTATTGAGGAATTATTCTTGATGGCTATGGAGGAAAACCTAATTAGTGGAATTGTGGATATTCTAGATGACCATGGAGCTATGATTGAGTGGAATAAGTATAAATTAGAGTTTATAGAAGAAGATGCTAGAATTTCAATGTTCCACTAGTTTAATGGGGTTTTAGGTGGAAAGAGTCATGAGTGTCCACATAAGTGTGGTGGAGGTTGTTGTGATCTTGTTTCTATGAGTTAAAAATAATACATGAATGTTGAGTTACTTGTTACTATGTGGGATGTTAGTTTATCTTGTCCAATGTTATATAAGACAATGACATGAATCCATCCTACTTTTAGTTGGCTAATTTTTACTATAATTATCCTTTATAAACATTATAACTTGTGTTTTTACTTTATTTTATAGTTTATTTCTAGTAGTCACATGTCTAGACAATGACCCATACAACCAAGAATGTATACTTTAACATTTATATTCTATTTTTTGAACAAGGATCTCAAATAAAATCATAGAACATAAAACATAACTTCTTACTACTATATAAGTAAACTTTTCAACAACCTTAAAATTAATTTATCAAGATATCTATTTAACATACTATAAAAGTTTTATGATGATATTTCATTTTAAAATAATGGTTTTCTATTCTAAAATTTTAAATAATTTCACATAAATAATAAATATATAAATAATTTTATAGTATTGTAATGATCAAATTTACATACTTGTGTCATTTATTCTTTAGTTTTATGTTTATTTTGAGAGAATTATTTAATATATGTGTGTATCAACAAATAGTGTAATAATGTTTGAAGTTGAGCTCATTCCCGTAGCTTTTTTCTATTCCCCCCCACACACATCCCCATATATTTATTTAAACCTTACCCATTTATCCACATCTTCCCATATTGATGCAGTAGCATCTAGTGTTAGGGGCAATCTTGCATCACCAAAAAAAATGTTTTTCCTTATTTTATTTAGTTTTTTTGAGTCCCATGATGGCACTTAAGGGCTGAAAGATAGTCAGAAGTTAGAAAAGGTGAAAAATGATCCCTTACTATTTTTGGTAATTCAGCTTAAACAAGCTCTATGGACCTACCCCAAGGAGTAGAACTGAAAAATATTTCCGGTGGTAGAAGAGTCATATCAATACCCTAAGTATTTGGAAGATATTAAAGTTTTTGTCCCAATAAATTTCTCCAATGCAACTTCAAATTCAAATTTGAAAACCTTAGAAGCCTTAGAAAAGCTCAAAAAATGGACGAAATGATCTTTAGATCATTTCGACGCTATAAATCTCTTTGAGAACTTTCCAAAAATTTATTATAATAGAAAATTTGACACTTGAATCAAAAGTTATGGCTCCGAGAATATTCCCCACTAAAAAGTGAATTTTAGTAAAATATCTTCCTAGGCAAAAAATCAAATGGCTAGACTTTTGGTGCCAAAACAAAAGGGAAAGTTACACTTTCGAGAACATTCTAGGGTGGTTATTGGGGTAAAATAAAAAGGGTTGAGTGGAGGTTTTAAAGTGGCTCCATTAGTGTATATTGTGGCTCTAAATAATAGATTTTCTTTCAAAGTTGATTTTGTTGTAATGAATCAAGTCCACGAGGCTATAGCATTGTAATTTCTGAATTTGTAATTTCATTTTTTGAAAATAATTGAAAGCGAGTTATTTTCTATCTCACATCTTCTATGTTGGTATCTATTGTTGTGTTTTTGTGGGTTTTGGTTGGTGTAGCCCTCATCACATATAGCCCTTATTTATGACTCCAAGCAAATCTATTTATTTATTCCTCATAAAACCCTGACAATTTAAATACTCAAATTTATTTTTACAAATGTGAGGCTAACTCTATGGATACAAACTCAATACTTTCTTTAAAAATATTAAATCCAAAATTAATTGATTATCACCTATTGTATTAGCCATTTTGATCTAACCAAACACATGTTTTTACAATTCAACACTATGTGCTTGTACTTAAAGGAATTCAATGGCATCCATTTCATATCCTCTCACAATCAATCATACTCTATCATCCTAGAAGAACTCAAGGAGTAATTAATAGTGAAAATGTTTAGTATTCACATACATAATTCTAGGGAACTTGATGACCTCAAAGTGGAGATAAAATGTAGTAGTGAAAATTTCATATTAATGTCAACTCTTTAATTTCTTACCCATCTTGTGAGAATGGATGAATACATGTATACATTTAAAAATAGTATAATATTGTAGTAATTTGGTTTCATTCTTGTAGCCTTTATCTATCCCCACACAAACACATCTCCATAAATTTATCTACATCATATACATTTTTTCTCATCTTCTCATACAACCTTCATTTATTACTAAACACGTTTTTAGATATTCATTCCCCACAAACCATGACTATTTGACTACCTAGGATATTTTCTATACTTGTGGGGTTGACATCACAAATGTAGACTCAACCCTTTCCTTTTTAAATTTTAATTTTAAATTTGAACTCTCAAATATTCTATTAGTTGTTGTGAGCCAATTAAACACACATTTGTATGATTTGATGCCATTTTCTTGTATTTAAAGGAATTCTATAAAATTCATTTCACATCCTCTCACATATTAGAACTAATTATGGAGTAATTAATAGAAAAATACTTCATTTGTGTACATTAGAAAATAATAATGGATCTAGAAAATTCATTGTAGGGAACTTTCCTTCTATCTTTCTTCTTTTACACATATTTTATAGGGTTGACCTAGGTGAACATGTACCTTTGCAATATAATGACAATCCTTCAAGGGGAAACAAAAAGAGCTTAGTAGATAGAGATCACATAAGCATGGTATAAACTAGTACATATTAAAAAAGGTCAAATCAACTCATAGATCATGAATATGTGAATATAGACCAAAATCAAACCCAAAAATTTATCTTAGGAAATAGTAGAGGTTTAGTATATGATCTAAGATATTTCACTAAAATAGAGGTATCTTTTTTCTAGGAAAACAATAATTAATTCTAAAACATTTATCAAATAAAATGTATTCTTAAATCATAGAACTTAATAACCTCATCCATTATATTTTCTTCATAGCTTAACATTTTTTTTCAAAATGCATTTTCCTACAAAGTTATTACAACTCACAACCTTTAACTATTAGTCTAAAATGATTGATACTATTGTGTTGGTAAGTAGATTTTTTGTTGTGATATTTTTTTTAAAAAAACTTGACTTTTCCAATGGGTGTTGGCAATGTGTGCAATAGTTGGAGAAACCACTATTGGATTATTAATTTTCTTCTACTTTTGAGAGGAGAATCTCCTTCTTAAATTACAAGTTTTTAATTTTTTGGGGGTATGTTTTTAACTAGAAAGCATAAAAGGTACATGAAATAAAACTAAAAAAAATAAAAATGAAACCCTAATTATGGTTGATATGAGGCCAAAGATACAATATTTTTAAGAATAAGAATTTTTTCTATAAATGATAAAAACAAACACAAAGGTTTGCTCCTTTTAAATATTGTTTTCAAACAAAATATTCAATTAGGGTTTGAAAGAGGGGATATCATATAACATAAGAAAGATACATCCATCTATAGTTTTTATACTTGTAGATATGAAAATAACCATTTATCTTGTCCAAGATTGCATAGGGTAAACATGTATTTTGAACAAAACTAATTGCATTCTCAACATAAATTTTTAAAGGAATTGTTACAAATTTAACATAAGAAAAATTATGACATAAAGAAACAATACACAAACTCATAGAATAGAAATATAATTTTTTATTTAATTCAAAAATGAAGAGCTCAAAGATTGTTCAGATACTCCTTTACAATTTGAGAAAATTCAAAATTCATTTCTTTAAAAATTAGTCTTGAATAAATAGGCTTTTCTTCTCAAAGTTGATTAACAATCAATTTTTATTTTCTATTTTTTTAAAAAGTGACAAGTCACAAACCTTTATTGTAATTAAAAAGATAGTTACAAAGCCAAGAAGTACATCATAGAAGCAGGCAGATGTCAAACAAAATTCTGCCGTGAGAGGAACAATGTGAGCCTTTATCAAGGATCCATACAAAAATCAGAAGGTAGATCTTCCAGACAAGAAGATGTAGAGTCATAAGAGAGTGATCATCCCAAAATAAGGTTTACAAATATGAAAAACCACCTTTAAGTGTACGTTGAGTTCATGAAAACAACATGTGCCAAAGCTTATACAAGAGAACAAAACCATTCGATAAGCATGAGATACCAAAGCCCAATGAAAGAGGGGTTCCCAACTGAGAAGGAAGAGTTGAACAACAAAACAAAAGTGAAGAACCCGCGAACAAGAAACTTAGAACTTGCATCAAAAAGAAACAAAGAGTGGAGTTTCCAATGCAAGCTAGTAAACACCATTTTCAGCCGAAGATTCCAGGTTAGCAAGAGGAGCAAAGTAGGGAGTGAAGTGAGGTTCCACAAGAGCATGGCGAATCAAAAATTACATTGCATCAAAGAGATCCAAGAGCATATTGGAGATCGTATGCCCCAACCTCAGTTTGATCCCATGAAGATTCCTTATAAAATCATAAGAATAGTCGTCCAAAAGGCCATGTGCCATTGAACTCAAAAGAGCAGATAATGATCGATCAAAAAGAAGAAATTGGTGACATAAGATACCACCCACTAGGTTAGAACCATTCAAAATATCATAATCTTCTAAAGCATTCTGCAGAGAAGAGAGTAGACAAACATGTGGAGAACCAATCAAAAAATTTATCATTTCACCACACCAAAGCATGTCCATCAAATTGGAAACAAAATGGGATGCGACCTCATGAGGACGCAACAATGCATGAAACTCTAGCCATTCATGCCCCAAGACCATTCTAATTGCATCTTCCACAAGTTTGCATTCTAGTATGCAACCTTGACCCAAATTTTCAGAAGAGAATGGCCTCATATCCCTTAATTCCTAGTACCTTGGTAGAACAAAAACTCTGAAAGAAGTTTGGATGATGCCTTACACAAGAAGAAAGCCAAGTTACAGTGAAATGAAACCCAAGTGCAACCCATTAATAGTGAATTCACCTGCCTAAAGCCAAACAACTGATACAAAGTAATTAATGCAAATGTGAGCTCATAAAGCCAAGAATGTTTTTCCGTAAGGTGATATAACAAAATAAAGCCATGTGTCACCAAATTAAAAATGAATGACCACAAGGTACCATATGAATTGCAAACTGAATCAATGCTAGAGAAATGGAGATTTCCAAACCAGTTTTACACATGCCAGAATTAAATCTAGCAAGAAAACCCAAAGTGAAGTGACGGAACAATTACATCAAACTATTCGTAGGTGTTGTGAGGATAGAGCATGCGATACTGATATTTGCACAAGTCACTATGTGTAGGAGTATTTGCAATTAATTATATTCATTTTAGTAGAAATGCATGATCAAGAAATGCCATATATTCCAATTTAGTTGCTTTGCTAAAAATAGAAATGAATCCAATTGCCAAATAAAGATTGTGTCCCACAATTGGAGATGAAAAGGACCGTTAGTCACACAAAGTCCAATCCTTGGGAAAGAGAATTGTCAGATAACTAAATTCCAAATGATGCCCAGTGCAGATGATTGACAATATGTGCCACTAAAACTTCTCCCCACTAACCTTTCAGGAGGAAGGAATCCCCATGAGAAAATAGTGCAGAGAAGGGGCCCAAAAAAAATACTTCTTTCCCAAGACTAACATGTGTGCCATAGAAGATGGTTTGAAAGCCTCGATGAACTGTTAGAGGAAAATTTTAAAAAATTCCAACTCTCTAATGCCACACATGACAATAAAAATGAAGCAATAACAAAACTTGTTCGAGCACTACAAAAGGATTCGAAGCTCAGGGTGAATGAACCAAGGAAAATAAAAAACCTGTGCTGATACATATGCCCTGCATGAAACCATTAAATGAGGGGAAAATACCATTAGTTGCTTGACAGTTTAAAATAATCCTTCCTAGAGAGAATTTTGTAATATAAATTTTCATCAATTGTATTATTTGCTAAATGGTTTGCATGGCTATTATCCTCTCTATAATAGTGCATTACTTGGTATGAGGAGAAATTGTTTAGAAGGCAACAAATTTGGGATGTAGGATAGTTCAAATGTCATGAATTTGAGTGACCATTCAAAATTATAGACACCACCACCATGGAATCCCCTTCAATATGGATTTGGGAGATAGATAATTTGATTGCCAGTTCAAACCCAATTTTTAGAGCATTAAATTCCACAATGTTATTGGTACCTTCTAAAAGAATGGAGCAAACTAATCCAACAAAGTTACCTTGCCAGTCCCTGAGAATTGAAGTAGCCCCAAATTTTCCAGGGTTACCTTTGGAAGCCCCATCAAATTTTAGTTTAATAAAATCCCTAGGAGGAGGCATCTACTTAATGGTTGATTTGTTCACAGTAGAATTCTTGGAGGAGATGGAACCCATATTGGGAATTTTAAGAAGAGACCGAGTAAAAGGACAAAGTTGTGTCAAACTTCCAGCGAACTTATTAGCACAACTAAATTTAAGTATTTCTAACTAAAAATAAATTTTGGTCAAACATATGATCTAGTAAGATTCATTCTATCTAAGTTAGATACTTCCACAACTTTTTCAACTATAAATGTTGGCTAAAAAGATATGGAGAACCACTTTGTAGATCCATAAGTTTAGTTTTCAAAAATATATTTATTTTAATAGTTTAATTATTATTTATATTTTATTTTTTATTTTTACTAAAAGTAGGTTATTAGCACAATATATTAGGTTGATTACCATGAAAAGGAAAAATAGTAAAACTTATTAAAAATTTTGAAAAAAAATATGATGTACTAGATAAAAGAATTTATTTCAAGATGGTATATTTTTTTTCCATTTTAGATAAATATTTAATATGAAAGTTGACATCCAATGGAAACAACCATTTTTTGATTCATGAACATTTTAATATTTTTTAAACATATATTTATCAAAATTGGAAAAAATTTAGGCCCGTTAAGGGGTTAGGTTGGGCTAATCCGACTTCAAAGGAACTTAGAGAGGTGTCATGGGAGAAACCCCAAGAAGATTGGTGGAAGCTCAAATTTGATGGAGCCTCAAAGGGAAACCCTAGTTCATCAGGGGCAGGCTTCATAATAAGGGATTGGCAGGGGAATTTTTAGCATTAGGGGCGAAGAAGTTGATGGATGGAATGAATAATGAAGCTGAAGCTGCAACAACACTTTTGGCCATCTGGTGTGGTAAACGACTTGGAGCATCCAGGATTCATCTTGAAGGGAACTCGTTGATCATAATCTAGGCAGTTATGAAAGGTTCCATAAAGGTGTGGCACTTACAGAATGTGGGGGAAAAGATCAGGGAGGAGTTGGAAGGGTGTGAGAACTTCTACATTAGCCATATAAGAAGACTAGGTAATTCAGAGGTTAATGTGTTATCAAAATGGGATATAACATTTAATGAACCTGGGAAATTGGTGCTAGAAGATTTTAGAGACATCACCTTAGCAAGTGAGAGGACCGTTGTCAGAGAGGACATTTCATTAATGTTTGTGGTTGATGAATGACTGGAATAGCTTGGATACGATAGGAAAAGCATAAAAATGGAGAGTAGTGGTGCATAAATATGTGTGGCCATCATTACGAAGTGCAAGAAGCATTCAATTCTAGGCTTTGGCAAGTGAACGAAAAAGTCTAGTGATTACGGTGAAGAATTGGTAGATGCTCAATAAACAACTAGGAGAAGCTTGAAGCTTTCTTGTAGGGCTTCAATGGAATCCCACTTTTCCTTCTATTCTAATTAACAACTAAGACCTTTCTTTCGGGATGCCTCATAAAAGTAGCTAATGAGTCTCTTTTTGGTGGAGGATAGTAGATTAAGGTAGTGTGTAAAGATTATTTTTGGAAAGTATTTTGGTCACCTTCACCATAGATATCAAACCAATTTGGATTTCTATTCTATGATTGTAGCTTGGGGGCTAGATTCGGGTGAGTAGGTCGCAATGGTTTGCAGGGTTTTGAAACTAATAGTGCATGGAGATTTTTTAGGAAAAATGGAATTAATATTGGAGTGGTGTGTGCCAGGGATTGGAATTGACATCAACAAAGGACTGGTGTATGAAGACTTAGTTTCCTTTTGGGGAGGATGGTTACTTATTTTTCATTTGGTGGCCAGAAGGGAGGTATAAGGTGAGGTGCAAGGAGGAAGCCCATCTTGGGTGGCAGCTGTGAAACTCTTCATTAAGTTAATGGAGCAAGAGATGTGGTGGAACGAGAGAAGGAAAAATTGCAGGAGGAGGCGGTGAAGACATGGAATGCAAATTGACATCTAAGGAAGAAGTGATTTGGGCTAAAGACAAGGAAGTGGCAAGCAACTTCGGTCGTGGGTGACCCAAGTAGCTCATAATTTTGGACTTATATGTCCCATCATTGGTTTTTGGTTGTGTAGCATGCAGTTTGGTTAATGTTAGTTGTAGGTCCTATAAATAAGGTCAGACTTATGTCGATGGGTAGCTATGGTGTTTGATGGGATTTTTTTGTGGCAATTTTTGGGGATGGGGTTTTCTTGATTTACCCTGCATGTTAAGATGCTCTTTGACAAAAAAAAAATGTATATGTTGTTTGGATGGAGGTTGAACTGATGATGTAATATTTTTTACAAAAGTAATATAAAAGAACACTTATTATTGACTAAAAAAAATTGAAAAAATAATATCCATGCACTAAAATTTCAAGTTATAAGTACACCAAAAAAATTAAATGAAAAAAAAAAATTACCATAAAAAGTTTGACGTCTTATGTAGCTTCATTTTTCAGCATTTTATTAACAACTAAATTATAGTGTTAATTTATTAAAAAACTAGTTTAAAATATTTTTTAAATATTTTTTTTAAATACAAACATAAAATATACCAAAAACTACATATTTTACTAGTTTACATCATTTCAAAATTCAAAACATATATGCCACTTTTTAGTGATTCAAGTTTAAAATTTGGATCAATGTTGGTTGTTTCCTTTATAAAGTGTGACACAACTTTGTGCTTTTACCTAACCAATTATTTAAAATGAAAGAATCCCAAGAAGAAAATACATTATTCGAGGTTACATTTTATATAAACTGGACATTACTATTTCTGAGATAGAGGTTTCTATTCTTTAAATGATTTGTCCCATAGACAATTGTTCTTTTTTGAAGATCCACTTATTCCTCTCAAGCCAAATATTCCATATGAGAATACAAGGAGAGATTTCCCATAAACAAGAAAATTTATAATTTTAATGCAACTTTGAAAGTGTTGAAGGATCAAACTTTGTAAGGGAGATTTCCAAGTTAGAATATGTTGTCATTGATGTCACAAGGGGATCAAAGGAGAAGTGTGTTGTTCCTAGGCAGAAGCACATATAGTTGTTATTAATGTCAAAAGTGCAAATCATGCAAAGGATTTTGTTAGCATGATGATAGAAGATGGATGAGAGAGCAATGTATCTGATGGTGAATTGAGTGGAAAACTCATGATGGGTTTTTTGAGAGCTTTTCAGAAAGGTATTGTGCAGGTCTAAAGGATATATAACACATCTAGAAATGAATTTTGTTTTCTTTCAGATAGAATTATGGTTTATTGGTTAAATCCTAGAGTTTCAATAATTGTGTCTTCAATATGTTCTTCTATTTTGAAGTTGACTACCAACAGCAAGTAACTGGTCACATAAGTTACAACTTATTTCATTGATATCATGAGGGTGACCGGCCCCTCCACCTAGCGCTCAAGGTTGTATACCCTCTTCAAGTTGGCGAGACACTAATGGATTGGTGGGAGTCAAGCAGGAGTTCCTCCAACAACCTGATATCTATATGTTGGCATGTCATGGATTTTCATAACTTATTAACCACCAAGAAGAGGTTCAAAAGTTCTAACTTGTAGCAACTTAGTGATCGTGCGATAAGAGGGAAGGAAGCACTCCATGTGGGACCTAGCCATAATTAGAAAGCAAGCACATGGCATGATAAGATTGGGAAAATGGTAATCCACATCCTTGTTGTGGATTACGATGCAAACTCATGAAGTTGAGGTGGACAAGTGAATTCATCAAGTGGTTTCATTAGTGTGATTAAGTCATATCGGTGAGAGTGTCATGGTTGTCTCCCTGATACAACAATGGCTATATCTTTAGAGAGACTATATGTCATCACTAGGACCTTGAATAAGGTCCCTCTGACATGGGGATGGAAGAATGGTCACCGGAAATGGGACTTGATAGTAACAAATATGTTTAGAAGGTGAATGATATGCAAACACGTGGTCAGTTAGGACTAGTTAGTGAAAGATCTGACAATGAAGGATAGTGATGATCAATTGTGCAAGATGAAGAAGGTTGATCAGATGATGTTGGTGATAAGATGCTTCATCGGTGTAACATGGATGTATCAGTGGGACCTTGAAGCATGTCCCAGCGATAGGGAAATGGGTGAGTTTATGTGCTTCATTGATGTGATAGCGGTGCATTGGCAAGACATTGATTGATGTCCCAGTGATGGACCAATAGCATAAGGATAACAAGCACATGGAGGATGAATGAAATGATGACACATGGAAACCATTGGTTCAATTATTTTGCATCCTTGTTGTAAAATCAACATTCATTCAAGTGGATCATTTAAGAATGGCTAGCCCATCGGTGAGACATAGTGATGTCAATAGAATGTGGAAGTGAAGACCCGGTAAGATGAGGATGGCATGCATTGAAAGATCAAATGGAAGGATGCCACATGGCATCAGTGTGACAATGCTATATCTATGGGAGGAGATCTAGTGTCCCTTTGATAGACTGATAGTGTGAATGATGTTTAAGCATGATGACAATGAAGGTAGTACATCAGGTGGATGACTGGGATTAGTGGAATTTTGTCCATGACAAATGACAGTGATATATGGGACCTGATAAAATGATGGTGACAATAGGGTGTTACCAAAGAGTTCAGGTGGTGGTTGATGATTGCTTGATATGTCATTTCACATCAGTGTGAAAAATGTTGTGGTGATGGCACAAATGACATGTAGGTTGTGGGCCCGATTAGATAACATGGCAAGAATATCGGTGTGACCTACTTGTATTGGTGGGAGTTTGAATGGAGTCCCAATGATAGAGAAATATGATAGATCAATGACAGTGGTTTAAGCAACTAATTATCCAATGGTCAAGGTTTAAAGTCACTTAGTGAATACTTATCACAAGATCAAAGTGTGAAGGAATAGATCGACGATCAAAGTTCAAAAGCAGAGATCTATAATGGCTCGATAGTGTGAACAACAGTTCTTGACTGGTAATCAACAAAAAGTGACCAATTGAATGAAGATCTAAGCTATTAGGCGGTAGAATATATTGTAGATGAGATTGAGATAGAATTAGATCAAATGAATAGTAGAGAGCATTAACTACATAATCTAATTCTTAGGGTTTGACAAGAAGAGAAAGGAGGAAAATTCTTTGCACCAAATTTAATGGTGTGTGGCTCAATGCAAGATATGGTGATATCATATTAGATGTCTTTATGATGAGATGGATAGTGGTGTGAGCTTGAGGTACAAGTAGCTTGTTGGTGAAGTTTTCAAGTGAGGAAAACCCTAATTTTATCCAAGTTGATCTAGATAGTAGTGAGAATCTAGAGGTACAAATTATTGATCAATGGTGTTAAGCAAAAATGTGAAGAATATCTGAGTTGTGTTGATGAAGTCAGAATTGTAGTAGGTGTGAGAATTTTGCAAGAGTAAAAGGTGCTAAAAAGAGTTATGCATTGTTGAGTGTGCAAGAAATGCAGAGAGAGAAGAGAGTTTATAGTACAAATGTATAAAAAATTGTAGAAGGGGAAAGAAGAGCAAAGCAGCGAGATAAAATAGTGATTGTTCTATGTGCAGAGTAGAGGTATGTGTTGTTGAGTGTGTAGCTTCAGCAAAAGAGTGTGTTACAATGAAAGAAACAATGTATTGAATGTAATGATGCATTATAAGTTGTGTAGAACCAAATTGTAGGCATATATGAATTTGTAATGTTGTATTAAGTTGTGGCTCAAATCAAGGGATTGTAGTCTCCTTGAAGTTGTAGCTTCTAAATTAGGGATTTGAAGCTTCCTTGGGTTGCATCCCTAAACTTTGTAACAAATATTTGGATTGTGATGCTAGATTTGAGCAATAGACTCAAGCAACCTTAGTCGCCATGGTTTTTCCCATATTGGGTTTTCCATGTACATATGGTGTTATGTGATGCTTTTGTGTGTGTGCATATTTATGTCTCTTTGTATGATTAATCTACACATTAAGGGCTTATAAATTATTTTGCATAAAAGTACTCAAAGCTAAAAGAAGAATCCTTCATGAGGTAGTTGAAGTCAAGGAAGTAATTTGCATAAAGGTTTAAGGATAAGATTTTTGGTATCTATTGATTCACCCCCCTCTCAGTAGATCATTGTGTTCCAACATATCAACCCATTCTTCTCATTAGCTAGGTCCAACATTCATATGCAAAGGGACAACTAATGAGAAGATGATTTGTAGATTATAAGGCATGATCACACATTACACAAGTGAATAGAGGCACAATACCCAATCTTCTAAGCCTCATGCCCAAAAGAATTCTATCTTTAATGGACAACTAGGAAAAGCACCCACCTTTGGAAGGACATTCGAACCCCAATAAATAATAAATAGCCAAGAAGAGGGGACTTCAACACTTACCATAGAATTGTATCCTTATTTAACAGTGTAACATCTAGATTTAGCTCTTGTCCAAATTAGTTCATCAGGATTCTCTAAGAAAACAATTTATCTTTTCTAAAGTTCTGACTTAAGGGAGTCCTTCATGTGAGTTGGGATTAGAATAAAGCTGAAATTCTTCCATTTAATTATGTGTAGAGGATCCTTCTGATCAAATACAAAGTAATCTTTTACCTTACCCCCCAGAGACCTTTTAATGCAAATTCTATTTGAGACTAGTCACCAAGGAGTTTGAGGGGTTGATGACCATTCTAGGCATCATCTAAAAATAATAATTTATCACCATTGTTAACAAGCCAAGAGAGGTGAGGAAGGATGACAGATCTACAAGAAACAATAAAATTCTAGATTTTGGGTCCAAGAGGGATGTTCCTTTGCATAAAAATTCTTTATTTATCAAGGGAGTCTAAATATTTATGATGCATGATTTGACACCATTTCTTATCTGGATTGGAATATAATTCCCAAACCAATTTGACACCAAGAGCATTGTTTTGTAAGAAAAGGTCTCTCAAGCCCGCACCCCCTGAAGGTTTAGATTAACAACAAATTTTAGTTATAACTTAACAATACTTTTTAAAGTTTAATTTTATAATCATGTTACAATAAAAAGTTCACTTTTAAGTCATATTCTTCAACTCTATGATGATCTATTTCCATAAATCTACCTAATCAAGCTTTATAATAGGGTTGTTGAAAATAGGATCTCGCCTTGTAACTTATAAAATTTGCTACATATAGTGAAATTATTTTACCCTTGTTATAGAGGTATTGTTGAGGAATAATTTCCAAGTCAAAAATACCTCACTTGTCTCCTCATCTCTTTCATGAAAGATTGAAATATATTTTTGGAAGGTTGTTATAGAATAGAATATACTACTTAGTTTTCTAATAATATTACAATCAATGGTGTCTTTTCTAAAAATTTATTCTAAAACCATCTTTTAAAAATTTATTTATAGTAGGAATACCAACAAACCCAATTTCATCTTCTTCCAATACATTACAATCAAAAGATAATAAACTATTCTAAATTTTATAAATTATTGGTCACAAGACTTGATTATTCTTCTAAATTCTAACTTTGAATACTTCAAGACTATAAACTTTCATTCAAATGTCAAAATGTTAAAATCAATTTATACCATTCCTTAGAGATATATAATTATGAATTACCATGCATTATATTTATTCTTCATGACTTGTATCTCAATTTCTACATCCTTTTTCTTTACCTCAATCTTGTCATATGCTTTGGAAATTTCTTCAATACGAATAAGTTCAACTAAAATGATATACTCCACTCAATATTCAATTATTATTTTTCCTTAGGCTTGATAGCTTCCAATTTTCTTCATAATTTAATTTCTTATTTATACTAATGATGAACCAAAATATGTTGATGGAAATTAGTCAAGAGGTTGCTCTAATGTATCTATCATGGATTTAATTTATGGTATTAATGCATACACTTCTCCATTTGTTGTCTTGTTTATTTCTCTTTTTTATTCCTTTCTACTAGGTTTGTAGTTGACACCTAAAAGTTTTCAATCTCTCTTATATGTAATTGGGCTAAGATTAACTATGAAAATATCATAATCATCTTATATCATTTCCTTGTTATTCTTGTTTGCAATGGGTTTAGTAATTTCTATAAACGAGGTATCAAAAGAAATATTTTTCATCAACCTTTAAATAACATGGGCCTTCTTTGAGTTATGATTTATATGTAGCATATTTAGTATTGCATAAAATTAGGATCACTTACCTAAGCATTCTTCCTTTTTTGGTAATCATCTCTTTGATCCAAGGTGAAGTGGATGGAATTGATTGATAATTTGAGTTTGAAGATGAGGAAGTTGTTATGGGAAGAATAGTAGTTTATGGGATACTATCAACAAAAATGTTAGTTAGTGGTGGTGAAGGAGAGAAGATGGAGGAGGTGATGAAAGGTAAATAAGTTGTTATTTTACATCAACATGGACCTGAGAGCTACCTTCTACACCTTGAGCTAATGGCTCCTTTATGTTGAATTTATTCCTAGGATTTGTGCTTCCTCTGCTACATGTGTTTTTTTTCTCTATTCCTTTATTAAGGGATTCTTTGTCACCTCCCCCAACTATGGTAACTTTATATCTTGTGGAGTATATAGATGTAATAGGTTGGTCAGATGAAGATCCACTATTTTTTTTCTTCCTTATAGTATTATCTTTGTAGGTAGCCTAGTATGTTCTCAATTAATTTTATACTTAACCATATATTTATTTTCTACATCACATAAAGTATCCCCTCTAAATTCTTAGTGTTTTGATGAAAATGGATCCTAGATGTAATGCATAGAACATAAGATCAATTCCTTTTCAATGAACATTAGGATGTAAATCGATAAGGAGATTAGATTGACTATAAACCTTGTAGGTGAGTCAATCAACCTTGGATTTGATCCTTTAATTCCTTAGAAATTGATTGTAATTAATATAATTTTGTTGACTTAATGAAACTTTGAGACCTAATATGAAAATACACCTTTTTTGTAACAAAGAAATTGTCAAATAAAATTTAAAAAATAGATCTAGAAAGAGAAAAGTATTGTGCACCCGATATATAAATTTGTAGATGAATTTGAGGAACTAAGTCACCCAGGGTACCAACATCCTAGTGACTAAATATAGAATATGATTTCACAGTCCTCAATAGTCTGATTGGAGCCTTCTTCCTTTATCAGGTCCCATTGTCAGATCTTCATCAAATGCTAAGATAATAGAGCTTCCATATCTTTTCAAGTTGTAGGGTTTGAATGAAACAATGAGTAAATGGTCTTCAATATTCACCAAAACTTCTTCACATCTATAACCTACTGTAGAGAAAGGGGATTCACTACTCATGAGTTCTCTTCATATAGAGAGCCTCACGATTCTAATTTCCCTAAATTGCCTCAAGGAACAATGATGAGAGTTTTAGAATCAGAAAGAGTGGGTCATAGATATTTCTTGGACAAACTCACAAGCTCTCAGCTAAAGGACATTAGTGTAGAATATGGATGATAGTGTGGCACACTGGCATCTCAAAAGTGTGCTAGCATCTCGTATGGACCAAAAAGTGAATTTATCACAAAAAGTGACAAAGTGACTACTTCTATTCTAATTTCTATAAAAATCTTGGAATGTGAGAAATCAACAAAATATAATAGAACTAAAATAAATTGAAGTAGGAATGATGGAGATAAGGAGAAGAAAGGAAAGAAGATGCTTACAACAATCCAAGTAATGAAGCCTCTATCTAGTATATATCTTCAATACTTACGTCTGTAAGATCTAGAGAAAGTTTTGGGGTTGTATAGGGGTTTGCCTCAATCAAACCCCCATTTTGGTGTTCCCACCTCCACAAATAGCCAGATAGAAAGAGAGAGTGAGAAAAGTAAGAAAAATCGATGTGATAAAAGCAATCCCCAATGGAGGAGGAGAACCCATATCACAAAATGTAGGTGATAAAAGCAATCCACACTTGAGGAGAACTTGTGTCATGAAATGTAGGTGATAAAATAAATCCCTTCTCAAGGAGGAGAACCTGTATCATGAAGTAAAGATGCAATAGATAGGGTATATGGAATCCAAGATGCTCACAACCATAAGGAAAAGTAGATAGATGTGAGAGCCAAGAGGCTATAAAGAGTGTTGCTAAGAGAGCTTGAGAGTGTTGAAAAGAGAGAAGACAAGAGATCTTGAAGCTTCTATAATAAGTGAGAGGTTTGTGCAAGAAAGAGAGAAAAGAGGGAAGAGAGATAATCCAAGAAGCTAGAGTGAAGCTAGAAGCATAATATAGTTGTAAATGAAGTGAAAAGATAGCACTTAAGGAAGGAAAAGAAGCTTCTTGAGCCATTTTAGGGCATCTCGAGCCATTACCACTTACCAAAGGAGATGAAAAGTGGCAAACATGCATGAATTTGAACATTGAAATGTCATAGGATGCTAGCACAGTGCACAAACATCCACGTGGCACACTAATGTTTGAACATATTATGCTACAAAATGACGCAAATAGTAAAATCACAAAGTTTGATGCAAAGCTAACGCACGAGTTTGGCTTCTGAAAATGGGTGTTGAGCATCCTAAGAGGGAAAAAGGCTTATGCAAGATCTAAAATGAGCCTACACAAAATGTTGAGGGAGTCGACACTAAAGCAAATGCAAGAATGTATGTGAAATTCTGAGGGGTGCAATTTTACACTATACATTTTTCCCCCACTTTAGTGAGCATATGAATCCATGCTAATATGTACACTAAAGGAAATCTACTAAACAAAAATAACATAATATGCCAAAAGGATACTATAGAGGAAGCAAAAAACTCTTTGAACTAGGAAGCATGCTTCTAGGCTAAAGATCTACAAAACAAATGCATTATACAAGAAAGACCTACACTAGACATCAATGTTAGAACATAGAAAGCTAAAGGATTCAATTCAACAAAGTAAAGAGACCTCGATGTAAAAGGTTGTCTCAATATTATGCATCATCCCCAAAATAATAACACATAGAATAATTCTAAGATGAAGAGAAGAAGGGCATATACTATAGATGAAGAAGATACAGATCTTCAATTTGGTATATACAATTGAGAAGAAAAAACATCTAAGAAATTAAGTTCCTCACAAGCCTGCAAACCTATAAGGAAGTTGTCCTCCAAGATCTCTCACATGAAGGAAACCAAGAAAAGCATCTTATAGACCCACAGACCTACAAGGAAGGTGTCCTCCAAGATCTCTCACATGAAGGAAACCCATGAAAGTGGACTTTGCGGAGTCAAAAAAGTGGGTTCATAGGCACACTTATAAAGCAACATGTTTACCTGTAGATAGAACATGTCAAAAGTGGCCACACGGGAAAGTAAGTGGAAAGTCACGTAGACCATTGATAGATTGGAAGGTTTTCAAAGAGTCCCTTGGGAACCCTTCAAAAGAAGAGAGGTCCACTGAAGGGACACACTATTTGAAAAGTGAGGTCTAGTCAGGCTACCCCCAAGCTAGATGTAAAGAATTCATTCGAGAGAAAAACTTTCAAAGAGTTCCCTTGGGAACACTTGAAAATAAAAGGGGGTCCAATCAAGGACACTTCTTTTGAAATAAATAGAGAAGAGAGGGGTTCCTTTAGAAGGACACACATCTCTAGAACAAGTTATCACTGCCCCCAACGTACAGGGGAAGAGAACCATGCAAGATATTTAGAACAGGATAGAGGTAAACCTCGATATCAATTGTCATTTGAAGAAAAGGAAGTTGCATCAACAAATTAATGAGTGATGCCACTCGAATCATCAAGTTGATGTATTTTTTCCTTCAAGTTCTTACATTCACTAGTGGGATGGCCAACCACTCAATGGTATGCACAGAAAGAATGTTTTGCTTCATCATATTCATGAAATTATTGCATGTAGGAGAAGGAAGAGTGATCAAGTGAGATTTTAGAAGCCAAAAAAAAATACATTCTTACTCAGATAAAGAATGAGGAGTATAAAGAAACCCTTTCTCTTGTGGAGAAATATTTGACTGCTCATAAGAAGAAGGCACAAAGATAGAAGACAATGGAGGAAGAATCTTTTCAACAGAACAAGGTTGAGAAGAATTCATGTCACTCAACCATGGTTTTTGTTTAGATTGTTCATTCAAGCAACCAAACCCCAAATTACACTTACGAGGTGTGAATTCTATAGGGATCTAAATGCCTTGTTCGTTACGCCCACAACCTTTATGCCCATAGTCATATTTAGATACAAGATTAAAGTTGGGGCTATAACATGTTTGTAAATATTGAAAAGAAGGAGGATCCTCATAAAGAGAATTTTACCAACAATGGGGATCACACTTCTCTATGGGATCACCATCATCCTCTTTAACATGATTTTCAACATTATCTTCTTTCGTAGAAGCATAATCGTCTTTCTTAGAAGGAGGATCAACACTAAGAACATTACAATTATTGCTCACACTACCCTGTGATACAGAAGAATAACCATCTCTGATAGTAGGTGTGGATGATGTTATTGGAAGGTCTAAGTGGATCAGGTCAACTTTATATTCCCTAATGAAGGAATCTATAAAGTCTAAGGAACTCCAATCATCATCAAGACATGCATTCTTTTGAGAAGAGGTAGAAGGAGTAGACTAAATATTTCTTGCTTCAAAAGGATCTTCCTTAGGGACATCTATCTCAAGAGTATCCTTTGTAGTAGGTATTGCTGGAATAAACATCGACACATTGGAAGAAAATGAAGGAATGAGAGTAGGCACAACTAAAGCTTGACCAACAACCGCCATCTCACATAAGTGCATAGCCTCAGGGTCATCCTTGATTGTTACTACTTTATTGTTATAGGTGAACTTAATAGATTTATGCAAGGTAGATGGGACTGCACCCATAGTGTAAATCCATAGTCTACCAAGAAGAAGGTTATAAGGAAACTTTATTGACATAACATATACTAGAGTGGGTGCAATAATGGGTCAAAGATACAAAGGTAATACTATTGTACCTAAAGCTTTCCACCCAACATTATCGAACCCACGAATAACAATAGAAGAAGCATTAAGAGAAGAAGAATCAATATTAATCTTAGACAATAGATCAATGCTACATATGTTTAGCGTTGAACCAGCATCAATGAGAGTATGTATAATGCTAATTTTATTAATGGTAACTATAATCATTAAGGGGTCTACTTGCTTCTGTGCTTCTGAAGGTGAGAGTTCCTATAGACTGAACATAATATTTGGCGAATCCACATGAATATAAGCTATTAACTCATTAGCATCTTCTAACCTAGTGGAAGAAGGAAAGATGACTTTTGCAAGGCTTCCTAAAGCATACCTTGGTAAACCAAAGCAAACTGAAGCAAGTCCCACAGTGATATCTTATCCAAAGTAACTTGAGGTTGCTCGAGAAGATCATAATCATAGGGTGCTTTAGTTGTAGGTTTAGGAGCTTAAGGAAGGCTCAGTCATTTATTCATACTATTCTCATAAGTATGGGCTACTGCTCTATAAGAGGGAGCCTTAGAAAGATTAGGAGAATCACCATCAAATGGAACACTATTAATAGAACAAATCCTTTTAGGAGAAGGACTAGTTGGAGTCACGTAAATGACTGGTCTCTTAGGCCTTTGAGTGGTAGGAGAGACATAGATTATGTTTATAGACTCATCACAACTTGTAGAATAATTTGATGAAACATTCTCAACATCAATCCAAGGAGGATCAAATGTGGAAGGAGGTTCATCATTCGCTAATGTATCATCTCTTGAAGAGAGTGCATTGGAATAAAGATGATATTCATCATTCACCAATGCAACATTTCTAGAAGAGAGTATATTGGAATGAAGAGGAGTTTCATCATTCAGAAATACATCATCTCTAGGAGAGAATGCATTGGAATGAAGGGAAGGTAGAGTAACATTAATAAAGGTATCAATGATCTCATCTTCTTGCAACAAAATATCCTCTAAAGCAAGAGGACTTTCATGAGAAGGATCAAAGATATCAAGTGACATGGGTAAAGCCAAGTCACCATCACATGCATGAAATGGAACATCATTAACATTTTGAATAAAATTATATACTGAACTAATAAAAGAAGATATCAAATTCATTTTGATGATAGAACAAAGAAGAACCAAAAATATAGATTTTCAATTTTTTTTGGTATTTTCTAGGTTCTAGTAATTTGCATTTTTAGAGTTCTTTAGAGAAGAATTTGAGGTCATAACATGCATCAGTCCCTAAAATTTTATTTCCAAAGGCACTCATATTTTAGGGACTGGACTAGTTCTCTAGGAGAGCTTTCCAACGATGCAAACTATTCTGAATTTTGAGCATTGAGTCAAAAGTTATGACCCCACCAAGTGGGAGTAAATAAATTCCTAATTTTTGAAAAAGTACCCTCTTCACATCAATTTCACCAAAATGTAGATAATGGGGATTTGCTACTCACAATTTCTCTTCATTCAAAGAGCCTAAACTACCTCAAGGAACAACAAAGAGAGTTTTAGAATCAAGAAGCGTAGGTCAAATTTTTTTTGGACAAATTAACAAGCTCTTAGCCAAAGGACGTTAGTGCATAATGTGGATGATATCACAGTGTGCTAGCATCTTAGAAGCATGCTAGCATCTCGTACAAACCAAAAAGTGAATTTATTTCAGAAAATGAGAAAGTGACTACTTCTATTCTAATTGTTGAGAAATATTGGAATGTGAGAAAGCAAGAGAATATAATAGAACTAAAATAAAGTGAAGTAGGAATGATAGAGATAAGGAGAAGAAAGGAAAGAAGATTCTCACAATAATCCAAGTAACGAAGCCTCTAGCTAGTAGATATCTTCAATACCTGTGTCTGTAAGATCTGGAGAAAGTGGTGGGTTATATAGGGGTTTGCCTCAATCAATCCCCTGTTTTGGTGTTCCCACCTCCATGGACAACCAAATAGAAAGAGAGAATGAGAAAAGTAAGAAAATTTGATGTGATAAAATAAATCCCCGCTCGAGGAGGAGAACCAATATCACAAAATGTAGGTGATTAAAGCAATCTGTGCTTGAGGAGGAGAACCTGTATCACAAAATGTAGGTGATAAAAGAAATCCCCACTCAAGGAGGAGAACTTGTATCATGAAGTAAAGATGCAATAGATAGGGGATATAGAATCCTAGGATGCTCACAAGCATAAGGAAAAGGAGATAGATGTGAGAGCCAAGAGGGCTACAAAGGGTGTTTCTAAGAGAGCTTGAGAGTGTTTCAAAGAGAGAAGCTAAGAGAGCTTGAAGCTATTGTAGCAAGTGATAGGTTTGTGCAAGCAAGAGAGAAAAGAGGGAAAAAAGAGAAGCCAAGAAGCTAGAGTGAAGCTAAAGAAAAAGAGAGTTACAAATGAAGTGAAAATATAGCATTTAAGGAAGGAAATGAAGCTTCCCAAGCTGTTTTAGGGCATCTCGAGCCGTTACCATTAACCAAAGGAGGAGACAAGTGGCAATCATGCATGAAAATGGTCATTTGAACATTGAAACATCATAGCACTCTAGTATGGCATGCTAATTTCTGGGCACATCACGCTACAAAATGATGCGAATGGGAAAAGCACAAAGTTCGATGCAAAGATGACGCATGAGGGTGGCTATTGAAAAGGGTTGTTAAGCATCTTGAGAGGGAAGAAGGCTAATGCAGGGGATAAAATGAGCCTACACAAGATGCTAATGGAGAGGACACTAAATCAGGTGCAAGAATGTATGTGAAATTGCAAGGGGTGCAATTTTATGCCTATACACCTACACATTCAAAGAGAGAGGAAGGGTTGTTCCATATAGGGGCTTGCATTAGTCAAACCCCATGTTGGTGTGTCCAGCTCCACAATGGAAAAATTTATAATAGAGAATTTATCCTTTTGAGGGATGCAGGTTAAATGACAAATGAATGATGAATCAACAATGGACTACAACTCACCACTTATATTTGATTTCCTTGAAAGATTGAAGTCATACAAATCTACTCAAGAATTTATTGCAATTTTGCTTGATGGATTTAAAGAACTAAAAGGGTTAGTCCTCACAAACAAAATTATAGCATAAACATGAAAACACTCACATTAAAATTGACATGACCCTTCAATATTGAAATTTTGTAATAAATATGTTGTTGACTTCTCTTGATTTGATAATAATTATTTGATAATTCTCTTGATTCAAATATTTCCACTTCTTGATTCTTAATTTTCAAATGGTGAAATTACTAGGTATTTATATACAACTAATCTAACTTCCCAAAAATTAAATATCGATAGCTAACATTTGACATTTGAAATTCAAATAATAGAATGCCAACTCTAACATATTAAAGTTTGGAGGAAAAATAGGGAGACCAAGCCACCTAGGGTGACTTTTTCCTAGCCCTATTTTGCTAGGTGTAAAGTGTCGAGAGAAAAATATTAAATGTTTTCTTTGGTCTTGTTCATGGTTTTTCTTGATGAATGTCCAAATGAGCCACATAATACATAATTTAGGACATTAGATGTATAGTTAGGTCCAATTACCTAGGAGGGAGAAAAAACTAGTGTGAAATTGTGATGGGTGAAAACTTATGGTGCTACATTTAGACCCCACTTTAGTGAGAGTATGGACTTACACTCAAACTCATACTAAAGTAGAAATATGTCAAGAGGGGTTTGATTGTTCAAATTTTGAAGAGATAGGATGACAATGAATCTAGGGGGATGCACAAGCCCCCGAGATTCAAGGTACCATGACAAACCAACATGAGAACAAGGCAACATGCATGTATGTAATGAAGTAAGACAACCTTAAACATACATGAAAAAACACAACATAATTTTTAAGGAAGCTAAGATAGTAGAACAACTTCCTACACTAATCTTGAGAGGAGAATAATGTAGAAATTTTATAGAAACTTAAACAAAAATAAACATGAATATCATGTATACCATGACAATGATTTACATGGGGAAAACCCCTTCAAGTGAAAAACCCCACACTCCAAAAGTTTCCTAATATATTATTCAGTAAATCACAAATATTACACTATACTTATAGAGCAAGCTTCTCATAGAAGTTTCACCACTAAAGATCAGGAGACATGACTACTATCAGACTCTCAAAATACATCACCATCTCTACCACAACCGTAATACAATGCCCTCATAAAACATGGTTACATTTTAGGGTAAGATAGATCAAGAAAATATCCACCATTAGATCTAAAACCTAATAATTAATAGTCTAGATTTACAATGTATCATTTACATAATGTATGTTGGCCATTTTAGAAGTCTCCTAAGAAAGTTAACAAAAAATTCTTTACACACATCCCACTCCTCCCCCTTGATGCCATTGTATATTACACCTATTGGTATAACGAGGAAATATATATATCCTATCAAAAATAACCTTTATATAATTGCAAGGTTGAGACACAATTTTCCAACAAATCTCCCAATTGTCAAACACCTTGCAGGACAAATGGGAGGGAGTAAACATTGTCTCTTAATTGCTAGGGGTCGAAAATCCCATAATCTCTTAACACCATCTAAACTTCTTTGTGCTCATAGGATTAGTTAAAGAATCAACAACATTCATCAAAGTCTCTATCTTAACTAGCTTCACCCTACCATCTTTGATCATAACTCAAACAAAATGATATTGTGCATCAATGTGCTTGGTCCTGGCATGAAATGTCAGGTTCTTGGCTAGACATATTAAACTCTAACTATCCCAATAAATTTTCACTACACCTTTTTTTATTCCAATATCTGAACACAATCTCTTAAGCCAAATGGATTCTTTATGAGCATGAGTATCTTCCATATACTCTACTTCAGTAGTGCACAAAGTAACCACAACCTTTTGCTTACTCATCCAACTAATCACACCATCAAATAATGTAAGCACATAAGCACTAGTAATTTGTCTAATATCAGTATCACCTACCCAATATGAATCCACATAATGATGAGTATCAAAGAAAATCTCATCTTCAATCATATTATTATGATAACATAAGGAATAATTTGAGGTACCATGCAAATATTTGAAGACCATTTTAACTGCATCCCAATGAACTCTACGAATATTAGACATATATCTGGAAAGAAATCCCACTACTTGAGCAATGTTTGATCTAGTACAAACCATACCATACATCGAACTTCCAACTACACTCTGCTCATGTCTTCCATCTTTGATGGAGATGTTGGACAATCTAAAATAGACAACTTGTTCCAACTGAAATAGGAACACACAATGGTCTACAATCTTCCATTTTAAATCTCTATAAAATTGAATGGAAATACTTACTTTGGACAAACCGTAGCTTTTTTTTTCACTCCATCTCTTTTATTTTCCATCCCAAGAATGTGCCTAGCTGCACCAAGGTCTTTCATTTCAAATTTAGCAGCAAGTTGAGATTTTAGTTCTAAAATCACAACTTTCCCTTTGACAATAAATAACATATCATCAACATTTAATACAATAAACAAGAAATGACCACCATCAATTTTATAATAAACATAATGATCTGATATAGAATGCTCAAATCTCAAACTCAACACATGTGTATCAGATTTTTGGTACCACATCCTAGGACTTTTTTTTAAGGCATACAAATATTTCTTCAATTTGCAAACCAACTTACTTTTACCTTTCACCATGTATTGCTCTATTTGTGCCATATAAATATCCTCCTCTTAGTCACTATGAAGGAAAGAAGTTTTCACATCCATTTGCTCAACCTCTAAATCATAAGCAACAACAATAGAAAGAAAAAATATAATGGATGTCATTTTTGCAACAAGGGAGAATATCTCGCCATAATCAACACCCTCAACTTGAGAGTAACCTTTCGCATCTAGCCTTGTTTTGCACTTCTCAATACCTCCATCTAAACCAATATTTTTCTTGAACACCCATTTTCAACAATAGGTTTTCATCCTTTAGGAAATGGTACAAGATACCATGTATTATTCTTTTTCAAAGATGTTGTTTCTTCATCCATAGCAATCTTCTAGGATTATATATCATTCATACCTAATGCCTCTTCTACAGATTGGGGTTCATCCATGTTAGTATTCAAAGAAAAAAATACATCTACAATCATCAAGTGTATACCTTCCAGGTGGTTTTCTAATCCTTATAGACCTATGAACAAGATGAGTTGGAGGCCCGTCCTCCTCTTCTGATGATCTAGAGCTAGTTGAGCTCTCCTCAACTTCTTGCCTATCCTTGGGCTTCAATTCAACTTTCTCAAATGTAGAAGGAAATTCAATCGTATCTTCCTATTTACTTTGTTTTGGTTGCAATGTAACAAAATAAGGCTTAGTTTCTCTAAAAATAGCACTTCTACTATATATTACCTTTTGTGCAACAGGTTCCTAAAGCTTGTATCCTTTCAAACCATAATTGTATCCGATAAAGATACATTTCACAGCCTTTTTCTCCAACTTTGTTTGCTACTCCTTTGGCACATGTGCATATGCCTCTCAACCAAAAACTCTAAGATGTCTTAATGAAGGCTTGCAACCCAACCATGCCTCTATAGGTATCTTATCAACAAGAGTTGATGTAGGAGGCTTATTAATCAAGTAACAAGCAGTGACAACAACTTCATCCCAAAACCTTTGTTCTAGGCCAACACCATTTAACATGCTCCTAGCCTTCTCCATAAATGTCTTGTTCATTCTTTTTGTAACTCCATTCTCTTGTGGAGACTACAAAGTTGTCTTCTATATATGAATACGACAATATTTACAAAATATATAAAAATCATTAGAGAAAAATTTGCCACCATTATCAGTCCTTAAGAATTTTATTTTCTTTCTAGTTTGCAACTCAACCATTACTTTAAATTCTTTAAATTGAATGAAAAATTCATATTTACTCTTTCGAAAATACACCTATGTCCTTCTACTATAAACATCAATAAAAGAAATATAATATGTGGATTTACCAATTGAAGGGACATTTGTAGGAGCAAACACATTAGAATAAATAAGATCCAATACACAACAAGATTTATGAGAACTCAAGTAAAAATGAACATGGTTTTGTTTTTCCATAAATGTAATGCTCACAAAAATCAAATTCAAGATTACAATCAAACAAACCTTTAGCAAGGTTTTTATTTTTCAAGGTCCTTAGACCCTTTTCTCCAATGTGGCCAAGCCTCTAGTACCATAACATATTTTTCTCTATAGGTAACTTTGTCTCAAAAGAAAGAGCACCCTTAGGTACCCAAAAGCCATGACCATCTGTTGAAGGTGAAACCCTCACTTCTTCCATAGGCTTTATTTTCATAGAAGTACTATTACACTCAAAAATGCATGGATCAAGCTTATACAATGTGCCATATCTAACATCTCTAGCAATCACTATATCACCTCTAACCATCTTGCATCCTACATTAGAAAATACTACCTGCACACCTACATCTATTAGTTTTCTCATAGATAACAAATTTTGTGCTAATCTAGGAATATGCAACATACCACTAATCCTTTTTATTATACCATTAGGAAATTTTATTTTAGCTTTACCATGGCCAACAATGTCTAAATGAGAATCATCACCCAAGTATACCTTACCTCCATCAATTTTTTTATATTCAAATAAAAAATCTTTATTAAAGGTCATATGGAAAGATGTACCTAAGTCAATTAATCATGCATCATTTCCTACGTGAGTTGCCAAAGTTGCAATGAATGCATCACCATATTCCTTCTTAGAATCATAATAAGAATCAAATTTCTTCTTTTCTTCTTTGCATTCCTTATGAACATGTCCAGGCATATTGCAGTTCCAACAAATAAATTTGGACTTTATAAGAGATTTAGATCCCCCCTAAACTTGGATTTGTTACACTTCTCATTCTTCTTTCCTTTTTCCTTAGGTCTTCTACAAACATTTAGGGCCTCCTTGGAAATGGTGGATACCTTACTCCTCATCTCTTTAGAAAGCAAAGAACCTGCCACATCTTCAGCCTTCAAAATTATAGAAGTATTCCCAATAGCCATAACAAGAGAATCCCACGAATCAGGCAAAGAACAAAGCAAGATCTGGAATTTCTCATCCTCATCCATTTTGACACCAACTAATACCAATTGAGACACCAATATATTGAATGCTTTCAAGTGGTTTGTGATTCATCTACCCTCTTCCATTCTCAAGGAATAAATTTCTTCCTCAAGAAAATATTGTTCATGTAATTAGGGGGAAATAAAATATAAAACTAAAATAGAAATATATCAAAGCCTAACTAGCACAATAGAGTACGAGCAAGCATACAAATCACAATAACAAATGAATGCAAACCCAAATCCATGCTAAACTCAATTTATCTCTATTTCTCTTCTCCACCTGCATGAGAATGCGAGATTTTGAAGGATTGATAATGGAGGAATGTTGGGTGCTCATTCATGCAGCATAACAACCTGATGAAAATGAAAAATAGAGAATGATAGAGATGGATTGAAGAATTATTTTGACAAAGTGAGGATGCTAGACGAATCAACCCCCTAAATGAAATGTGAGAGGTTGTATTTATAGAGCCTTGATGTGGATGTAGATAAGATTTGATAAGATTCGATAAGGATTTTATTTTTGACAAAAGAGGAAATACAACAAGATGAGATAAGATTTTAAAAAGAGAAAAATTTTGATTTTCTCTTTTAAAGGAAATGAATCTTGAAAAAGATGATAAGAATAATTGATGAATTATCTAATTAAATTAATTAATTAGATACACAAGAGTTTAGATTTTGGAAAGAAAGCAAGAATATCCTTTTAAGATTTTATTAATTAAATAAATATTTGATTTATTTAATTTATGATTAAATTTATGATTTCATTAATTAAATAATATAAATTATTTAATTAACATTAGAAGAATGAATAGAAATGATTTAATTAATTAAATAATATAAATTATTTAATTAAAATTAGAGGAATGGATGGATTATGCATAGGAAGGGAATAAATGAAATTAGTGAAATAAATAATATTTATTTAACTAATTAGATGATCACATGGGTACTTAGGGCAATGCATGCTACAAGATGTCTAATTGATGTAATGTTGTGACAAGGTGTTGTAAGAGGACATTTTTGGGTGTCTACATTTTTTCCCTCTTTGAAATGATTTTCGAGATGATGAGATCTATGTTGAGTAACATCATTTCAAATAAGCTAAGATATGGATAAAATAAAATGTATGATGAAGGAAAGATAGGATGATGGAATGATGATGCCCCCTTGAGAGGATAGGTGGGTTGGAAAAACACGGGTAGGCTTTCGAAATGAAAGGGATGGGTCAAGAACTAATGATGAAGGAATAGATAGAAGAAGTGAAGGATGCATTATGCTGCAATGAAAGTGAGAAACCATGATGTTTGATTTAGCACTAGATGTTATGCACCAAGATATAAGGACCAAGGTGATGATTTTCCTTGTGCCCCAGTGTAATACAACCTTGTCTAGACGTATGAGAAAGTAAACTTAGAGAATTAAAATCCTAATGCACAAAAGGTATGATATGACCTTAGATGCAAAGGATAGTGCAAAAAGCTATTCCAACATGCACAAGATATGAATATTAGCTGGAATGATCTGGATTTGATACAAATGCAAGATAAAATGATAACACACACAAGAAAGCATGCACAAATGATTCAAAAATAAACAAGGTAGTGCCCCTGTCAAGTTGTAAATAATTGATTGATGGATTTATTGATGATGATAGTGTTGTCATTGCGGGGAGTGACATATCCCTAGATCAACACAAAGATGATTGATAATTGACTGATTGAATTGGATTGATGATGATAGTGTTGCATTGCAGGGAACAACATATCCCTAGATCAACACAAGGATGTTGATAATTGATTGATTAATTGGGTTTACAACAAGATCAGGATCAAGACCAAAGGATTTGATTGGATAATTTGACAACATTGATTGACTTGATTGGTATGGATTAAGGATTGACTTGCATTTGGATTATTGCTTGGATTGATTCGATTGAGTTGATTGGATAAAATGGTTTTGATGAAGATGATTGATTTGGTTGAATGGTTGGATGATTGGATTGAGGTGAGGGATTGAATCAATGAAATTGGAAGAAGTAATTAGATGGATTGATTTTATTGCTTGGATTGTTGTTGGCTATTTGATTTTTTTGGTATTTTTGGGGATATTCTGATTTTTTGGGATTTTTTGAAATATTTTGATTTTTTTTTAAATGTTTTGATTTTTTTGGATTTTTGAAATGTTTTGAGGTGTCAAAGGATGAAAATTTGAGTAACCTTTGTGCTAGATACCAATGGCAAGGGGAAAACCAAGTCTAGGTGCAATGAGATAGATGGGGTTGATAGATGAAAGGGTGGGTGATGGGATAAGGGATAAAAGGCTTATGATATATGGATGGATAGAAAGGATAGCTCATAGTCAATGGAATGGATGTATGCATCATATGAGAGCAAGGATGTGATTTCCAAATACTATGTCACATAGGAATAACATGCCCCATTCTAGGTACAAGACTTAGGATTTTTCTGGACAAAATGTATGAAAATAGGATAATGATATGATTGGTTTAGATAGGATGAAGTATGTCAAGAGATACCCAAAAAACATGTTTCAAAATTTTTCCCCTATATCTTCATCAAGATCAAAAGGAGAAGGGTGGATAATTAGACTTAATATGATAGGTATGTATGATGGCTAAAGATGGTAGGTAGTATAGAAATGACAAGACATGGAAATGATAGGTTGCATAGATAAGACATTGTGCCCCCAAGTGTAAGTGGCATAGAAGATCAACCTCCACATGACACCTGTTTGCTAGGTTTTCATCATGGTACTTATTCAAGGTGCCTGTTTACCAAGTTTTCACTATTGGATGAAGGGATTTCTCTTTACTTTTTTTTTTTTGTTTTTTTTCTCTCTTTTTATTTTTGACTTTTTGACTAGGAGAAGGGGAATATGGATAGGAGGGACTCGAGTTTCTAGTTCCATGAAAGGTGGTAGTCCCACTAGAGATGGATTTCATTGCATGGACCATGCCAAATGTCATTATGGTCATAGATGTTGGTAAGGGATGACATGAAAGGGAGATGGAGTAGGTATATGATGGATTATGATGTGGATTATGATGTTAATTGTGTAGGGAAGATGATAGAACTTATATGGGACTTATGAAAAAGATGAATGGGGAGGCTTCTCTAAAAGCATGGACCATAGGAAGATGGTGGGGAGATATGTAGGATAATGGGTGAAGGGTGAGGAGATGGAGGTATGTGGAATTGTTGTGAAATGGAAGGTAACCATGACCAATGGTTGCACACAATGTGATAAACATTGAAGCTTTTGATGTGGCTAGGGTGTAGGAAGCAATGGAGATTTTTTTTAGGAGGTGGTGGATGAAGTGTTTTAGGTACCCACATAGACTTAGTATTTTTATGATTTTTGTTTTGCTTGTGGGTTTTAGGAATTTGATATTTTTGAATAGAGTGGGAATGTGAGGTGGAAGTGGATGGTTGGGATTTTTGTGACGTGGATGCCTCATTTGACTTGATTTATTTTTGCTTAGGTACCTAAACCATTTTATTTTTAGACTTTTCTTTTGAATGTATGGGCTTATATAGCTTTTTAGATGTACTTGGCTTTGATATTTTGCAATTGTATGCTAGGGAATTAGGAACTTTAGAAATTTTGACTTTATGTGTAGAGGCATCCAAATTTTTATTTTGGAATCCCTTGGGTTTGGTGGAATGAGTGGAAGCTTTATGGTGAGACAATGTGTGCATTGATTGGCCATGATTAATATGTTTAGAGGATTTATGGATAAATGAACAAGAGGATTGAATGGTAGGGATATTAGGTGTTTGGAGTAATGGTGGTAAAGTGGATGGAGGGATATTAGGAGGTGGAATAAATGGTGGTAGAGTGGATGGTGGAAGGTGTATGGTCACATGCTTTTGACATTTGTAGGATGATGGAGGGATGAAAACATATGTTTTAGGGGTATGATAGGATTTATGATGGAAAGTGGACTTAGGATGCATGGAGGAAATACTAACATCTTGAGACTAGTTTCCTTGAGGTATATGTCCAAGGCCATAAGAGTTGCATGGAGGGACTTTGACATGTATGGGCTCCAAAATACCTTGTTCATGAAGGTTCAAACCTTTACCTTGGTGGTTCATGTTTTGGAGTATACAATGGACAATGGGACTAGGTGTAGGTGGAACACTAGACACAAGTTTCTTATTGGATGGAGATGGAAAAGTGGATAATGGTTGTTGTTCTAAGGAGGAATAGTGATGAATGAGGGTGGAAAGACCAAGTGGATATGATGGATGACTTGCGATGGGGTCAATAGTGGGTGATGGAGGATCATTAGGATCTTGATTAAAATTATGTTCAATTAGATTCAAGGTGTTTGTTTGATCTTCTATGTTGGCTTGGGAGGCATGTGTCTCATCATGACAAGTGAATTTTTGTGGACCATGGATAGGACTAGGTAGGGGGTTGATAGGAGCAATGGAGGTTTCTTGCTGATGGATAGGTGAAGTGATAGGATCTTGACCATGGAATGCATAAATTTTTCTAAGAGGATCATCATGGCCTTCTTGATCATAGGTAAGATCATAGAGGGGAGCTTGATCATAAATAGGACCAAGTATTTTATGAGTGGGATCATTATATGGGCCTAGATCTTGATTGAATGATAAGTTAATGTTTCCTCATGTTTAGGATAATTCTCTTGACACAACTCTTGGGTTTCTTGAATGGAAGTGGAAGGGGGTGACTCTTGAATGGGCTCAACATGTTCTAGATGGTTAAAAACATGGAGACATGATGGAGATTCACTTGGGCTCAATGGGGAAAACTCTTGAATAGGCTCAAGGGGGAGACTACATGATGGGGTTAGAGGAATAGGTATGGTGTTTGGAGACTCTTTGGTAGGTTCAAACATTTGAGTTGGATGACATGGCGATGTTTGATTCCTTGCTAGTAGCCCTTGGGTCACATCCTTTGTAGGTGGATGGGTGAATTGAGGTAATGCCATAGGTTTACCTTTGAAATGATTTAATTTAGGGTGTGGATTTGATGGAGGATTAGATGGTGATGGGTGGAATGAAGAGTTTGATGGGTCAGAAGGTAGAGAGGCCAATGGATTAGGACTAGGACATGGTGAATTAGGGATAGCCATTTGATTGGATGGTGGTATGAGAAAGTTATAGGGTGTATGACCTAGGTTAGTATTCCCCTTGTCAATGGTTGCATTAGAACATGATGAAGTTTTTCCTTTTTGCAAGGTAGAACTTAAGTTCACATGTGTTTGTTGTGATGTGGCTTGATAGGTTGACATGGCATTAACATACGAAGAAGTGGATGGATTAGATTGGTATGAGGTGGAAGGGAATGGCACATTAGGTTGAGGTAGCATTGGTTGATAATGAATGAATATGGGATGCTGTTGTGGTTGTTGAATTTGACAAGTGGCAATGAAATGACTTGCTTGAGCTAGGAGGTGTTGGATTTGAGGTGATTTAATTTGTTGAAAATTTTGGAAGAGGGTTTGAAGGCTTTATATGGTTTGGTGGTCTAGAGGTTGGGGTATTTGGTGAAGTGTTTGAAGGAGGTTTTGAAGTTGGGATGCTAGGTCTTCTAATGTTAGCATGATGTAAAATGATGTTGATTGGATTAAAGAAATGATGATGATTAGGATATGGTGTGGAATGACAAGATTGGATGACTTGATTGATTAGGATGAAATAGATAGGATGAGGCTAAAAAAGGTGATTAGGATGAAAGTCATTCGATATGAATGTGTTGGAAGAAGGTGTAGAGTGAATTTTCTTTATCTGTTTGGTGTTTAGCTTGATTTGGAAATGTTTAAATGAATGATCACACATGTACACACATAAATCACTCATGCAAGACACATAAGCAAGTTTGAATTTTGAAATTTGAAGAATGTAATGATGATTATTAAACAAGCACACATGGAAGGCACATCAACAAGCCCTATGACTAGTCAAGTGGGGTATGGCCAATTAAGTCTCAAGCTAGTCTACACAAGGTTGACTAAGGAATGAGTTGAAAGAAAAATCTTGCCACATAGTCAGGAGAAAGGGTTAACCCACCCTTCACCTTCACTTCCAAAAGGTATAAAGTTCTTTGGGGCTTAGCCAAGAGTGACAAGATTTTAACTCCCAAACAAGTGTGTCTTTTGATTCACACTTTGATTGAGGTCATCCTCAGGGGTGATGAAATCCCCTAGCAGGCCTCCTATGAAGGGTTTGACAAAATCAAACCAAGTGAGGTGTTTATGATCACACATGTACTTGATTCACACTCATAGTTGTTAATTGACCTTAGAAATGAAATATGTGTATGCAAAAAATGGAAACACTCAGTCTTTTTAACCCAAAAAATTTTTTTAGGAATACAGTGGTTAATTTTAGATCCAATTTTTGATATGTGATTGAAGACAATATTCATTTTAGGAGCCCAAATCCAAATGTGTGACAAACAAGATTAAGAGATGAAAGATTAAACAAGTGCACCTAGAAGTCTTTTCTTTCCAATGCTATCTATGACTAATATTGCTGCTACTATAGCTCCTTATGATCACTAATTTTCTAAGAGCTTTCCAAAAATGTAAAGATGTTAAAAAATTTCCCTATTTTCACCTAGAAACGTAGATTTGTGAAAACCATACAGAAAATGAAGATTGGATTATTTCACATTGTATTTGACTTCCAAATTAAATTTGTAAAACATAGACCCTCATTATAATTTCAAGATCTTTTGTAAAATTCATTGATTTGCATCCAAAAAATCAATTTTATGAAAAAACATAAAATCACAATAACTCCTAAAAAAATGACAATAAACCATCAAATTTTTTACTGTAGCCTCTTGAGATGATGCACAAGACTATGAAAATCTTGTAGAAAAAATTGCAACTTTGTAGAAGATATGAAGAAATTTGTAAAACCTACAGTTTTTTCCAAAAAATAACAAATCTACAACAAAAAATCAATAAAACCTACAAAAAGCAAGATAGATCAAATGATTCACGTTAGGTTCACCAATGTAATTAGGGGAAAATAAAATATAAAACTAAAATAGAAATATATCAAATCCTATCTAGCACAATAGAGTACGGGCATGCATGAAAATAACAATAACAAACAAATGCAAACCCAAATCCATGCTAAACTCAATTTATCTCCATTTCTCTTCTCCACCTACATGAGAATGCAAGATTTTGAAGGATTGATAATGGAGGAATGTTGGGTGCTCATTCCTACAGCATAACGGCCTGATGAAAATGAAAAATAGAGAATGATAGAGATGGATTGAAGAATGATTTTGACAGAGTGAGGATGCTAGATGAATCAACCCCCTAAATGAATTGTGAGAGGTCATATTTATAGAGCCTTGATGTGGACGTAGATAAGATTTGATAAGATTCGATACGGATTTGATTTTTGAAAAAAGAGGAAATACAACAAGATGAGATAATATTTTAAAAAGAGAGATTTTGGTTTTCTCTTTTAAAGGAAATAAATCTTGAAAAAGATGAGAAGGATAATTGATGAACTATCTAATTAAATAAATTAATTAGATACACAAGAGTTCATATTTTGGAAAGAAAGAAAGAATATCCTTTTAAGATTTTATTAATTAAATAAATATTTGATTTATTTAATTTATGATTTCATTAATTAAATAATATAAATTATTTAATTAACATTAGAAGAATGAATAGAAATTATTTAATTAATTAAATAATAAAAATAATTTAATTAAAATTAGAGGAATGGATGGATTATGCATAGGAAGGGAATAAATGAAATTAGTGAAATAAATAAGATTTATTTAACTAATTAGATGATGACATGGGTACCTAGGGAAAAGCATACTACAAGATGTCTAACTGATGTAATGTTGTGACAAAGTGTTGTAAGAGGACATTTTTGGGTGTCTACAGTTCACTAAAGATTTGGCCTAATACATCTCACCAAGATTCTTCCATAGTTTCTTTGTAGAGGTTTCCTCATGGGCATTAATTAAAATAGATTCTTACAAACACAATTTGATTAGACCCTTAGCTTTATAGTCCATATCATATTGAGTAGCATAAGTAGGATCTATTGGCCTTAAAACATTCTCATCAACAACATCCCATAGATCTCGATCTATTAATAGATCCTCCATCTTCATCTTCCACATTTCAAAATCATTTCCAAAAAAATTCTCCACCTCTATTCTCCCTGATGAACTTTCCATCAAAAATTTCCTGCAACAAGATCACAAAGTAACTTCTACACAAGCTCCCACTCAAATCTGGATTATTTCAAAGAACCCAACCCACAACTAAAACCAAAGGTGATCAAACTCTAATACCACTTGTAAGGAAGCTAAGGTAGCAGAACAACTTCCTACACTAATCTTGAGAGGAGATAATGCAAAAAATTTATAGGTCTTTAACATTTACAAAAACTTAAATAGAAATAAACATAAATATCATGCATACTATGACATAGTGATTTACATGGGGAAAACCTTTTCGGTAGAAAAACCCCACACTCCAAAATTTTCCCAATAGATTAGTCAATAAATCACAAAGATCACAATACAGTTGTAGAGCAAGCTTCTCATAGGAGTATCATCACTAGATATCAAGAGATGGGATGACTACTATCAAACTCTCACAATATATCACTATCTCTACCGCAACCATCATACAAAACCCTCATAAAATAGGTTTACATTATAAGGAAAGACATGCCAACAAAATATCCACCAATAGATCTAAAACCTAATAATTAACGGTCTAGATTTACAATGTATCATTTATATAATGTATGTTGTCCATTTTAGAATTTTCCTAAAAAAGTTAACAAAATTATTTTTACACACATTTCACTCCTCCTTGATGCCATTATATATTGCACCTATCATTGTAACTAGGAAATATATATATATATCCTATCAACAATAACTTTTATATAATTTCAAGTTTGAGACATAATTTCCCAACACAATTTACTACACGATGCATGGCATGATACAAACATAATAAAATATATACAAATATAAACACAAGCATGAGGTTAGTTCTAAAAGAATTTAAGTTAGTAAGGAAAAGAGACCTCAGTCTTAAATTTATCTCAAATACCAAATACAATACCTTGAATAAAATTCATGAAAATGCTCTCATAAGGATGTAATATCACTCATCAGCTACATGGATCTAGTGGCTAGCAAGTTGCATTATGCTAGGTCTCCATGCAATATGATGGGTTCCACAAGGCTAGCAAGTTGCATTATGCTAAGATAGTCATGAAACACATGGATCCACTACCAAGAAAGTTGTGTTATGCTTGATGGCCATGTTAAAAAGGGGTGCTCAAGTTCATGAACCAACAAGGTGCATTATGCCAAATCCATGGATTGTCTTGTAAAATCTCACCATTTAACATCCAAGGGGATGAACAAGAATCACCTAAGGAGGTGCATAAAATTTTAACATCTAAGAGGATGAACAAGACTCACCTAAGAAGGTGCAAAAATATCCAAGGGGATGAACAAGGCTTAGCTAAGAAGGTGCATAAATGTCTAAGGGGATGAACAAGACATTTTAATGTCCAAGGGAATGAACAAGGCATTTTAATGTGCAAGGGGACGAATTGATAACCATACCTTAGGGGTGTTATAAGAATCACCAACACCAAGGGGGTATGTCAATAAGTCAAATCTCACTAGACGTTTATGAAATGGATAGGGGTAGTACATGTCCTCCCTTAAAATTTCAACATACTTGCTATGTTGGTATTTTAAGGAAGAAAAGAATTCACACCTTCAAAAATAGTTATCCTTGCCCCACAAGCGTAGAGGCAAAGATAACCATGCAATATACTATTGTGTTACTACCATGGAAAATATGGTTGCACATAATATGTACCACTATGAATGGTAATGAGAAAACACATAAACCTACAAATGCCACATAGTGATGAGAAACACCATAGAATAAAGATCATTATTACTTAGAAGGATCAAGTGCATCTACACATGGGAGAGAACCACAATTAGTAAGTTATATTTTATTACTCAAGGGCCAACATTCATTGGTAGAATGGCCATGCACTCGATGATATGCACAAAATGAGTTATTAAACTTCTTTCATGCTTTCGAAGGAAGAGTAATGAAGTGGGATTTAGAAGCCTCGAAAAAATATTCTCTTGCTCAATAGTAGAAGACATTTATTTCTCTTCTAAAGAAAATATTGCTCACTTACCACAAGATGTCACATATATAGTCGATGATAAAGCATTTGAGGAAGATGGGAATGATTGTTGGAAACCTAGACCCTTCTTGGAAAAGTATGGTATAGACTTCACTTGATCCCTATCATTTTGTTCCATGTTTGTATTATATCCATTTTTAGAAAGAATTTTGTATGAAATCCCATAACATTCTTCCAACTCAAATGAAGAAAAGGTATCTACATGCTCCTAAGAAGAATTAGCTTTTTCCCAAACACACAAATCATCTTGAAGTTTTTTAAAGTTAGACATCTTCCACTCATGAGGGACAGAATTTAAATATCCCCCATCACCATCATGGCGTGATGTTTTTGAATTTGTTGATGTAGAGTAAGATAAAACACAAGAATCCTTAAGTTTAGACTATGAGATTTTGTAATCTCCCATAAACATTCTTCCAAGTTAGATGAAGAAATGGTATCTACATGCTCCTGAGAAGAATTAGCTTTTTTCCCAAACACACAAATCCTTTTGAAGTTTTTTAAAGTTAGGCATCTTCCACTCATGAGGGACAAAAGTTAAATATCCCCCATCACCATCATGGGGGGATGTTTTTGAATTTGTTGATGTAGAGAAAGATAAAACACAAGACTCTTTAAGTTTAGACTATGAGATTTTTTAATCTCCCATAAACAAGGGTGTAAAATATAATAAGACCAAATCTTCATCTAAGAGTTTTGTCACAGATCAAAGACAATTGGGATTATTATCTTATATAGGCTCAACTTTTGAATTTGGAATCAAAGTATTAATAGAGTTTGAAGTACTACAATCATCTCAGACTTGTGAATTATAACTTTCTTCATCCACTTTAACCATATATATCTTCTTATTACATTCATACTTTATATTACAGTGAAGAGTAGAAGGGACTCCCTTCATGGAATGAATTTGTATTCTCCTTAGGAGAAGATTGTATGAAATAGGTCCTAGTATGATATGGATAGGGGTAGGAAAAATAACGGGTCCAACCTTAATGGGTAATGTGATCACACCTAATGGTTTCTTAGTGATATTACCAAAGCCATGAATATTAACATCATAAGTGATGCAGGAGCATCCAGTGGTGTAAGGGCAATCTTGCATCACCTAAAAATAGTCAAATTTCAAGTTTATCAGTTTTTAGATGTTTTTACATTTTTGGATACCCTTTTCATCATAATGAAATTCTCAATTTACGGTTTTTATTTTCTATTCCTGGGTTGAAAGATATTGTAGTTTTTTTCTATTCCTGGGTTGAAAGATATTGTAGTTTTAGTTTCCCAAATTTGCACTTGAAAATCTTCTAAGTTGGATTTGAGGCACTTAGAGCTTTTGTAATGGCCCCAAAACTTGTTTAAATCAGTGTAGCATATTTTGATCATGTTCTTGACTTTGAGACCTTTCCAACAGTTCAAACGGTTTGCGAATCGGAGCCCCGGATCAAAAGTTATGGCCCCGGGAAGTTGGTGCACTTTCTAGAAGATACCATTGCAAATGCTCTTTTGAAATTTGAACTTCATGTTATAAATTTTTGGCGCCAAACCGCCTAAACTCAATTTTAATATTATTTTTCCTCTAAACTAATGAGGAGCTCTATTTATGGGCAAGTTTTCTAATTTTTGGGTAACTTTTTGGGGACAAGCTCGCATATTGCGAAAGGGTTATTATATAACTTTTTGTAGCTTGCATGTGTTGTAGAACTTGGGGATTTGAGATCCTTTGTATGTAAGAAGCTCTATTTTCTGAATAATAAAATTATTCTCTTGTTTGTGGATTATTTTTTGTGTCTCAGGTTGTGCCCTCATCAATTAGGTTCTATAAGATTCTTATCCATACCCATTTTATCTAAAAGATCAATACTACAAACATTAAGACCCAATCCATTGTCTATGAAGGTACACCTAACTCTAGTTTTATTAACTACCACCTTTATTATTAAGGCTTCATGTTTATTTTGGAACTCAAGTGAGAATAATTCATGTTGAGGGAATGTAATACCCAGCTTTGTCACTTGGATACAATCAAAAAAGGTTGCTACATCATTCAGTTTAATATAAATTAAGACAAAAATCTTTTGTAAAGCCTTTTGGAGCATCCTGTGGTATCTAGGTGATGTTTGAATCAAATCCCAATGGGGGGTATGTGCAGGATCATGATGGGCCAAAAAGTGGCAATATTATGGGTATTTGTAGGGTATGTGGTTGACAACTTTTTTTTAACCCAAAATTGATGAAACAAAAAGGGTTTTTAGAGGAGATTCTCAAATTTCTACCAATATAAATTATACTTTAATTTGAATTTAATAAATAATTATTATTCATTTTCTCTTAGAATTACAACTAAAGTCTTGATTGATAGGTGATTGAAAAACATCTATAACTTTCAAATAGTATCACATTTTTTGAATCTAAAACATGTGTCACATTCTATGCTTCACATACTATAGGATTAAAAAATAAAAATAAATTTCATGAAGTTTTGACCAAGTTAAGGTGGTCGACATATGAGTTTTATATTTTTTAAAAGTTGTAATAAAAAATTCATAATTAATTATTTACTTGGAAAAAAATTACAAAAAAATATGCATCACATCCGGACATGAGTCCTATACTTATATATAAAATATTATAAAAAAATAGTATCCTTTTATTATGGTTAGGGTGGTCAGACAAACACCTACTTCTTATTGTTTCCCTGAAATTTAAGTACTACTGCATTGAAATTTCAAATTTTCACCAAATAGATTTTATTTATTTTTAAATATACCTAGTAGTTTAGAAACTACATTCAATTTTCTACAGATTCTATTCTTACATATTTTTTAAATAATATTGATAACTTATTCAAATTTTTTAATCAAGTTGCCTAACATTGATTTTTCTAAATTTTTTGCCACTTAAGGGCATGTTTTTTCCATGATGATCCTACACATACCCTGGCAGATTTTGGATATAGCATTAAAAATTTTCTCAAAAATATTATATTCTTTATCACTATTCTGAGGAATGTTATATGTGTGAGCAACAGCATGATAACTTGGTTGTTGTGACACATGATTACTAGTGAGTTTTTTTGAAAAGTTTAAGATATGGATAGGAGGTTTAGGAGGTCCTATAATGAGACATAATTTAGGAGGTCCAATAATTAAAGGAGATCCAATTGTCAATTATGCATTCATAACATCAACTAAGTTATCTACTTGTTGAGGATCTTTTATCGATGGGGGATCTAATGTCACCTCAACAACTTCATCTATCCAATCCATCTTACTATCTTTTGAAAGAAATGTATTAATGATTTCATCCTTTTGTGCCATAATATCTTTACAACTAGGAGAGGTATTTGGAGAGAAACAAACAATATTCTCATGATTCTCAATGATTGGATCTTCTTGTTGCAAGATATGTGTCCTTGGTCTCCTTGTGTTGTGTTGTGTAGTGCTTGGGTTCATGACATGGCTTAACCGCCTCCCATGGATTCATTAACTCTAGTAGTTGTATCGAGCATTAACAAGTCAATATTTTTGGTGCAATGACAACTATTTGTGCAATAATTGGTATTAGAGCCTATGTCACAGGATCAAACCCCTCCCTTTCAATGGGGGTAATTGTTGCAAGGTGTGTACCCTTGTTCTCCTTGTGTTGTCTTGCAAAAAACTTGGGTTTGTGGCATGGCTTAACCACCTCCCATGGATTCATCAACTCCAGCGATTATATCAAGCATTAATAGGTCAATCTTTTGGTGGAATGGCAACTGTCTATGCAACAATTCTAACACCAAGATACCTTATTCACAAGTACGTGAGATATTGGGAGAAGAACTATGATTGTCATGATTATCAATGATTGCATTATCTTGCACCAAAAAATTCTCACAAGTAGGAGAGATGTTGGGAGATGAATGAAAATTAGGAAAACTGATATTAATAAATGTGCCAGTGATTTCATTCTCTTGTGTCAAGATACTCTCACAATTAGGAGAGATATTGGGAGAAGAGAAAGCATGACTGTCAAGAGTATCAATTATTGCATTTATTGGAATGTTATAAGCCTTGCAAATGATCTAGGTGAGATGAAGTCCCCAAAGGCATCATCTAACATATCAAATTCATCACGCCTAAAGGGATTGGTAGGTATACAATGTACTTGTAGAAAGAGATCTGAAATTATTAGATTGTTATACTTTCTCCAGGATTAATCATTAAAATTCAATTTTAATTTTTTTAAAGAATGTTAAGACCAAGTAGGATTGAAAACAAACTCACAAATCTGTTATAGATTCAAATTTGGAAATCAAAGTCTAGATTTGTAGAGTGATAACATATATGAAACTACTCCTAAAATTTGAAAATGATTTAGATGGACAAAGTTGCCTAGGGTACTTATGTTTGGCTTGGAATCTATTTAAAATTTTAGGTCTTGAGGTACTAGGGCTAGGTAATGGATGTCTAATAGTATTTTGACCAAGATCTAAAATTGAATTTGTTACTGTAGATGTCCAATTTGATCACTTCCATATGATTAAACACGTCTCCTTACTCATCTAGTTGCTCATCCCCTTTGTTAATATTAATTAAACCATTTGTTTAATTAATACCCTGCATCTTACATAGGGTCCTAAAGTATTTAATTTAATGAATACTTTACCCCTCTTCCTCCTTTAAATTAAATAAATACACCATTTTATTTAATTCAGTCATATTCCCCTTTTGGAATTAAAATTCATTTTTTAACTCCTCTTTTCTCTCTCATGGTCACATCCTCCAACTTTTGCAAGTTGGTCTCTAATCCATCTTAATTACTTCATCTTCTTCTAATTAACTAGGGTTATCATGTACACACCCTTAATCATCATTAGGGTCACATCCTCCATAATCTCCCACTTGCCCCTAATGAATCATTAGTCCATCTAACTAAGTACTTGCACAACATTAATTATTTGGTTAGCCTAACCTAATCCTCCTCCCACTTTTGGCATGTGTCCTTAAGTCAACCTTATTAAAGGATTTCTCCTTTTGGACAAATCACTCCACTCCCCCATGTAAATTTTTAATTCACCTTTTAATCCCCCAAGGCACCCAAAAGGAATTTTTAATTCCTTCACTTATTCTTTATTCTTTCCCATCTCCCCATGAGAATATTTGAGGAATTTTTAATTCCTCACATGTCCTCTCACCCACATGGAGACAAGGAGCTCCTTTATGAGGAGATCTTGTCCAATCCCAAGGTACTTTGTACCCCCCTCCATGTCATGTACTTCTCCTTCCACCTCATGTCCACTTCACCTTTTAGGGCTATATCGCATGCCACATGTCAAGATATGAGGGCTTGTGAGTTCTCAACTCACCTTAGCCCTACATCTTGATATTTGGTGGCTTAATATTGGCCATCCATCTCCTCTAGGAATTCTCAAAATTCCTATAAATACCCCCTCTTTTCTCTCATTTTGGGAGGGAGATCATTTTGCTAGCCAAACTCTTGCAGTTTTATTTCTCAACCTACACTTAGCCATTTTCATGTTTTCATCCACTTGCACTCATCCTCACATCGTCATTTAGCTTGCATCTTGTGCCATCCAAGGAGCATACATATCAAAGATCGAAGGGCCAACCAAAGGATCGATTTGAGACGAGGTATAAAGTTCCATTTGTTGCTTTTATCTTGTGTTGATTCCAACTTAGGCTAATCTTGAGGTGTAGGTTTTTTTGGTGTTTATTTACACTCTTTAGTTTTCTTTTCATTTTCTAACGCTTACATTCGACCTATCACATTTCTGGCATGCTCGGTGGGACCCACAAATGGGTCTCTTTCTTTCACGTTTGCTATTTTTTGTATTTTTGCAGGTTCAGGTTATAGAGTGGCGGACCTGTCAAACTATGGCAGACCTATCTTGATGCAGTGGCGGACCTATCCTGAAGTGGCGGACCTGTCCTGACAGAGTGGCGGACCTGTCCCTGCAGAGTGGCGGACCTGTCCTCCCGAAGGTAAAATTTCAAGTTTTTGCCGATTGTCTTTTGGTAAATTAGGCACATAGTTTAATTAAAGGGGTTAATAAACCTTGTTTGGCATGCTTGTGGAAGGCTATTTGATGTTTCCAATCCCCTTGCACCATTTGGCGATCCTGAGTGATGATAAATCGTAGCTTTCCAAGTCCTTTGAGTCACCCCTTTTTCATTTTCTTAGTGGGACCTACTTGGGGATTTCATCACCTGAAGAGACAATTCCAACCACGCGTACCGGTGGGGTATGTAAAGGGGGGAGAGTGAAAGTTGTACCTCAATCCAACCACATTGTAATTGGCGAAGCGTCGGGATGACGTGAAAAGTTGGTCCGAGCCTTTAGTATCTCGCTAAGGTTCTTGACTCATGCTTGTAACAGGTTGGTGTTCAGGGTTTGGGCCTCACATACCAGGTGTATATCGAGGACTCCTTAGCAACCATGTGCATCCTAGAGTAGAAGACTTTGTTGACCATACCCGTTTCTACTAATCTTAGGGTTGTGCTGTTTGAATTGTCTTTCTGCAAAAACTAGTGATTATCATTTTGGCCAAGTCTTTTATGATTGCTATATTTTGGGTCCTTTGCCTTACCCATCCATTGAAACATCAAGCTTAAGCTTATCTTGTGGCAAACCTATCCTTATCCTTTGGAAGACCTATCCTAATTCTATGGCAGACATGTCCTAATGTTGTGGCGGACCTGTCCTAATGCAGTGGCAGACCTGTTCTTATGTTGTGGCAGACCTATCCTAATGCAATGGCAAACTTGTCCTAATGCAGTGGCGGACCTGTCCTTATGTTGTGGCTGACCTGTCCTTATGCTGTGGCAAACTTGTCCTTATGCTTTGGCGGATCTTTCCTAATACCAGCCTATATGATCACTTGGCATCCCTTGTCTCTCTGTTTTGAACGTCAATACGACCATTCACCATCCTAAACGAACATCTGAACGTCTGTTCTGAGTCTTCATCCCTTCATTCTAAGAGTCATTTATCTTGAACACTCTTGTTTGTTTCGAGAGCCGTTCATCTATCCTGAGACACTCCCCATCCATCCTAAGTCCGCTTTCATCTCCAATCTCCGTTATTCCATATAAACCCCATTGGAGTTGTCATCCAAGTTGACCTAGGTGTTCATCCCTAATCACAATCATCGTAGCTAGCTTAGGATCACTATCCATCCTAAGTCAGTTATCCTTTCTGACCCAATCAATTTGCTTCTATCTCAAGTTGGATTTGGTGTTGTTATCATACATCCACCTTTCAATCAATACCTAGTGTTACCAAGGATACTTCTTAAACTCGGTTGTGGATCTCGGTCTTCATCATACTTATCATCAAATCAATCCTAATCAAAACCTAAAATCTAGATTAATCCAGTGTCTACCAATCAGTCCAATCTGATTCCATCAAACCAATCCACATTGGCCTGACCGATCATCATCAGCTAATCTCCCATAAAATCGAATCAATCTTTCATCATCAAGGTTTTTCTAATATCTTGATCTATCTCATCATCTTGCATGCCCGTTCAAACTTGATCACAGGCAAAGAAAATGGCCGACCAACAAGCCTTGAATGCCCAATCAAACAACCCTCAAAATCCCACCAACACAGTCAACATCTCATCAGATCCTAACTATGGTGCTAATATCCCTCACGATCCCCACAATAGCACCTCATCACAATCCATTATGGATGGTCAAAACACGTCACCACCTAGGGAGGAAAACATGGCTGATCAACCTAAGCTCACATTCGAGGAACACTTCAGCAACCCTGTTAATGCACAAATGACAGAACGCCTTCTCGAAAGACATGGTGACAAAATCTTGGCTCACTTGATTGACAAAGGTGTCAAGCTGTCATCAGGTGTCAACTTATCCAAGTATGGCACCTCCACATCTAATGTACCCCAAGGTTCACATGACATCCCCAGTAGCTCGTATGTCCCCAACATTCCTTCCGTAGAAGGTTGGAATCAACCTGAATTTGGCAATGTTGTCCTAAATCCCGTTGGAAATCCCACACATCCCACCATCTCAGTCACAGGAACACCTCAAACCATTGATCCCAATGATCCTTTTACCTATGGCATGCCACAAAACGTCCCACAACCGCAACCATTAATGCTACTGGCACCACTCCCCTCGAACCTGCCTCCTGTCAACACTGGAGGCAACCCTTTCACCACCTTTCCCCCACCTCCTGGGGCTACGAATCCTCCATCATCGTCATTCATACCCCAACAACTGCCCCAATCTAACAATCCTCCACCATCGTCATTCATACCCTAACAACCGTCCCAATCCAACATCCCTCCTCCATCATCATTCATATCCCAACAAACTCCCCAAGCCTATGCTCCCACTAGTGCTCAACAACCTCCCTCGCACAACATCTCAATCGCACATCTACCTCAACAACAACCATTGATCAATCCCCTATTTTCAACACAACCATCACAGCATCAACCGCAAGGAAATCAACCTCAGCCTTCAGCCCCGACCATAGCTCCATTCCTTGCATCCATCTTACGCCTACAAGCGCAACCACCACATAACATCCCATCTCGCCCACCACAGCCGCCAACTATGCATCAACAACCACCCCATCATTACAACTATTATAACCAGCAACAATATCAACAACCCTCCTATGTGGCATCACAACAGTCATATCAGCACCCCCAATATCCGTAAGCTAATCAACAACACCTTCTCCCTACTTCCCAACAGTACGCCACCCATAACTACCTGACCCATCCATATCCCGCCTCGCAACAACAACCTCTTTATCAACAAGGTCCCTTGGCGTATTAGTAGGGGATACCACCTCCTCATTATCCATACGCCCATCTTCAAACATCATCTCAGAATCCACAATCATCCTACCATCAATATCCATCCAACACACCGGCCAATGTGGACATACTAGAAATCAAAGCCGCTCTGAAAGATCTCCAGGCAGGGACTGGCAAAGAATCGTTCAAGTTTGAAGATATATGCCCATATCCATATGATCCCTCCATCTCATTGATTCCCTTCCCCAAACATTTGGAAATGCCAAAGTTTTACAAATATAAGGGGAACAAAGATCCTAAGGCCCACTTACAGGAGTTTTACTCCCAGTGTCAAGAAGTTATCCACAATGACAACTATCTCTTGCGCCTGTTTCCTTGAAGTTTGGCAAGCAATGCGCTAGGGTGGTTCATGACCCTCAAAAAGAGATCTATAAAATCTTTTGCAGACCTGTCAGAAAATTTTGTATCCTACTTCTCCTTCAATTTGGAGAAAGATACTGATACCTTGGATCTTCTCAAAGAGAAACAACGTGAAGGGGAAACCTTCACTAACTACCTCCAGAGGTGGCGTGCCCTAGCAAGCCGAATGAAAACCCCTTTGAAAGAAAAGGACATGGTCACCCTCTTCGTGGAGAACTCCCATCTTGACATGGCTCATAACTTCCAATTACATTGTGTCACCACTTTCGTGGAGGTGGTAGAGAAGGGACCCATCCTTGAGCGTGTCATTGTTTCCAAGGGGCACATCAAAATATATAATCAAGATAAGGAAAGGTCATTCAACGACAAGCCAAGTTTTTGGAACAAGAAAAAAAATGCAATAAATGATGGTGTTACTGATACTAAACATGTCCACGTGGCCAACACATCCCAGAAACAACAGCAATCCATACCTAATGCCATATATGTATTGCAAGGGACACCCCGTCCTCTCGAACAGTCCAATCAAAATAACCAAGGGAACACTAAACTCCAGTATGCTCAACTAGGAGAACCCTTGAGTGTTGTCTTCAAGAAACTATTGCAAATCAGCTATCCGATCACGTACCCTGTCACCAAGCCACTCAACAAATCCAAACCTAGGCCCGCATGGTTTAGGGAAAATGAATATTGTGAGTTCCATAAAATGAAAGGACACTCTTTGAATAAGTGTCAGGGTCTAAAAAACTACATCCAAGATCTCATAGATCGAGGTGATATCAAGGTTGACCCCATTCAAGCTCCGTCGTCCAATGCTCAATTGCAGATCTATCAAAATTCCTTTCCAAACCATAATCAAGGCTCGAGCACCTCCAACAATAATCCTCAAAACAACAGCACAAATAATTTCAGCTATAAGAATGTACCCCTCAATTACGAGAGTATTATTCATTACATTGAGTAGGTAGAACCTTGTGTATCCATAATACATGTCAAAGCTAAAGACCCTCAATGTGTTGTTACCACACGACAAGCCTCCATCACCATTCCTGTAGCCTCGACACCCACCCAATCGACTCCTGTAACCTCCCAGTACAACATCCTTGATCACTTAGGAAAGACCCCTGCACATATCTCCATTTTGGATTTACTTAAGTCTTCCCCAGTACATCAAGAAATCCTCAACAGAGCCCTACAGGAAACCCATGTGCCTAATAACATTGATCCTACACAGTTCCAAGCCTTGGTAGGACACCTAGCTTCATCTCACCAACTGCACTTTAGCCAAAACGATATGCCAAACATTGATGTTAATCACAATCGCCCCTTGCATATTGAAGTTGTGGTTGCCCGACATAAAATAAAAAGAGCCTTGGTAGATAATAGCTCTGCCCTCAATTTGTGTACTTTGAAATTCATAAAACAGGTAGGGTATACTCAAGTGGACTTAAGCAACCAAATTATTACAATCAAGGCTTATGATAATGTAGAAAGGAATTTAGAAGGGATCATCAATCTTCCTGTCCAAGTGGGATCGGTGGTTCAATACATTACCTGCCATGTCCTTGATCTGGACTTGCCATATAATCTCCTCCTCAGTTGTTCATGGCTCCATGCTATGCAAGTTGTACCCTCCACCTACCATCAGTGCCTCAAATTCCCAGTCAACAGACAAGAGGTCACCATCTATGCCAACCCCCAACCATTCGAATATTGTTGTGCTCTAGAAGCATCATTTCCCCATTTACATTATTGTCCTGGGGTTGAAATGGGGGCATCTTAGTCATCATCCGTTAATCTACCATCCACCATGATAACCACTCTTTCCTCCACCATTGATCCTACAGTCACAAAATTCCAGATCATTGACAAAAGGTATGGTGAGTACGAAATGCATACTGCCCTTAATATAGCGACCATGCCACCATCACCACATGGGTATGGTCAACCTTCGCAGGCTACTCCAAAGGGAGACAAGACTATCACCTTCAGTGGTAAGAACATCCCTACCACCACTTTCAGATCCCCAAGTATCAAGATAGATGCACCAGAAGAGGACATAAGCCAATGGGTTTACCGAGAAGAACCCCAGCCGGAAACTCCTCTCAAGGAATACTTTCAAGAAAATTACCCTTGGCCAACAAAGTTCATGGAAAAGCATAACTATCAAGGTAGGGGCCTAGGAAAGGAAGAACAAGGGCAGTTGCAACCCATTGATACGTCTCTGCTACCAAAAAACATGGGCATTGGGTATGATAGAAAGCATAAAGGCCCCAAAACATCGTTTAATGCTTCCAATAGTGTAGTTGTGGACAATGGCTCATTAGAAGACATACCCGAGGAGGAATCCATCATACATGCGTATGATGACGTCAATCACGCCAATCTATCTTCCATGTTTGAATGTTTATCCATCTACACTATTAACCTATCCCTTTGTCACCCTGAGCTTATTGATTGGGACCTACGTACTAGCACACCTGTCAGTATGTCTACGGATACATATGTCAACCTCATGGGATTGGGGGAGGATGAACACTCCAGTCGCAAAAATAAGAATAAGAAAGGTAAAAAATGGTCATCTAGTGAAAACCTCCCTGAGGCACTTCCTGACCTTGAAAAGGTAAAAATAAAGGATGCATCTGATGGTGAAAACCTTGAAGAGGCGCTAGAAGATGGAGATGTTCATCTTCCCCTTATGGGAACTCAGTTATCTACCCGATCATCTATTCTGATTGAAGAGACTCAAGAAGTCAATTTGGGAACTGTTGAAAGTCCTAAAGTCACCTACATAGCTAAATCACTCTCAGAGCAAGAGTATCCAGTCATTGTGCAGCTACTCCAAGAGGGAATCGTTAACTTTGCTTGGTCATACTCAGACATGTCCAGCTTAGACTCTGCCTTAGTGGTTCATCACTTGGACATTCGCCCAGACACCAAGCCTGTCAAACAAAAACTCTGCAAGATGCATCCGCAAGTCACGTTGTTAGTCAAGAAGGAATTGGAGAAGTTATTAGAGGCCAGTTTTATCAGACCAATTGACTACTCTGAGTGGATCTCCAATATAGTTCCATTTTCCAAACCAAATGGAGACATTCGCGTCTGCACAGACTTCAGGGATCTTAACAAAGCCTGCACAAAAGATGACTCCCCCCTACCTAATATTAACATGTTGGTCAACCTGACAGCGGGACATGAGATGCTATCCCTTATGGATGGCTTCTTTGGGTATAACCAGATCCGAATTGCATCTGAGGATCAACATAAGACCACCTTCACAACACCTTGGGGCACCTTTTGTTACAATGTTATGCCCTTTGGTCTCAAAAATGCGGGGGCAACATATCAGAAGGAAATGACGGTCATCTTCCATGACCTTATACACATCGTCATGGAGGACTATGTCGATGACCTACTAGGAAAATCTAGAACACGAGCAGAACATCCCGCCATCCTGAAAAAGATATTTGAATGGTTAGAACACTACAAGTTGTTACTAAATCCAAAAAAGTGTGTCTTTGGGGTCATGTCAGGGAAGTTTCTAGGTTTCATAGTCTCTCGCAGGGGCATTGAGGTTGACTCACCAAGGTAAAAACTATCCTAGACATGCTACCTCCACGCAATCTCAAACAGTTAAGAAGCCTCCAGGGGAAGATGCAGTCCATCCGTCGGTTCATAGCTCAGCTGGCAGACAAGTGTTAGCCATTCACTCATCTTCTGAAAAAAGATTCCACCTTCCGATGGAACCAATAGTGTCAGATGGGCTTCAATAAAATTAAGGAATATTTAGCTCATCCACCAATATTGATGCCACCTATTCCTGGCAAACCCCTCTTGCTCTACATCTCTGCCACTTCAGTCATGTTGGGGGCATTGGTGGCACAACATGATGAGTCGTCGAAAGAGAGGGCGATCTACTACATCAGTTGGACATTGGTTGGCTACGAGATAAACTACTCCCCCATGGAAAAATCCTGTCTTGCACTCATCTTCAGCACACAGAAGCTTCGACATTACATGCTTAGCCATCCAGTTAAATTAATTGCCAAGATCGATCCATTGAAGTATCTGTTATCTAGAACCACTCTGACTGGCCGCATGGCTAAGTGGGTCATGCTCCTTAGTGAATTTGACATAGAATATGTGGACCACAAGGCTATTAAAGGATAGATAATCATAGATCAGTTAGTCGAAGCTCCTCTAGTTGATACTCATCCGTTGATCACGGAATTCCCTGATGAAGAAGTCTTCTCTGTTAATGAGACCCCCACGTGGACACTGTATTTTGATGGATCATATACACACAATGGATCAGGGGTAGGCATTTTATTAGTTACCCCTCAAGGTGACTACATCCCAAAGTCATTTAGGATAGCATTCCCATGTACCAACAACATGGCAAAATACGAGGCTCTCCTCACCGGCCTCAAAATTGCAAAACAGTGGCACATAACCCAATTGAAAGTCTTTGGTGATTCTTTGCTAGTCATTAGACAAGTTAATGATGAGTTCCTAACCAAGAATGATAAGTTGTTACCCTACAAGCACATCTTGGATGATTTCAAGAAATATTTCACCTTTATACAATTTGAACAGATTCCCAAGGTACGAAACAAAGTAGCTGATGTGATGGCCACTATTGGCTCCCTGTTGGACATGCCCAAGGACTGAACAAAGTGTGAGTTTCTTGTAGAACAACTTTTAATCCTAGCATATGATATCCCTAAGACTGACATGGTGTGCGAAATTGTGGGTCCCACCTCCCCATGGTACCAAGACATCTACACCTACCTCCATGATAACATTATACCCCCGGATCTTACATGTAATCAATGCAAATCCTTCATTCATCGCTCTTCCCGATACATCATCATTGGTGATACACTTTATCGTCGCAGGTATGATGGAATTCTCCTTAGATGTCTGAATGAGACTGAAGCCCATGCCACACTAACGGAGGTACATGGCAGTGTTTGTGGAGCACATTCAAATGGTATGGCTCTGGCCAAAAGGATCCTACAAGCTAGATATTATTGGCCTACATTGGAACACGATGCTTGCGAGTTTGTGAAGAAGTGTCTTCCATGCCAACAACATGCAGATTTAATCCATGCCCCAGCACAAGATCTTCAGCCCCTCCTGGCACCATGGTCGTTTTCTCAATGGGGTTTCGACTTGATTGGAAAGATTCACCCACCATCATCCGATGGCCATACATTCATAATCACCACCACTGAGTATTTCACCAAGTGGGTAGATGCAATGCCCCTTTCACAAATCACTAGCATTCAGATTTCCAAATTCATCCTTTACCATATTCTCTGCAGATATGGTATCCTGTCCACCATCCTTTCTGACAACGGCAAACCATTCAAAAACCAAGCCATGAAACACCTCTGTGACACCTTCCATATCCAACACCGTTGGTCAATGCCTTATTACCCCCAAGGTAACATCCAGGCAGAGGCGACCAATAAAACCCTTATCCATATTCTCAAAAAGGTTGTCAATAACACTGGATGAGATTGGCACCTCCACATTCATCCTGCCCTCTAGGCATATCGCACATCCATCCGCACCCCGACAGGTGCCACCCCCTACTCTTTAGTGTATGGTGCTGAAGCCGTCTTTCCAATCAAAGTTGAACTTCCATCATTGAGAATCTCTCTGAAGAACCTTATCAGTGAAGAAGATGCTCATGTTGCATGGCTTGCATAGCTAGAATTACTGGATGAGTAGAGAATAAAAGCCTACGACCATCTACAAGCATACCAGAATTGCCTCAAGCATAGTTACAACAAGAAGGTTCATCCACAACAATTCCAGGTGGGCAAGCTTTTCCTTAAGGAGAACCAGTGCACTCAGCAAGACCGAGACAAGAAAGGAAAATTTGAGGCAAATTGGTTGGTACCCTATATTATAGCTTCCAAATATGGATCTGGGGCATACAGGTTGACTACTCTCAAAGGAGAACCCCTTGATGAGCCCATCAATATCATGCATCTCAAGAATTTTTACGCCTAAATCTGCTTAGTTACCCCACCTAATCAAAAAATCAAAAAATCAAAAAATCAAAAAATCAAAAAATCAAAACAATCAAAAATATCAAAAAAGTCAAAAAAGTCAAAAAAATATGAAAATAATCAAGAGAAATGAATCCGTCCTATGGTGAAAACCACCTTTTTCGTGGTGCCTTGGATAAGTATGGGTGGTGAAAACCTGGTAACAAGCGTCATCCATAGAGGGCTCAATCATTATCTACCTGACATCTTAGTTATTTTATGCCGTCATCTGCACTATTGTCCTCACCCATCTCATCCCAAGTTGCTTGGTAAATATTGATTGAGCATTAGACGACCCATCTAGTCTATCCCCCATTCCTGAACTTTTCGGTATCCCACTCTGAGCTTACATCATTCAAGTTCGTGTCATCAAATAGGATCATCCATTGTGTCGGTCTTCACCTAGGTCCCATTCGTCGTGTCCGTCAATCAAACTACGTTGCCCCTGCACTGTCACGTAGGCAAGGTTGATCATTTGATTCGCCCCTGGGGCATTTTTCCATCATCATCAGTCACCATTTTTTTCTTTTTGCTTTATCCATAGTCCTTTCTAGAACTACGAGGGCTTTGCGCTTTCACGTAGGCAAGGCTAATCTATGATTGGCCCCCGAGCCCCTAGGTCTGTAGGTTATGTTGGTCTTTTGTGCTTCATCATCAAGTTATTCCCACATTTAACCGGTTTGTAATAAACAAAATTCCCTTGTGTTACAAGATCTTGTCCCTCGGCAACATCCTGCGTCAACTGGTTCATCCTAATTTTGCATCCATCTTTGGTCTCAACAGGATGTATCCTTCCTAGCAGACCTCGTCAATCACATCCATCACCTTGATCCTATGGCTAAGGACCTGTTGTCTTGACTATGATCTCTTGGTGCTTTTCAAATTTTGTTTACCATTTTGGTTCCTTCCCATCATTTGTCAGGGTCACCTTGGTCCACCATACTATGGCGTGCCTTGACCTGTTGACATGGGGGGCATACCTTGATCATTTGTTTTGACTGTTGTCTTCTCAGTTGTCCCCCGTAAGACCCACTGAGATCTCCAAGGTCTTGTGTTACGCTAGGACAACTTTGTGTGTTTGTGGTTATCTCAACACTGGACCTGACCGAGGTCATTGCGACAACAGGGTGTTGGAATAACCTTCTTGTTTGTTGTGTTTGTTTCATGCATAGAGTACTCGTTCGCCTTGGTCTTCTATATCAAGGCGCTTGGTACCCTACGCTATTGTAAAAATCAATGCTCCAAAGATGAAAAAATCTCATTTTCACTGCATTTTCACCACTTTGCATGCACCCTTCATTTCTATCATGACCATCACTTATGATTTCGGTTGTGCAAGTACTCTCTTTCTTTTTCCTCTTAGGTTCTCTTCCTCTCAGGATATTAATGGTTGTTTTTGGCAAATGCAATCTTCCATCTGCCTATCGCCTATCCGCATTCTCATAACAGTCTTTATTGACACTTAGGTGCATTGTAAGCATTTACCTTTCCCATCAAGAAATCATACATCATAAATCATATAAACATGCATAAATCGTCCATCCACATGTGCATCCATAATTCATACATCATAAATCATATAAACATGCATAAATCGTCCATCCACATGTGCATCCATAAGTCATACATAAAAAATCAAATAAACACGCATAAATCATCCATCCACATGTGCATCCATAAATCCTAAATCATAGAAACATTTACATAGATCATAAACATGTGCATCCATACATCATGAACCATACCTAATTATCCATCTTCATAAACAATTATGCATCCATACATCATAAACCATACATAATTATTTGTTTTCATAAACAACTATGCATCCATCATAATCATGATAACATACGTGTGCATCCATAAAACATAATCATAAAGCATAAATCATCCATATAAACATGTGTATATATATATGAAACCACATCATGAATCATCTCATATAGCCACATACAAGAAACACCATGCATAATGTCAATAAAGGCTATCACATTATCAAAATAATAAATATCATGTCATAATACAATACATCCCCATCATATATCACCTAATAAGATACAAAATCCAGAGATGTGGATCACCTCTACCCTCTGGCAACATGAACAAACCATCCATCTTGTATTTGCCAAAAATAACCAATGTCCTGCACCTGTCTACTCTACTGTGAGCTCCCCACATCTGATCTCTACAGAGAATCAGGTACTGGCCCTCTATGCGCTAGAGTCCCCTAGTACTCACGGGTGGGTGTTCCCTAATACTCACAGGTGGGAGTCCCCTGGTAACCACCATATGGAGATGGAGTCTGCCGGTAGTCACTAAATCCCCTGTGGAGCCTGACTAACGTAGCGCGTCGTGTGCTATACTGGATCTAAAACAACCTGCTCATATACCCCTTCCAATAGCTTGCCTACTATATAAACTCATCCCTTTTCCCAACTATCAGTCTCACGGCATTCCGCTCATGCCTATACCAATCTTGATATGCACTGATAGCTCACTGCTCCCGTACCCAGGCCCCCTGAGCTAGTATCAACTATTGTATCTGCTCTGAACCTCTATCCCTCTCTGTCTGCAACACCTGTAACTATGTGTGCAGCTCCTGCACATCTGTCCCTGGCCCTCCCCCCTTAACCAGCCCCCTTTGCAACTGATCTCGTGTTGCATCCCTCTCGCCCTGTAATGTTTGCATCCACAACTCTGCAACATCCCTCTCCCTCTACGCAGCTTGTCCCCGTGCCACCACTGCATCTTTGTCCCTTTGCAAGGCCTACAATCTCAGCTCAGTCGAATCTCACTCTCATCGTAAACTAGATGCCTACGATGTCGTTGTATCTCTCTCTCTTTGTGAAGCAACTATACCTCTGTCTCGGCCACCTGCCTCTCGCTCTGTGCTACCTGAACCTGTGCCTATAACACATCCCTCCTTGCCTCCAACACCTCCACCTGTGCATGTGCCACATCCCTCTCTACCTCCACTATGCACACCCTATCCCTGAGCTCAACTAGCTCTCTCTACATACTCTCTGCATCCCCTGTCTCCCTGTTGCCAGCTTGCTATGCCGCCCCCTCTCCCACCAAACCCAATCCCTCCATCTGCATCATCTGACTATGCACCTCTGCCCGCAATCTCTCCACCTCAACCTGCAGGTCCACGGCCTCATCCCGACTCTCATCTCTCTCTCTCACCAATCTCCGCTTCTACTCTAATACTAGCCTGACTAGCTCCATGTAGTCTCTCTAACCTTGAGCAAATCGGTCCCGCCACTCATCCCTCTCTACCTCTACTACAATCTACTCTGCCTCTGCCTCCAGCACCCGTTGCTTGCTACATCCCAGCCTCTCCACTGTCTCTCTCAATACTGCCATTGAATCCTCCCCTGTGGGTGGTACTGCTTCTAGCAGTGCTACATCGTGCACATCTAAGTCAACCTCCATCTCCCATGGATGGTACCCCTCACTCTTGGTTGAGTACCCCTCACTCTCCACTAATAGCTCCATCTCGTCCAGATCTATCACCCTAGGATCTCCCTGCTGTGGCTGTTCTCCTCTGGCCCCAGCTATCTCTTGCCCCCTGTCCTCTTAGGTCTCTATCCATCTCCTCTCTACCTCTGTATGCCTCCTCCCCTCCCACTGTCTCCTATCCCCCTGTCCTCCTAGGTCTCTGTCCATCTCCCCTCCGAGTCCATCTGCCTCCTGTCCTCTAATAGTCCTGGTTGTCTCCTATCCACCCTCATCCCCTCTAGTCCCACTGGCCTCGCCTTGTGTACCCTGTGGCTTCCCTCCTTGGGCTCTCGGCCTCCTCTCCTGTCGACCCCACCCTCGGGCTCTCGGTCTCCTCTCCACCACCTCCTCAGCCTCAACCTCTCCCCCCTCTGCTCTGTCTCCTCCCTGGCCTCTCCGCTAGCGTCTCCTCCTCTGACCTCCTATCACCTGCTCCTGTGCCCCTCATCCTCCTCTGCATCCTCTTGGCCGTCTCCACAATCGCCTCTTATCCTCTGATCCAAATCCTAGTGCCTCCTCGATCGGCACCGCTAGTGTAATCCACTCAAGTAGATGTCGCCCGAACCACTCATCATACCGTCTGGTCATCCCTGCATCTCGCGGCCCCTCTCTCCTATCAGAATACAGTCTAAACACCAGTCTCTCAATATCCCTCCATACACTGTGAAAATCCAACATTGCTCCCCATGGCCACTCTTGTGTCTATCGTGCAAATGTCACTCGGCCTGCTAGAATATCCTGTCTCACTCTGAACTGTCTCGTCACCCAATCTGGTCGATGCAACTCCACTACTTGTGGCTTGCTCCCAATAATGTAATATCAAGTGAAGAAGTAACCACTATGCCACCCCTCCTCCCCTGACCACCCCCTGAATCGCCGCATCATGTATGGCCTCCACACTATATCCACTACTTGCACATCATCAAACTGTCTCCTCTACACGTCTACCTCCTACATCTCTCAATACCGCAGTAGCGTCCCTGCCTCTGCTCCCCACCACCACGCTACGGGTTGCGTGTCATCATGCTCACCCACCCTCACTATAATCGGCCTGGCAACACAGATATGCTCCCAGGCCCATACCTGTAGTAGTGTGACATTTGTCACACTCAGCTATTTCCTATAGAAAATCATGTGCATGTCCCAATACAACTAGGCTAACATGCACATCCCCCATGCAAACTATCCCTCCTGGCCCTCGATGATGTGTCGAATCACCTCGACCATCCTCATGTGAAGAAACCACCCACTCTGGTCCAACAGCAGTATACCACTAATCAACCCTGCCAAATACAGTGATAGTACTGGTACCCTACACGACACCATCCTGTCCACATCCAGCTGACCTCGTTGCACTGGTAGCTCATCACTACCAAACACAATGCACACAGACTCATCTAGCGCCTCGTCCTCTGGCCAGCACTTGCTAGTCGACAGCCCTAATATCGGGAGCCTCAAAATCTGCCACACATCCTCTAGTGTCACTGTCATCTCCCCTATCGGTAGGTGAAAGGTCGATGTCGCCAAATCCCACTGCTCTATCAAAGCTGTCAGCATGGCCCCATGGGCCTTGATCATCGGATATGTCAGCATATGCTGTAATCCTGCCTCTGGTAGTCTCTGGTGATCCTCCCCGGTCATCCTAGCTATGCATCTCCTCAACACCTCTGACCATCTCTCTCACACCTGCAAAATCCCTATTTTTTGCGTACAAACAATAATTTTTCTTTATCATTTTCATTCTTCTTCCCTCGTCATTTATGGGTTTTCCATCCCTGTTATTGTTCCCCCCTCCCCCCTTTTTTCCTTGAACCCCTCGCCCCCTGCCCCTCCCCCCTCCATCCTTCACCTCCGGAAGGCCCCGACTCATGACTGTCACACCTGCCATGACTGCTCATCACAGCTCTGACCCATCCACACTTAAGCGCGGGACCTGTCCGCCACCCCGGCGTCGGACCCGTCCGCCACCTCGATAGCGGACCTGTCCGCCACCGGCAGCAGACGTGTCCACCCATAGCGACAAACCGGCTCATGTGGCCACCGCCCACTATCCCCCCTCTGGCACGAAAACTGATGCAAATTCAAAAAATTTAAAAAAATCGTCTCCTACCCATTTCTCATCTTGTCTTCCTGGACAAAATCCACATTTTTGTTTTCCAAAACATGTGCATAAATGACTCAAAATCATGAAGTTAAGTTTTGGGCTAACCTGGCGTGGTACGACATGGTGGGTGAAGAATAGCCACCTCTCATCGGCCCGGTGAATGATATCACTGTCGTAGTCTGGCATCGTCTACTCTCTCTCGCCACCTCTTCTTCCTCTCCTCCTTCTCCTCTTGCCAGCTGTCACAATGAGCAAAAGGTAATTCTACAATTACCTTTTATCCCCTTTTTACCTTTTCCCTCCCTTTTCAAATTCAGGTCCTTTTTTTTTTTTTAACCAAAAATTCCTCCAATTAGTTCATCCAGCCTCTTTCTTCCCGAGGCCGATATTTGCACATTGTTTATCCGATTGACTCCATTCGAGCGCCATTCTTCTCATTTTTCTGTGTTGTTTCCAACAACATATACCACTCCTTACTTTTGAGAAGTTGAACGGGGCTCCCTTTTCCTCCCCCGTCCCCCTTCTTGAGGGAGCATACCCTACCATTCTTTCCTAACTCATCAATCTAAGCCTACCTTCGCTGGACTAGGGCATCCTCTCCGCATTCCCCTCGCTTGGGGCAGCTCATGTGCATCTCCTAACTCGTCAATCTAAGCCTACCTTTGTTGGATTGGGGCATCCTCTCCGCATTCCCCCCACTTGGGGCAGCTCACGCGCATTTCCCCATGCTGGGGCATCTCTTTTTCTGATCTCTTCCCTTATAGGGTCATCTGCATTCTATTTTTCTTTGAAACCCTATTATTCTAATAGTATTTCGAAGAGGGGCAAAATGTAGACATACAATTTGATCACTTCCATATGATCAAACACATCTCCTTACTCATCCAGTTGCTCATCCCCTCTGTTAATATTAATTAAACCATTTGTTTAATTAATACCCTGCATCTTACATAGGGTCCTAAAGTATTTAATTTAATGAATACATTACCCCTCTTCCTCCTCTAAATTAAATAAATACACCATTTTATTTAATTCAGTCATATTCCCCTTTTGGAATTAAAATTCATTTTTTAACTCCTATTTTCTCTCTCATGGTCACATCCTCCAACTTTTGCAAGTTGGTCTCTAATCCATCTTAATTACTTCATCTTCTTCTAATTAACTAGGGTTAGCATGTGCACACCCTTAATCATCATTAGGGTCACATCCTCCATAATTTCCCACTTGCCCCTAATGAATCATTAGTCCATCTAACTAAGTACTTGCACAACCTTAATCATTTGGTTAGTCTAACCTAATCCTCCTCCCACTTATGGCATGTGTCCTTAAGTCAACCTTATTAAAGGATTTCTCCTTTTGGACAAATCACTCCACTCCCCCATGTGAATTTTTAATTCACCTTTTAATCCCCCAAGGCGCCCAAAAGGAATTTTTAATTCCTTCACTTCTTCCCACATGTCCTTCACTTATTCTTTATTCTTTCCCATCTCCCCATGAGAATATTTGAGGAATTTTTAATTCCTCACATGTCCTCTCACCCACATGGAGACAAGGAGCTCCTTTATGAGGATATCTTGTACAATCCCAAGGTACTTTGTACCCCCTCCATGTCATGTACTTCTCCTTCCACCTCATGTCCACTTCACCTTTTAGGGCTATATCACATGCCACATGTCAAGATATGAGGGCTTGTGAGTTCTCAACTCACCTTAGCCCCACATCTTGATATTTGGTGGCTCAATCTTGGCCATCCATCTCCTCTAGGAATTCTCAAATTTCCTATAAATACCCCCTCTTTTCTCTCATTTTGGGAGGGAGAACATTTTGCTAGCCAAACTCTTGCAGTTTTATTTCTCAACCTACACTTAGCCATTTTCATGTTTTCATCCATTTGCACTCATCCTCACATCATCATTTGGCTTGCATCTTGTGCCATCCAAGGAGCATACACATCAAAGATCGAAGGGCCAACCAAAGGATCGATTCGAGACGAGGTATAAAGTTTCATTTGTTGCTTTTATCTTGTTTTGATTCCAACTTAGGCTAATCTTGAGGTGTAGGTTTTTTTGGTGTTTATTTACACTCTTTAGTTTGCTACTTGTTTTCTAATGCTTACATTCGGCCTATCACAATTACTATTTTGATAAATTTTGAATTTGCAATTTAGTGTAACAAACTAGGATTTTCAATTTTTTCCAAAAATAAAAGTTAATTTAACCGAATTATGCAATGCTTCAACAAATTCATACAAATCACCTATAGATTTAATAATTTTCAATATTAAAATGAAATAATTTTTCAAAAATTTGCACCAAATTAAAAAAATAACACTTTTTCCTTCAAATGTAACTTGACACGTTTTGCAAACAAAAAGCTACAATTTCTAAAATTTTGACAATATTTGCAAAAAAATTCAAGTCTTAAAGTTGCTAAAAAATCAAAAGATCTAAATGATGTTCAAAATGTCAGGTTCACCAAAAATATTTAATGAAAAAAGGCTCCTAGGTCTAATGCATATACCACTAATTTCAATTCCTTCTTCAATGAACATTAGGATGCATATCGGTAATGAGATTTGATTGAATTTCAAATTTGTAGGTGATTCAATCAGCATTGGATCTGATCCTCTAATGTCTTAGAAGTTGATTGGAATTGATATGCTTTTGTTGAATTAATGAAACTATGAGACCTAATCTAAAAATACACCTTTTTTGTAACAAAGAAATTGTAAAACCAAATTTGGACAACATATCTAGAAACAATAGAGCACTATGCATCTAGTATATAAATTTGGAGTTAAATTTGAAGGACTAAGTCACCCAGGACACTAGTGTCCTAGTGACTAAATCTAGAATCTAATTTCATAGTCCTCAAGAGTCTTATTAAGCCTTCTTCATTTTGGTTCCTACTATCAAATCTTTGTTGGATGCTAAGATAATTGATTTTTCTAGTATCTTGTCAAATTGTAGGGTTTGAATGCAACAATGAGTAAATGGTCTTCAATCTTCATCTAAAACTCTTCAAATTTGTAACCTACAAGTTCAAAGAGAGAGGAAGTGTTGTTCCATATAGGGGCTTGCTTCAATCAAACCCTATGTTGGTGTTTCCATCTCCACAATGGAAAAATTGATAATAAAAATCTTATCATTTTGAGGGATAGAGGCTAAATGCCAAATGAATGATGAATCAACAACGGTCTGTAACTCACCACTCAGATTTGATTTCCTTAAAGGACTAAAGTCATAAAAATCTCCTCAAGACTTGATTCCAATTTGGCTTGATGAATTTGAAGACCTACAAGGGTTAGTCCCCACAAACAGAATGATAGCATAAACATGAACAAACTCACATAAAACTTGACATGACACTTCAATATTAAAATTTTGCAATATATATGCCCTTGACTACTCTTGAATTGATAATAATTGCTTGATAATGCCCTTGCTTCAAATATTTCCACTTCTTTCTTCTTAGTTTTCAAATATCAAAATGACTAGTTATTATATGCAATTAATCTAATTTCTCAAAAATTAAATCCCAATCTAGTTGATATTTGACATTTGAAATTCAAATAATAAAATGCCAACTTTGACATATTAAAATTCAGAGGAAAAATAAGGGGACCAAGTCACCTAGGGTGACTTTGTCCTAGCCCTATTTTGCAGGGTGTAGTGTTAGGAGAAAAATATTAAATGTTTTGTTTGGTCTTGTTCATGGGTTTTCTTGATAAATGTACAAATGGGCCACAAAATGCATAATTTAGGACATTAGATGTACAATTAGGTCCAATTACCTAGAAGCCCGAGAAAAATCTAGTGTGAAATTGTCATGGGTGACAATTTACGATGCTACACTTAGTAACTTATTTATTTTCCCAATTAATGGGAACATGTGGCTACACTCAAATAGTAGAATTGTATATTTGATCCAACATATATAAACCATCATCTTTAAAATATTCAACATCCCATAGTAGATTAAAGGCTTTACTTTTTTCCATTTTAGCCTTGTACAATCTCACCTTCTAACTCCATAATATATTTTGTAATATATCTAATAATCTTCCAATTGGGACATGAATGAGTGTACCTTGGTCTAAGATTTAAGTAGTCTCCTAATGAATTTATTTCTCTCAAATCATAATCTTTTCTAGTAAAATTTTAATTTGACCTTTGTAAGAGATCTATTGATGTCTTGAGCATTCTAGAATGATTAACAAGTACAATAGCTTAGGCTCATGGGGAAGGGATATCCTACTTTCTTTCTTTATTAACATTTTTTATTTTATTTCATTTTTTGAATACCTCGATGAGAATGATGTAATCACTTACATAGTGAGGTAATTTGGATAGGTGATTTTTAAATCCCCCAATTCTAATATAGGTAAATATTCAGTACTAGATAAAATAACTTCCAAATTTAGTGATGAGGTTTACCACTTTAGGTGAGATTCTAATCTTAGTTTTACCATTTATCTCTATTATTTTTAGAATATTAATATAATAATCCAATCTTATAAAATTATTATTATTAATTTATAACTATAGTGAGGGTAGAAATCTTAAATCTACATCATATTATCATAAGTTTCATAAGATTATAACTCAAACCATAACTTCATTCTTGAAATTGTTTGATATATGTATGAAGAAATATTATAAACATTGAATTTAGAAATCCATCAATTGGTAATTCACGTTATAACTTATCAACTTTCTCTAATCAATATATTGTGATTCATAACAAATTAATACAAGAAAATGGCACATCCTATACTAGAAGGAACTTTTTTCACCATTTCCTACCATCTTGTTTAGCAATTTAATAACATCAAATATTCCTTTAAAATAGATCGATACAAATTCTTAGGCATTTGTGACTTTCATTTTTTAGGTATCTTTAGGTAGTAATTTGCACTGTTGCTAAAGAAATTTTCCTTCTATTGAAATAATGATCTCCATTTTTTCTATGTCTATTCCATTATATTCATCCCTTTGGGGAAATATAAAATTAATGTTGAGAAAATGTCCATCTAGTATTACCTCCAATTCATCATTGATAGTCCTAAGCTCTTTGGTTTCTAGTTTATAATTTATTACACATGGTAGGAGCAAATATATACATTTAAATAATGTTGAAAACCATGTAGCATGGGCTAGACCACTAGGAAATTTTGCTTCTAGTCCTTGGATCTTCTTACATTATACTCTAGAACTATTATATATTTGTATGCACTCTAAATTCATATCTCCCACTTTTGATAATATATTATTTAGAATGGTGAATTTTGTATACTTGTAGTGGAGGAAAAATGGCACCCCTCTACCTCCTCAAAGAGAGAGTGTTCATCTACTACCTCAATGGAAAAGCTCAGGTGAAAAGGGTGGAGAGACACAAATTTTTTTACTATATTTAATATTTTAGGATAGATTTTAGAATAAGAACTTTAGAGACTCAAAGAGCGTACTGTATAGGTCCCACGAGCAAGCTAGCTAGCTCTCATCCAAGGATGATAACGCGATGTGTGGATGTCCCCATGACACACTGTAGTCTTCTATGGTCCGAGAATCTAACCTGCTGACAGTAAACAAAGAGTCTACTTGCTATTTGGAGACTAAAATTTGGAAGTTTTAATAAACTAATAGAATAATAAAAATGATAAGAATAACAAAAAACTAACATGTGTAGATTAAACTAAGTGAAACAAAATGATGAAATAGAAAAGAGAAGAATGAACTCACAAGAGTTCCAATGCTACGAAGCCTCCCAAAATCCTCCAAATCAATAATATGCACACATGAAAACAAGGAAAAATGTTGGGGATGTTTTTTCACCTCCATAGAGAGTCGGGTACATAGATAGAGAAAATAATAGATGAAGTAGATTGAAAAGACAATGGACAAGTTAAAATATAATATTCTACCAAAGGAAATATGATAACGCAAACAAAAGAGAGTGTTGTTACCCTCAAGCAAGCTAGTGATGTTGAAGGAGTGTATGTAACACTCTAGATGTGACAAGAAGATTATAATGCTGATGTAGAAGCCAAGACATGAGAGAGCTTGAGAAACTAGTGTAGAAGAGAATGAGAATGATAAATTGAGAGATAGAATGAAAGATATATTGAGAGAATGCAAGAATGAGTTGAAGGTATGAGAGAATGATATTTTTAATGAAGAAAAGACATGCAAGAAGGATTTTCAAGAACATCTGCAACCATAGAGGAATTACACTTTGTGGGTAGGTGGAAGTGTAACATCTCAATGACCACAAAATCAAGAATCTTTTTGGGGCATTTGTGTAGTGCACAAATGTATGTCCTTCATGTTAGTGTCCACAACAAAAATTCATTTGAAGACTAAAAATAAAGTGTTCAAGAACAAGATTAAAGTTATGTGAAAGGGTGGATTTCATTATCATTTTTTATTAGGATAAAGGGGAGTTTATGGAATGTGAAATTGCATGGGGTACAATTTTTGGTACTACATTTCCACCCCACTTTTGAAAGCATATGTATTCTAATACGTGTGAGCTAAAATAGAAATAGGTTGAAGAGAATATACCCAGGACAAAGAGGATGCAAGTATTCAATCTAATATATACAATGAAAAAGTTGAGCTAGGACACGAAGAGGACACGAGTCTTCCATCCTGCAAAGTTGACTACAATCTGACCACAAACATATTAGCTACAAGCAAACATGTTAGCAAAAAAGTGAAAAATAGATATGATAAAATTTGTAGACATGGCATAACTTGATTAGATAAAAGACAACACTAATAAGTATGTGTAAACACTTGAAAATGTCTTGGATATATCACACATCTTAATAATATCATTAAATTTCCCTATTTAATTAAATAATGTTTAATTATTTAGTTAAAATCACTTGATTTTCTTATTGATCAAATAATTAAGGTTGTTTGATTAATTTATCATCTTCATACTCTTTTCCCCCTTTTGATTAAATAATTCCAAATTATTTAATTAAAATGAAAATAATACCTCTTGATTAAATAATTCCTAATTATTTAATTAAAGATCTTAATTCTTCTAGCTTCCACAATTAAATGAATTTTCATAATTGTTAAATTAAGTAATTTTCCTCCAAACTTTCAAAATTGTACAAAGAATATTCCCTAATGAATATTCCCTTTTCAAATTCAAATTTTTCCTTCCAATCCAAATATCTCCAACATATCTCCATGAATTAAGGGATATTGTTGAGCATCTCATAGATTATTAACCCTTGATTAATCCTTGATCTCCACCTTCATGGATTATGAACCATTGATTTAATCCTTGATTCACACTCACCTATTTGGTCTTCTCTTATCCATTTATTACCATTTCCAATCTTGACCATTGGTCATAATTTCTAAAATCTATAAATACCATGCCTTTTCAACATGAATTTTAATTTACAATCCTTCTAAGCATCCTTACTCTCTAGAATCCTTGACTCATTTCTTAATAATTTTAGAGATTATCTTGTGAATAAACCCTCTCATCAAAGCTTTCACAACATGGATAATGCATAAAACTAAGCAATCCACATCCACACCACAATTACGCATCAATCCACAATGGGGTTGAGAGGTTTTCACTTTTAGTTTGATTGAATTGCTTTGAATTTAGCTCAAATCTTTAGATAAATCAATTTGAATACTTTACAAATGAGTTTCATTGAGTTTGGCCTTGTTTGATTATTATATTGTTTTATTTTAGTTTAATTATGTTGTTATTTGAACATCTAAGCTAACCATATGACATGTTGGCATGCTCAGTGAGACCCACATCCTTGTCTAATCATTTTTTGTGAATTTTGTTGTCTTTGTAGGTTATAGAGATAGAGTTGTACCTTTTTTTAAATATCGATGCTTTTTCAAGTAAAATATTGACGTCTTTGCACAAAGATCAACACCTTTGCATAAAGGGTGACATATTTGTAAAATATTGATGCTTTTGCAAGTCAACAGTGTCACACCTCTACTTTATTGTTGTGATTCTATTATGATCATTTCTACCTATATTGTAAGTATAGTTTGACACTTTTAAAATAGTTCAATGCCTTTGCAAAAGGTCGATGCAGCAATAGTGTGATACCTTTGCACAACAATGTGACACCTTTGTCAAGTCAAATAGTGACTTGGATTCTTAAGGTTTAATCTAATTTCAATTCTAATTTTTAGGTAACCTTCACAATTTTTTGTTTCCTTATCTCTCTTAATTAGTTTACAACATGTGGAATTTGAGGAAAAAGATGGAAATAAAAAAAATTACTAATGTTTGTTTTGTAGGTTTTCAATTAATCTAGGATTCATTTTCCCTTGGTGAGCCTAAAATTAACTCACATTTTTTTTGTGCTTAAAATGAATCAACAACTATCACACTTTCATTTGGTGCTTAAAATACATCTTCACATTTTATTTTGGTGCAAATAAAAATAATCCAACAACTATCACTTTATTTTGGAGCTTAAAATGAACCAACAATTTGCACTTTTCAATTTGGGATTAAAATTTACCAACAAATTTCATTTTCCCTTGGTGCTTTAAAATTGAACCAAACATTTGAATCCTTGTTGTGCTTAAATTTTTTTTGGAATGTTTGGTAGGTTAGTGCATACATATGCTCTTTCCTTGCACCTTAGTTCAATCTTGGAAATAAGAAATACCACTAACTTGCATATTTGTTGAACACATTGAGGTCTAGTGTTGTGTATGCTCTCCTCTCACAACTCCCAAGAAAGATCTTGAGGACTAAAATCAACACTATTTTTGTTTATTTCTATATAGGAGACTTGCTTGGGGGCCTCATCGCCCCAATTTTTGATCTCGAGAACATTTCTTGATGGGCTATATAAAGGGGGAGAATGAAATTTGTACCCCAAGGAGTGGCTTTTATCCTTCAAGTTGTGTCACCAAAAAGTGTATACCTTGCTTGATATGGGAATAATTGATGAAAATTTGGACTTAATGAGGCCTTGATTTGGTGTTGTGAGGTGTTTTACACATCCACATTAGGTCTTGGGACCTTGAAAATTGAATAAAATACATTTATTGATGTCTTGTAAAGGTGTTGTAACATATCTTCACACTTTTCTAAGACCATAATATTATAATTCACCTAAATAACCTTACCAAGACCCATTTCAAAGTGTTGTAAAGTCTTGTAACAAACTTTCACACTTTCCTAGGCTTGTCATCAATATTTACACCTTTCTTATTCTTTAAATGGCCCCTTTATGCACTTACAGGCCTTAATTAAATGTCTTGTTGAAGAAGAACCCAATAAACAACATTTAATACATCTTAATCTCTAAAATCCACTCAAAATTTTCTAGTGGACTAAGTCGCCACCTTTGGTGACTTAGTCCAATGTGGCACAAAAATCAAAATTAATTGAAATTTCATTCAGATTTTTATTCCTTAAGACCTAAGGTTGGCCTGTGATGAGATATTTTTAGGAATTAAGGCATAATTGGGTATAAATATAGGGTTTTCCCTCTCATTTTGATGAAACTCATCCTAATTCATATCATTGGCATTCATTCATCACTCATCATGTTCTCAAGTCAAGCAAGCTAGGGTTTTATCATTGTAAATCATTAAGATAGCTTCCCAAGACATTCAAGGGTAGATTCTTCATGTTTTTCTACATAAATTCAAGATCAAACATCATGGAAAGGTATTAACTCCATTGTTGCATGCTTCATTACATTCTTTCTTCATTTGGTTCAATCACCTAAAAAGGGGTTTGACCAAGGCAAACCCCCATGCCCTAACAATCACCATTTTCTCCTTCTATCTTTGTGTGTTTGCAGATTTAGGAACTTTGAGAGTTGGAAGATCATTGAAGATAAGGTTGAAGACTTGTTGAAGACCTCTCCTTCTTGACCTAGCCAAAATATCAACAAAAAGTCACTTTCAGGCCCAAAAATTAGAATTTCAAAAGTGAAAACCTGTCAGGATCCAAAGTACAAACTAAGGGCTTCCATTTCTATTTTTTATTTTTTAGAAATTCAAAAGTGGACTAAGTCCCCACTAGTGGCAGCTTAGTCCCATTGAACCTATTTTTTGAGGATTTTCGTAGATTTGGATACCCATTTGGCTGAAACGGGTTTCTAAGCAATTTCTCGAAACTAAGACTAAGTCACCCAGCCTGGCATAAGTGTCCTATTTGACTTCTACAAAAGTTTCATCAAGATTTCAGACCTTCATGCCATCATTTTTTAGCCTCCAAGTCTGATTTTGTTCTATTATTTCATCATTTACTTACATTTTTATGCATTCTACATACAACATTATGTTTTCCAACACTTTCTATTTCTTAGGTTTTACATTAATAATCATCTTTTATTGTCATTTTGTTGCATTGAACATCATAATTAGGCATATTACATGGCCTTCTTTACATTAATCTTGAATGAGGGCATTGCCCATTTTGGCCCATTTCTTTATCCTTTTAGGTGAAAAACCCTATAAGTGCAAGAAAGAATTTGGGTGCAAAAATCATTTTCCACCCAAGCCAAGCCCCATGATCCTCAATCTAGGGTGATCCCACAATACTAGTTTATAATTTTTGGCCAAACTAGACACTAAACTGATTTTGTCTAACTAAATTTTTACTTTTAGGAACCTATAGCGGCTAAACTGTGAGGAATTTGAAGATGATGCAAACTAGTGATTTGTGGCATTTTGTCTGTAGATTCTAAATATATTTTTTTCAAAAATTTTGGAATCAAATTGCACTTCTTTTTCCATCTCCTTTGAAAACTAGTTTTTTCAATAAACGCCATTTTTAAGGAGTGACGCTCACCATATAACACAACTTTTTTTCCATGAAGGATAAAATTATAATTTTTTTGAATTTAGATTTGTAACTATGATATATAGTGCTTCCAATTGGTTTCATAGTGTTTTATTGATTTTTTTTCCTTAATCAAGTTTCAAAGTCAAACCAATTACAATGCAGACATAGGCAGATTGTATAACACATGAATTTTTTATATGTATTCAAATTCAATTTTATTTTGTTGGATCAAGGACTTCAATATCTGGCGCACTTATATTTTTCAAAAAAAATGATAATCCTCTATTTTTCTACATGTGCAGAATAGAGAGCTTGATTTTCGGTGAAAAACATACATTCACAAGAAATAAAAAATAAATATAATAATAAGATTAAATTTATTTAAAATTATACTTTTTAGGAAGCTTATAATAAGGACTACACACTTAGAAAAAATAAATTTTAAATTAATTCATTTGATCCCCCAAAAGGTAAATCAAAAGTGGTTTTTTATCAGCATTTTGATAGGTGTAAAGGAGACTCTATTATAGGTATGGTTTAAAAATAGTGGTGTTCTATCCAAGGGGGTTTGATCTAAAGTAGTTTGATCAAACCTTCTTCAATTGGAATGCTTTAAATGGAACTTTTTAAGTCTTAAATCATTATATTTTCTAAAAATATGCAATTTTAGCAAAAAATAGAATCTCCCAAAAATTATAAACCAACTTTGTGGGATCACCCTCCACCAAGACAGAGTGGTGATGAGTAGAGAGGAGACACCTCTCTACTCAAGCATATCAAATGAGCTCTCTATTCACGATAAATCCCTACTATCAAATTTTAAAATCTAGAAGCCTATGAGCCATTTGTAAAAAAATAGCTTAAAGTGGTGCAACATACAAGGATCAATGCGTGAAGTTACTTGCTATGTACCAAACTTTCTTGAGGAAACAATAATCCCTTGAAAGGAATTTACTTTCAAGGTAAGAGGTTTCAAAGTTGTACATGACCTTGGAATACTCTAGTCATCCACTCATTGGAAGGTATTTTATTAGAAATCCCACTTTAATTTGATAATTCCCAATCTCACTATAATTAGGATGTGTATCTATGGTTTCAAATGTCTATCAATCATCCCTAGCTAGTTTAACTCTTTTCATAGAGAACCATCATCTTTTAAGTACTTAGTCAAATTATTATCAAACATTGTGAGTTAACTTGCTTTGGAGTAAATATTCTACTCCCAAAGCTTCTTAGTCTCATTATCATCCTCTTTTTGTTTATAATCATTGGTCTAGTACAAGCAAAAGAAAATCCTCAAAAAACACCCTAAACAAGAGATCTGTCCAAAGTTCAAGTTTTCACTTCTATCACACTCATCCAAAATTAATTCATCATTTGGTCCAAATAAGTTTAAGGTGTACTTACTAGCTCAATTTAAGGCAACTGAAATATCCCAAACAAAAAATATCTTCACACAATTTCAAAACATCCATATCTCCTAGGATTATTACAAGTTGTATGGTCACAACAAGATCTACATACAAGAAAAACATGGAGTTAAATCCTAGTGGTTCAATGCTCCTACTACCACAAGTGCTAGTGAGAAACCTTGTGGAATGCCTTAAATAAATTCTAAAGGGTGAGAAATTTTCCAACAAAAATGCAACCTAGTCTTGTTGAATTTGAAAATTTTCATATAGAATGCATCATAGAAAAATCCTTGGAATTCACTCCCTATCAAATATTAGAGATTCAACAAGACCAATCTCTTGGTAAAGCAATAGAAGAATTGACAAGCCATTTGCTTAAGTCTTGAAAATAAAAAAGTTGATGGTATAGGATAAGAATATTAGTATAGATCTTGAATTTATTAAGTAGCTTAGTTTGCAACCTATTCCATTGTGTTATAGACCTAGGGGATAAATTTAAATACTGGCTATATTCAAATTCTTCCAAGGAATAGGAAAAAAACCTACAAACCATGTCCTCATGCTCAATCAAAGATTGACTACATATTTATTTAAAGCCCTTAACGTGGTCCTTCGCAATTTTAGAATCTCCATAAATGAACTTAGGGAAATGTTTCTCATGATTCTTAGATAATTCATGTAAAGGACCAACAATGTTAAGAGGGGAGATTTTATTAAATCCAAAGAAATCTATCCCAAATGGTGGGGGGTGTAGGGTCTCTCTAATTTTTGATTAACTTGGTGCTACAGGTAGACACACAATTCATAGGATGGCTTCCTAACTGAACTTTTCATCTTCCATGAGAGGTTTCATTTAATGATCAACCAAGGATTCATAAGCTTTTGACAGTGCTTGCACTATATATGCATTCATCGATTCTAACACACCCTATATCAATAGTATAGGTGTTTACACATGTACATAAAACTGTAAAAGCTGGAAAAGGAAATGAATGCATTTAACTTGCAAAACATGGGAATAAACTTAAGTTGATGCTTATGTTATAGGTGCTTATCACTTAAGTCTGTGACTATTAACTTCTAATTCAAAACCATAACTAATTACTCTAGGAGTATGAAACACACATTTTTATTTTTTTTAGGCAAAAGGAGAAGGGCCTGTAGATATATTAATATTAATAAAATTTACAATAATTAATAGTTTATATGATCCCAAAAACACATTTACAACAATAAACTATCTACCAGCCCCTAGTTTGCTACTGAAAATGGGTTTGATTATACAAATTATTTAGAAACCCACAAAAAAAAAGTTATAGCCTAAAACTTAGATAGATTTAGGAATGAACAAAGAAAAATGAACTAAACACCCCTACATGGCCCTTGGACTAAATTTCCTCTTGGGTCTTCCTATGCTATTAAGATCATAACTAGAACAAGACCCTACACCCTTTTTTCTCAAGCCAAATCTAATCTTTATTTTCTGAGTTTGTTGCTCCAGAACTTGGTGCTCTGGAATTTGTTGCTCTAGAATTTTGGCATCGAGAACAACATTCTACTTTCCCTTAATGTACTTAATATCAAATTCATAGGCCTATATCTTATGGATCCATTTCTATTGCTACTCATTAACGTCCTACTGCTCTAATACCACTGAAATATCTCTAGCCAAATTTGAACTGTGTTTTCTGAATCTATTGCTCTAGAACTTTGTGCTTTGGAATCTGTTGCTCCAAAATTTCATCAAAAAAATTTCTTGTAAACTTTTCAACTACTACTTGTCTTTTCTTTTTGTATTTTCAATTCATATGAAGAGACTGTCCAAAAGGGTGAGAAATCAGTGCCACAACTGATGCCACCCACCAAACAAATTATTCTTTGTTATTGCCACCTTCATCTTGCTTCATCATTTTTTTATTTCCACCTTCATCCTACTCAGCCAAGCTGATGAAAATGTGATTACACCTATTTATCCATTGCAATAACAATGTGATTATGCATTTATGAATGCATTATAAGCTCCTTTCACATGTGGTCATTGTTGTGGCTTCCTTAACAACAATTTCAACAACTTTCAGTTATACTTGCAATTATATACACAACAATTTATTTCCCATCACAACCCATATTCGCCAATTTGTTTTCCATGTCATTCCCCTCTCTATAAGTATGTGAGATGATAAAATCTTGAAATTTTTCCAACAAAAACCATATTTGTAGATATATTTCAAACACCGACCGTGCACCTTTCTCTCCTTGCGAACATTAATTATAATTAATGAATCCCCATCAATATGAATTTGTGAAATACCCAAATCGAGGGAAATTTCCAATCCTACTAGAACTACTTGAGCCTCAGCCACATTTTTCACGCCCATGGGAAGTGAAAATGAACTAGCCACTATTATTGATCCCAAAGAGTCTCGGATACAAATTCCTACCCCTGAGATGCCCAGATTTCCTCTCAAAGCACCATCAAAGCTAAGTTTAAAAAAATAGAACATGGGGGCTTCCATTTGATTTATTTTCTATTCACCTTCACTCTACTACTTTGATGTAAACTTCCTACAAACAAAAAAAATTATGTTCTTCCAGTTCTTCAAAATAGAGTCATCCCAACTTGTGAACAAGGACGTGTTCGTATGTTTTAAAACATAAGCATTAACCACTTATAAAAGTGCTTTTTCAATCTTAACTTTGACAACCTCAATTGAAGAACTTGATTTCCTGAAAATGCGTAAATTATGTTCCCACCATATATTCCATATTACTAGTGGTGGAATAACTTGCCATATAGCTACAAAAAAAGAGGTTTTATACAATAATGGCCAACTCTGGAAGATGTCCCAAATAGAATTTTGCAAATGGTTGTATAAGTTCAACTTGCTCTTTACGAACATCTAGCATTCATGTGCAAAACTACATTGTACAAACAAATGGTCTACATTCTCCAACTCTTCCTCACATAACGGACACTTAAAAGGATAAAAAATTCTTAGTTTAGTTAAGTTATCACTCATTAAAATTCTCTTTTGTAAATCTAACCATGCAAAGCTCCCAAATTTTGGAAGAATCTTATTGTTCCATCAAAATGAATAAGCCCTCTATGAATCCAAATAATCCCTACAATGAATTAGAGCTTTATATTCTTGCTTCACAAAGTAAGAGCCCTCTTTCAAAGGAGCCCATAGAATCTTATTAGGCTTCCCCAAAATGAACATAATTCTACCTTTTAGAATGTCTTGAAGCAATGAAAATTGATTGGTAGAAATAGATGAATCAGAATGCTTTTTCTATATTACTTTACCTGTTAGGCCTTCTGTTGAATGTATGTAATCTAGAAAATGTTCACCCCATTCTCTTGACAATACAACCCTTACCTATTATAATTCCTAAATGTTTTCCAAAGGGGGCTTACCATTCCATGAGTCCTCCCAAAAATTCATGCTTTTCCCATCATGAATTTCCCATATAATGAATGAAGTAATAATCAACCTACATGACGTTAAGAAATTCCACATGGCCAATCTTGAAGGTGGGTTTGAAATAGTAAGAATCATCAAGGGTTTGGAGTGTCAAGATATTTAGCCTACAGTAGCTTGCACCACTTTGATTCAGGTTTTGTGTACATTTTCCAAACTAAATTGGCCCCAAATGCCTTGTTCCTGATTGAGATATTGTGGATACCTTCTCCTCAAGATTTTTCTAGTGCCATATTGTCCAAGGATATTAGAGGCACTTTTTTGCAATCATTCATATTACCCTTCCATAGAAAATTTCTAATAATTCTCTCAATTTCAAGGATAATAGAATTTGGTGCCTTCAGAACTAGCAAAAAATATTTAGGGATTATAGATAATACTGATTTTATTAAAAGAATTTTGCTTTATAATGATAACCATCTTGCCTTCCACATTAGAATCCTTGCCTTTAATCTTTCTATTACTTTAACTCAATAAGAAACTTTATTTGGACCTTTGAAAAAAGGAATACCTAGGTAATCACATGGAAACTCTGCTTGCTTAAACCCTAATATTTTAATTATCTTATTTTTTATAGCCTCTTTTGTATTGAAAACATAAATTTTTGAATTGGAGGCATTAACTTTCTAACCTGATGTTGAGCAATACTTGTCAAGCACTTGTTTGATTTGAATGACTTCATCCATAATTGATCTACCAAAATAGATGGTATCATTTGCAAACAAAGAATGAGTTATTGAAATGTTTGTGTTTGAAATAGTAATGCCTCCTCAATGTCCCAAGCTCTGCTTATAAGTAATTAATCTACTAAGTGTATCATCCATTATAATGAATAGGAAGGGGGATAATGGATCCCCTTGTTTCACTCCTTGTGATGTTGCAAAGAAGCCCATAGGTGAACCATTGAGGATGGTAGAAAACTTGTCTCCTAACAAACAAGATCTAATCCATCTATGACATTTTCCTTTGAAACAATTTTTTTCAAGAACTTTGTTAAGGAAATTCCAATCTACTCTATTGTAAGCCTTCATCATGTCTAGCTTAACAATGAAAGAAGGTAAACGATCAAAATAAATTGAGTAAAGGGTCTCATGCATGATTAATTTTCCTTCAAATGTTTCATGACCTGGGACAAAGCCTCCCTACTCTTGAGAGATAATCTTTGGAATAAGAGGCTGCAATTTGAGGTATATGACCATGGTAAAGATCTTATAGATAGTGTTGCATAGTGATATAGGCCTAAAATTTGCAAAGGTTTTAGGGATTTTTACTTTTGGAATAATTGCAATGTTTGTCACATTGAACTACTTGAGAATGGAACCCATTCTCCTTGATTCTTCTAGAACCAACAATAGATCATAGGACAAAAAATCCTATCCTTTTTGATAAAGTATTGTTGTAAATCCATACAAACCTGACACCTTATCTAGAGGCAATGAAAAATCAACACCTTTAACTTCATCCAAGGTAAAAGGTTTGAATAGGGCATCATTATTCTCATCTCGAACTCGAGAGGGAATAACCTCAAGAATCTCATCTTCATCTTTGATATGTTGATCATCTTTGCCTTGTGGGGCTAATAAAAGTTCAGAAAAGAATCTCTTAGCTTCTCTCTTAATATCTTCTTTTGACATTAGCCAGGTACCTGAGGCCATCTCTTGAATTGAAAATATTGTTGAAGTTGCTCTTTTTATCTATGTAGAAGCATGAAAATACTTTATATTTTTGTCACCCTCTTTCAGCCATAGTTCTCACGATTTCTGGCACCAATATATTTCTTCCCTAGCACATAACTATTCCCAATTTCTTTGCAATTACTTTTGATTCTCAAACAAAATATCATCTAATCCATTTTGAGTAATCTGCTCATGAATTATTGATAACTATTTAAAAAAGACCTCTTTTTGCTAGAAAACATTTTTAAACATGTGTTCATTCCATACCTTTATTTGTTGTTTGACATGTTTTAATTTTTGATAAAGCTGATATATTTTTGAACCATGTTCAAATGGAGCATTTATCCACCATTGACACAATACGGGTGAAAACTGTGGGTGCCTGAACCACTTGCTTTCAAGTTTGAAGGATGATTTTCCTTTAGGAAGAGAGACATTTTATATATGCAACAGGATCGCATAATGATCAAATCCAACAAGAGGTAGGATTTCAGATTCCAAACCTTTCTGCCCTAAAAACTAGTTTGGAGATACGAAAAACCTATCTATTATTTCAGAAATTTGTAAGAAACCTTTTCTACAATTCATCCAAGTATACTTCCCCTTGGATGGCACAATGTCTTTTAGAGAATTGGTGAGAATGAAAGAATTGAAATATTCATTCACTCTCAATGGCGAACTAATACATTAGACACTGAAATTTGGTCTAAGCCTGCAACTTTAATTTCTATATAATTCATATTTTCATAGTCATGATTAAATAATGTTAATTATTTAATTATTCTCTAAAGTCCTTTATTTCTCTATTAATTAAATAAACTTAATTATTTAATTAATTCACTTTAATATTTATTCTTCTATCAATTAAATCATCTTAATTATTTAATTAATTCACATTTTCTTTATTCTATTATGATTAATTAAATAAATGCTCTTTATTTAATTACATCGTTAATTAACTTTATCCTTCTTCTTAAATTAAATAAATTCTTATTTAATTTACCTTTACCATACTTCTGACTATATTTAAATAAATACTTTAATTATTTAAAATTTTATCTAACCTTTTCTTTACTCAATTAAATAAATTTTATTTAATTAATTAATACTTAAATGTTGAATCTTGAATTAAATAAATCATTTAATTCATAAAAGTCTATTTTTAACACATTGTTCTATATTTAGATAAATGTTTAAGTTATCTAAGTATTCATTCTCACTCGACTTGAGATCTATTTAAATCAATTAGTTATCTCCTAATTTAATGTCTGAGTATCTTTTGCGAATAAACTCTCTTTCATAACTAGTTAGTAATCTAGTTCTAACGCGTATGCATGTGCATGCTTGTTAATTAAATATCTTTATTTAATTAATTAAATTTTGTGTGTGCATTCAAACAAAACGTTGCTTTTAATCTATTTTTATCTGTCATGCAAACATTATTCTTCAATTTTTGAATACCAAACTTGAAGATTAAATCATTATTTAATCTTTATTTTTGTTCTTAGTTTTTATCACTCATGTCAATACTAACAATTATCTCAATGCATGTCTAATCCTTTGATCTCAATCGTTTGTTTATCTTTTGATCTTGGCCTATCATTTGAATGATCAATTTTCTATAAATTGATTTGTCTTTCATCATTTTATCTCTCATAAAATTGTATGACTTTTGGAGCAATCACTTGTTTAATCTTTGATATTTTGCTATAATCACATCTATCAAGGCTATACTTGCACACATACTAAAAATTTGAGGGCAAGAATACCAACACAGAAAAATGGAGAAGGACAGCAGAGGTTATCCATGGAATTACATCTATCTTTGGTGAGACTGTTTTATGTTTTAGCTATTTCCTTTGTTCTTTGTTGTTTGACTTTAGATTGCATTAGAGTTTATAGGCATTGTTGTTTTCTTTTAACCTTTCTTGTTTTCATGATGTACAAATACCTCTATCTTTTTCCTGTAGTGAAATAATAGCATTAAAATATCCTCCCAAAATGGCTTTTGCATCACCCAAGCCATTTAAAATACAAGTTATTTCATCCCATAACTCTTTCTTGTCAATTGTTGAAATAGGCCCATAAATATTAAACAACCAATACTTTAGGATAAATTTAGAAACCTCAAGCAATGGCATATTAGACTCATTCCTTCTTGAGATAACATGTGTTGATTTAGGGTTCCACAAAGTAGCCAGCCCTCTAGAGGAGCCCTAGGATGGAGAGTGGGTTGATTTCCACCTTTTCCATTTTTTTAGGGAGGTTTCATATGACCGTATTGAGAGTTTAGACTCCTAAAGTAAAAAAATATCTACTCCACAAGCATCAATTTGGTGCTTGATATGAGCTCTCTTGTTAGGGGCATATATACCCCTCACATTCCATGAAACAACCTTCATTGCGCTCAAGGAGAGTAGCAAGCTCTCCTCGGGCGTTTGTTTAAAATAGAGTCATAAATAGTTTTTAGAACCCCTACTTCAATATCCTCCTTCAACTTAGCCAAATTGGATTTCCTTCCCCACTTCCTTGGTAACTTCTTCAAAATTTCTTGAGGAGTCTGAGATATGTACAATATCTTTGAATAATCATATTCTACTTCTTCCTGATCTACCAAGCAAGACTTTGCTTGCAACAGATGATCTAAATCTTCATTAGTACACTGGTCTGGTCCATTACCTTCATAAGTTATCCCTTTTTTTCCCTAGTCTACCTTGTGCTTTGTCACTCCTGCTATACTATCCTCTTGAGCCACTACACCTTCCCCCCAACCCTCCTCAACTACCAACACCTCTACTATTTCATCATACATTTTTGAACCTACTGATATTAAGATTGTTCTGCTAGTAATTCCAACTCATCTCTTTTATCAGGCTAAGTAGTTTGAATCAATGTAGATGAATCGTGACATAGGAGAGTAGGAAAAAATCCCCTACATCTATTTGACGACACATCTTATGGCTTTGAACAATCTTCAAACATTAATTTTTAGACAATAATGTCCAAATGTTTTTCTGAGACTTGGGGAAGAGAAGGTGAATATAGATTAAGACAATAATCCATGTATATCTACATCAAAAAATCCTTCTTCTTGTTGGTTTGCAAAGAGATCAAAACAATCTTTTTTGGCTTAGACTGCACTCCTATCTCCATATTTATCTCTATCTTCTTCTCACACCAGGTCCCCTTATTAACATGCTTCACAATTTTTGATATTGATTTATCATCTGGTGATGAGGCAAGATCTCTAGGAGCAACATTAGCATGCTACCCAAAGTTTGAATCATCATGAGCAAGCCTAGTCTAACAATTTATAGGCTTATGCCCTAACATATGATATTTTGCACAAGCATTATACAGGGTTTCCAAAGTGATATTATGAACCCATTTCCCAAATTTTGATGCTAGATGGATTTTTTGAGGCAAATATTTTGAGATATCAAGTAATACACAAACCCTAACTATCATTGAAGGGTTTTGAAAAAATATATGATCATGCTTGAGAAATATTCCTACTTGATTAGCCATGATTTCAATTAAATTCAATGCCTTGTATTCCAATGGTAGAGCATGCATCTGAATCCAGTAAGGAACAAAAATTTTAAAAAAAAATTAAGGTTTAAAATCCATAACCCATGGTTGCATGCATAGGCCTAAGCCCTCAAAAATCCAATATTTAACTTTAAATATGACATTGCCCCTTTCTTTATTGCAAAAAATTACAACAAAAATCCCCATATATTTATCTACATAAAAAACTACTCGGAACCCTTCCCATTCCTCAGCCAATAATTTCTTTAATTTACCTAAATCAGGGGTCAAATTCACAAACTTACAAATCAATGCTTATCTCTGAGATCCTTAACTTGTGGCTACAATAGATGCTCTAGAAATGTTGTTTGTATTATGCCCTTTTGATTCGCTTGCAAACCCCTTTGACCATCTCCCCCTTCCTCTACCATGTTGATATGCTCATTTTGCACTAAATGGGTAGGCTCTTTCCATCTCCAAATTTTCTTTCAAGATTTCCTTTTTGGCACCTTTCTCCTTTTTTCCTCCTAGAACCCTTATTTTTGGTTTTTTTGCCTTGCTTAGGCAGCGATCTTGTAATGGCCTTTTAGGCCTTCTTTTTTCAAGTGGTCCCTTTCCTTTTTTATTCTAGTTCTCCTTATTTGTATTATTGTCTAGTACATCCTTTTGAATCCCTTGACACCAAGAATTTTGTAAAGCCTCTTTTCTAAAATCATCTTGAATTTTCCTTTGTTGATTTCTTGGGGCCGATTCAAAGTAGTGCCTACCAAAGAAATCTTGGGGCTGTTTAAACCTTTTGGATGGCACTTGAAAATCTTGCACTGGATTACTTCTTGTGTGATTTGAATGGAACCCTCTTTGAATCAGACCTTGAAACTCACCTCTCCCTTGCAACTTTGAAGCCCTAAGAGATCTAAGATCAAGCTCGCTATCTTCATATAGCTTATTCAAAAACTTTGGATCTTTTTCATACTATATTTTAGCTTTAAGATTATGCTTGTAGTCTCCTAGTGCCCTATCTTCTTCACAAATATCAAAAAATGGCTACTTATTGTGATCTAGATGCCAACTAGGTTAAAATGAAACCCAATTAGGTTTTGCAAATCTTTTCATAACTCTAGTAGATTTGTACTTTTGCATGTTACCAAGTATCATTCCCTATGGTTCCATGTTTCAGAGTCTGGCCAACATATCCTTGAAATCTTTAAGGCCCTCGAGAGGATGGAGTTCTAGAATTTTTTGCATAGTTATCGTTGCTTTTCTAGCATTGGAACATGTTCCCTCCTAAAAATTAACTATCACTTTTTTGGTGCTGAGATTCATTCAATTACAAAATCATATTCATGAATATGCATGTAACTAGAAACTATCTTAATTCAACAATGCATGAACTAATCTAATAATAGAAAATAGAGTGGATAGCAATGCCTCAAGTGGTCCTTGCTTGAGTTTTTTTTTCCACAACAAATGTCAAAACTTACTACTTAATCAACAAATCACAATATTGAACTAACTCCTTTATTGTATGAAAACTCTAAACTCTGACAAGAATATGCATATTTATTATTCATAATATTAAACTAAATCATTTATTGCATGAAAAATTTGAACTCTAACAAGAACATACTAGGTATTTCTCATTTATAAATACATAACTTTTATTCAAATGATAAAAAAGACAACTTTTATTCAAATGATAAAAAAGATGAGAGTGATCAACTATCAACTAGTAATTAGCAAAAACTATTTGGATAACTAACTAGATTCACTACTCACAAAAAATCCCACAATATCTTGCAAGGTGTGTGCCCTTGGTCTCCTTGTGTTGTGCAACACAACACTCAGGTTTGTGACTTGGCTTAACTACCTCCCATGGATTCATTAACTCTAGGAGTTGTACTAGGCATGAACAAGTCAATCTTTTGGTACAATGACAATTGTCTTTACAATAATTGGTATCAAAGCTTGGGTTGTGGGTTTGAACCCCTCACTTGTATTGGGAGGGATTATTGCAAGGTGTGTTTCCTTGGTATCCTTGTGTTGTGCAGTGCATCACTCAAGTTTGTGACATGGACTAACTGCCTCTTGTGGATTCATTAATTCAAGTGGTTGTATTGAGCATTAACATGTTGATCTTTTAGTGCAACAAAAAACATATGTGTGCAACATATATAGGATCTATGAGTCTTATTCATCCTAGGACTGAAAATATAACCATAATGTATTTTTCCACTCTCCCTCAAAGATAGGGAGAAGACTTAGTCTTTGCAACAAAAAACTATAATTTAAAGTCAAAAGAAGAGAAATTAAACTAAAACTACCATAACAAAGATGTCTTTTATACGGAATGTCATGTCATGGGTTAACCTATTCAGAACAAACTTCTTCTTCTTTCATTCATCTTATTTGGTGGATAGGAATGTGCTTGAGGTGACTGATGGTTGACCATTCAATGGTTACCTTCATTCTTCTCTAGAGCTATCATGCTTTAACCATTTTGACCTTTCCCCTACAACTATCTATAGTCCTTATGTTGCAGGTTGGAAGTCTAGTTGCTACAGGTTATAGTTCTTCTAGTTGCATGAAGTTAGTTTCATCCCTAAGACATACACATCATTAACAATCGTTATTTAATTATAGAATCATTCTAAATCTCATGAACAATTTTACATACAAATTTCAACGTATCATATTTGCATTTCCACATACTAAAGTCATATTTTAAGTGCATGAAAGGTATAAAAGATGTATAAAGTCTTAGGAATGTCTATGAAACCTAACATATTGAAATGATTAATTCATAAACTAATGAAGGAAAACTAGCCATAAATTAATCCCATTAGGGAGTAGTGACTATTTGAATACAATATATAATAGGAGTTGTGGTATGGTCTACCAAACTAGGGTTTTGTGGCTAAAACTATATTCCCACATATTTCCATTTTTCACTCTCTACATGGCTTCATTGATCTAATTCAAAAAATTGACAACTTGGTTCATTTTGAAATAGGGAACAAATCACCCTAATACTAAGCTCACTAGAAAATTTCCTATTAGGGTCCACCTTGATCAAACCCTCATTTTAGTGCCAATTATGTTGGTGTTGATAATACAACTACCAACATAAAGTAGAATGATAGATCAATCTTCCTCTCTTAAAAATATGAAGGTTCAAGTCCAAGGTTCATTTTTAACTAGGTCTTGATTATTTTTGAAGAGCTAAGTGGCTTATGTGCTTTTTTACAAGGGGCCTTTGCTGGTATAAATAAAATTGGACAAAGATACATAGTTGGATGATTAAGATCTACTCAAGTAGAAGATTAATATTTCCAAATTGTAGGTTATGAACTAATTTCCTACCTTATTATAATGAATAAATCTTATTTAAAACTACTCTAGTGCCTAACCTAAATCTAAACTTATCCTAAATTATCATATTACAAAAAATATCAAAAGATGATTAGGGTTGGAAGAAATTAAATTAAAATAAATGATTGAACAATGACAAGTTACACTTTATCTCTCTAGTCTGAAAGGTTAGATGAGATCCCAAGAAATTGATATTATAATAGAACCTGTATTCATATATCCATTCGCAATACTAGTGAAATCGTCTAAGGAAAATATAACATAATATATTTCAATTGTAATGCAGTTGAACTATTTTATTCCATGGATAGATTCAATACATAACTCTATGAAGGCACAATAAAAGAGATCTCACCAAATTATTTAATTTAGAGAAATGAAATGAAATAGATCATCAAAAATATTGGAGCATCAAGAAAACAACAAGCATTCTCCTTCATTAATTTGAATTATTTGTATAGTACAATGTTCAATAGAGTTTCCAAGCTCAAATTGCTTAAGTTTGTTGGTATACAATATTTTGAACCCTTTTCAATATCAAAAAGGAGAAAATAAATACCTACCTTGGATGCCCAAAATTTAAAAAAGAATAAAAATAGTTGACCTATTTCTAAATTGGTGCTTGGGCCCAACATTTAAAATTCATAAGTTTCATATTAGGTTGGCTCTAAATTCCTTACAAAAATAAATCAATTCATTTGAATTGAGTTATTGCATATGTTAAGAGAATAATTAATGATAAATGAATGAAAAAAAAATGTCATGCTTGGCCTAGAAAATGACTTAATAAATATGTAAAAAAATCATTCAAGTCACTCATGTTTGTCTCATTGTGATAATTGATCTTTATTTTCTAGAAGAAGATTGATCATTTGATCTTACTTTGTAGTTCTCTAAACTCAATCAAATATTCCTAGAGTCCACATAACATATTTTTATCTTTCATTATCTAGTCAATAGTTGGCTCTAATATCTACTAATGAAGAAAATTTGTAAATTCCTTTATTATCCTATCTATTGGATGAACCAATGAAGAATTCCCCCAAAAGGTACAAGTAAGATCCTTGATAAACTTTTCTATCTTGTCCATGACATTATCTGTTGGAATCTTGTACATAAGAAATTATGAGGGTATCTATTTAAGATGCTTGGATGAAGAGGTTGTTGTTTTAGTCCTAACAAAATTTCATGATAAATTCAACACTGGCCATGATTCGAATGAAGCAACTGCTCACTAGATATTAAGGGAAAGATATTATTGGCCCACCCTATTGAAGGACACTTTTGAACACATTAATACTTTCCATATATCTCAAATCAGGGCCAAAAAAAAGCAATGCACCTATTCCATTACATCTTATACATGAGGTACGTCCTTTCGCCCAATGGGGCTTGGATTTTATTGGAATGATATATCTCCACTTATTTGTAGGAAAAATATTTATTCTAGTGGATATAGACTACTAAACAAGATGGTTTGAAGTGGCCACTTTCTAAAAATGTATCAAAAATGTGGTAATAAAATTTTTAGAGGATCACATAATGACCAGGTTTGGAATGTCATTTACTTTGGTGTGTGATAATGGCCCCTCTTTCTCATCAGTTCAATTTGTGTAGATTGTAAAATTTATTTCATTTGTGAGGTTGGATTTGGAAAGTAGCTCAAGAATCTTTATGAAGGGAATGGCAATGTCAAACAAGAAAAACTATAATCTTATCAAACATAATTTGAGAATTTGAAGATTTAGGAAGAAGAGAATATAGTTAGCTATCTACTCTAGGTAGATGAAGTTGTGAATGAAATCAAAATTCATGGAGAAGATATAACTAACTTTGTTGTGGTGAAGAAAATTTTGAGAACCCTCCCTCAGAGGTTTGACCCAAAATTATTTGTAATTGAAGAAACCAAAGATCTGACAAAAATTACCTTGGAAGAAGTGTATGGATCTCTATTAGCCTATGAAATGGGGAATAAAGTTCAAAGTACACACAAAAAAGGAATTTGTAATCAAATTTGTGAAGAAAGAAGAAGATTTTGAATCACCTAGTGATGTAGATGAAGAAGAAGCAAACTTCGTGAGAAAGCTAAAGAAAGGATTAGGCAAGTACAAAGGTAAATTACCTTTCAAATTCTTTAATTGTGGTAAAATTGGTTACTATGCTTCTAAATTTTCATTTAAAGAGAATGAAAGCAACAACAAAGAATTCAAGAGAAACAATTTCAAGAATAATATTCTCTCCAAAGAAGAATATTGCTCCACAAATGAAGGAGACCATTGTGCATTAGAAGAAGAGGTAGATGAATCCCTATTCATGGCCTCTGTAATCCATGGAAGTTCAAGCAAATATAAGGTTAAAGAACAAGGTGAAGTTGATTTTGAAGGTGAACTCATTTATGCTCTAGAAGATATTGATTGTGCAAGAAAAGAGAACAAAAGGTAGAAGGCCTTGATTGAAGTGAAAATGAAAGAATGCAAAAATATTGAAAAGGAGATCAAGTCGCTCAAAGGAGCTTGAAAAGGCCTCTCTCAAAAGCCAAAAAGCTATTATCAAATCTAAAGAAAAATATCATCATGAAAATAGACCCCCTACAAATAGGTTCAATCATGCATTTTTTGGTTATTGTTTCATTTGCAATAAGTATGGACATAAAGCTATAGAGTGTAAATTTGAAATGAATGAAATAAATTTTGTCAGAAAAAATTCTCTTGATTCTTTGGTAAATATTAATATGACATGTCAGATCTACAACAATGTTGGGCATATAGAAATTTTTTGTAAAAGTTATTTTGCAAAATCAAAAATTCAAATGATAGTTGATGTTGAGAAAGTCAAGGAAACAAGCAAAGAAAATTCAATGGTTGTGTAAACAACATTTCATACTCAAATTCTAATTTGGAATAGGTTCTGCTCATCGCCTTGCTTGCACCACATTTGATTTCCATTTCCCATGGATGTGTTGAAGTTGACTCAAATATGGTCATTGCACATTTCATGTTCATGCATTTCAGGATGGTCGAGAAGGAGAAACCTTTTGTTTCTTACAGATGGTATGAATGTATGATAAAGTGTGTGATCAAAGTGTACAAGTGTTCAATTTTCAATTAATGTAATTTGTTGACAATAGTGCATTGAAAGTAGAGTAATGTACCATGTGTGAATTTCCAAAAAGATATTTAATTCATGCTAGAGGCAATGAGCCAAAAGAAGAACAGTTTGAGTGGTGTGCAGAAGGTAGTGAGTTGACCAAATATTGTGAGTGCTAGAAGCATTGATCCAAAGGAAAAAGTGGAAGCATGAGTTCTAGAGGCAATGAGCCAAAGTCGGAAAGACGTATATAAGTGTTGAAGGTAGTGGCCTAGAGGTAACAAAAGTATTGTGGTTGTGATTTTTCATCTGATTCTTCAAAGAGTTGTATTTAGAGGTTGTAGTCTTATTATGTAAGTGAGAAGGTAGTTGTGAACTTCCTTTCATTAAAGACCATAAAACTTCTATTGTAAAAGTTTTTTCATTTGTGAGGTTGTTGGATAGTAACTCCAAGAATCTTTTCTCACTATGGTTTTTCCCTTGTTGGGTTTCCACATAAATTCTGGTGTTATGTGTTTGTGCTTTTGCTTCTGCATGTGTTATCTATTTACAATAGCTACATATTTTGATTGATAGGATGGATTTAAGTTGATTTGAATTGGTTTTGAGGGATATATTGATTCACCCCCTCTTAGTATATTTGTGTTCTAACAAGCTTTAACATTTATATTTGGTGCTCACCAAACGATGTGCTTTCATTTAGCACTCGCCAAATGATGTGCTTCCATTTGGTACTAGCCAAATGATGCACTTCCATTTGGTAATCGTCAAATGATGCACTTCCATTTGGCACTCACCAAATGACGTGCTTCCATTTGGCACTTGCTAAATGGTGTGTTTCCATTTGGTACTCACCAAATGATGCACTTCCATTTGGTGCTCGCCAAACAATGCGCTTCCATTTGGTGTTCACCAAACAATGTGCTTCCATTTAACATTTTCCAAATGATGCACTTCCATTCGGTGCTTGACAAATGATGTGCTTCCATTTGATGCTCGCCAAATGATGTGCCTCCATTTGATTCTCACCAAATGATTTGCTTCTATTTGGCACTCACCAAACAATACACTTCCATTTGGCACTCGCTAAACAATGCAATTTCATGTGATGCTCACCAAACAATGCGTTTTCATTTGGTGCTCACCAAATGATATGCTTTCATTTGGCACTCACCAAATGATGCACTTTCATGTGCTTGCCAAATGGATTGCATTAGGAAATACCAAACCTTTGGGCTATATTTTCCTTAGGCATCTAATCCAAAGGGTTGGACAACCATTTCATGCTAAAGACATGATTTTTTGAAAGGCTAACAAAATTTCACACATTGTGGTCATGCTCTCCATTAGGTTTGCATGTGTTTCAATACAAATTTACAAAAATACCATGATGATGTTAAGCTCTCTCTTAGCTATTTAACCATATAATTTTTCTACATTTTTTATTATGTTAAGGTTTTCATCTTTAACTTGTTTTGTTAGTGTCTATTTTTATCAAAAAAAATGTGCTAGTTTGGTTTTAGTTTTTACTCATTCATCAAATTTTGTAACAAATTACATTTTTAGAAACTAGACTCCATTCTACACGTATTGGCAAAAATGATTTTTGATTAGTTTTAAAAAAATTTAGGGGAGAGCATGCTTAAATTTCTACTTTCTAGGATGTTTCCACTTCAAAAATTAGTAAAATATTATATATTCATTCAAAATTTATCTAAAAAACTAGCATAAACTACATGGTGTTAGCTAATTTCTCACCGAAGCAGTTTTTGAAATTCTAAAAAAAAGTTAACATTTTAGGGGGAGCACATCAGACATTATGTTATTTTTTTTATAAAAAATAGGACCACTGTGTGTACTTCCCCCTTTTCAAACCCTTAATCTTCACTACTTTTTGGTAAATAGTATTTTAGAAAGTAGATTTGGAGCACTACAACTCTTGTTCTTGTTGCATATCCAAGTTTTGAGCGTGACTATCTTCATTTTCTCGTCAAACATCAAAATTTGTTGATTTCAAAAAAAAGTGGCATCTTAAGACCCTTTTTTGTGTCACAACTTTGTGCACTTACCCATAAGTAGGAGGGTGATACTAGTTCTCAATATTATTCTTGCCACTTAGAAGATCATGAATATTGTCTACATGCTTACAACCATCATTAAGCTCTTATGCTTTGTGAATAGAATTTTGATCATTTCTAGTTAAATAAATTGCTAGCTAAAACTGAGTGAATTTTCTTGAATCATGAGGGACCCATCCATGTCATTGAGATGATTTGGAGGATTCATGTGGTGGTGGAAATCATCTATGGTGTCTACTAGGTAAGGGGAGTTATTCAACAAAAAATGTATCTTGTATGTAGTGGCACCAATGTGGGTGGCCCTCTAGTGATGATGAGTAGATTCTAAATGAATACATCTCTTGGATCAGTGAGGATATATACTCCTATCCAAGGATGGTGATGCCCTTTCCACAATGCAAAAATCATTCCTCTAATGTCCATTAAGGGTTTGGAGATGTTAAAGATCTAGTGTATCCTTTCTATCTTCAACCTAAATTTTTAAGTGTACATTAAGCCAACCATCACCTTGGAGTGAGTAGAAGATTAATATCCATGAGTATTAATAAAAATAGTGGAGTTCCTATATTTCCATATACAAAAGAGAGTCACTAATATAAAGTTGTGTCATAACTATAAGAACCTATTAATTCCTCCAATTGATTCCTCAAAGACTTCTAAATATTAGATAGATATTATACTTAAAGACATTGGGAAGTTGGCCAATGAACAAGAAACGCACTTTATGATTAATTTCCTCTACACTTCAAGCTCTACAAAACCTAGGTGGGTTCCCCTTATGAAATCAAATTAAAATATACAACATGATAACTAATTGATTTCTATCAGACAAATTTCTATATATTATGACAAGGGTTTATAAATTATTTCATGAAAAATATCAATTATCCTTGTAAGAAATCAAATCCATTTATGAGAAGGTAAAATAATTACAATTAATATAAAATTATCTTAGGATTTTTCATTTTGAGTATTATTTTGAGACTGGTGAGATATTTGAAGCCAAATCGATGCCTATCTTAGAATTATAGTCACAAATCCAAATAACCTCAATTAACATCTAAACACATTTTGATGGCCAATTTAAACATTATTATCTTATAATAATATAACCTACAAAGGTCTAACAATGTGATCCTACTTAATGATTCAATTGTAACAACAATATCCTTGATATTTTCATGAAGGAATTTACACTATTCCTTAAATAAAAAGATATTAATGAAAATGACTCAATGCAAGAAAATTGAAGGGAAGAACTCAATAATATTTTATTATATTATTCAAAAGGAATATTGCATTATAATATGTATATGATGACACATTGAAGCATGTTTTTATATAAGCCTCAATTCAAAATATACACTACTATTACAAAGAGATTTTAAAGACTTTTGAATATGTCATATTCTAAGACACACTATGACTAAATGTCCCACCAAAAATTACAATACTCATAACCCCTTACGATGAAGGCTAACTCCTATTTTAAAGAAAGAATGAGCATGCATGCTTAAGAGAAATTCACACTTGTCATTTTTTATATGTGACAATCCAAAATTTTATTGAAATAGAATGCGAGTACAACCCATTACAAAATAGACTCACAATAATAATTTAAGCCTAAAGAGCTTTGTTGTGTCCATTACACGAAAATGAGCTTTATTTGATGTTGAAGACAAAATTTAAGACCCCTCCTAGCATAGTAGAAGTAGAGTTAAGTTACCCTTGATATTTTTTTAAGCAGAAGCATGCATCTCCTTTGAAGGTCATTGGAAGGCTAAGAACTTTGCAACTTTTTTTCTATGTTCTATATACCTATCCCCCAAAATTGCTTTTGTCTCCTTAATGAAGCCATCTAAACTTAATTCTAACTTTATCATTTATCTAGACTATTATTACATAAAATTGAATCCACTTTATCACTTGCAAAAAATTGAAGCACATGGAGGAGGAAATATATTATTAAATTTTGACTTCCATTTATCAAATTCCTTAATTTATCCTTTATTATAAAAAAAAAATAGGCATTAGAGCTTCTTCCAATGCTTCAAAAGAGTTCAACTTTCCTTTCAGGTGGATATCCAATTTTCTCTAAAAGGAAGATATATCACCTATCAATCATAGCACTTCATGTGTGCTTGCTAACTCTACAAGGGTAGTGGGATCAATTTTTTAATTCATGTATATTCCTCCTATTATTGATACCCTTAGAATCCATATGCTCAAATTTTCCTTATTTTGCATGTGGCTAGTGATATCTTTCCTTAAATTGTTGTAGCTAGCCCACATATCATCCAATTTACGTACAATGCATGCCAAACTATGACCTAGAAGTTCATCAAATAGGTTGATCATATTCTACATTCCCTCCTCCTTAGTAGTCTTCTCAACTTCCCTACTCTATTTTAATTGTTCCTTTAAATCCTTGATTCTTGGCACAAAGGTTTCTCTATCCTAGAATGATGTATCTGCAAGGTTGGATTGTGGAGTGTCTAGCTTAGAAATGATGCTCTAGGGAGGAGGAATAAATGATTGTATTGTATTATATACTTGCATAAATTTTATGTGGTCTTTTTGCAACTTCTTAGAATCTTCTTGGTTGTAGCCTCGCTAAACAATGCAATGCTTACAACAAGAGATGTAGCTTGGGCAGTTGTGTCAACAAGCCTCCTAACAATGATATTTCTAGCAAGCTCATTTATATCTATTAAAGCTTGAGGCTTATTATTCTTCAAAGCTACTTCCCATATTTCTAATGTTTCAAAACTTTTAGTTGAATCCAAATCTAAATTATAATTCCTTTTCCTATTCTTCAAATTTCAACATTCTTCATTTGTGTATTTCCTCTTAATAGTATCCAATACAATTTTTTAAGCAATATCCCATCCTAACAGATATGAGGATCCAATTTCTTGGACTATCCTCCTCACCTCCTCAAGGGTAATATTATTGACATGTAATTCAACATCTTAACCTTTTTTCTTACCTACTATATTTCTTCTTATGTGGCCTCTTCTTGTTTCTTTATTCAATTTCCTTAAGAAGAGATTCATCTTGTTTTTATTAAATTTTCCTTGAATTCATTGGAATTCACAAATTCATTATCAAATAATATTTGTGTACAAGAGAGGATTCTCACATCATTGACAACATTACCACCTTCCCTAAGTTCAAGCAACATTCTATCCTAAGGAGCATCATTGACTTGTACTCTTTGTGGGGAAGCAAGAACTTGATTTACTTAATCAATGTCTAACACATTTTCTCCCATATCTCCTATTATATCTTATTCAATTGGATAAAATAAATTGAGGTTTGAACACCACTCGGTTTCCTTAATATTATTTTGGGAAGAGTGGCCTTTGTAGCTTCTACAACTATGTCCCCATTTTGTTGAATAGGTTGTTCAACTTCTTGCTCTATTAGTTGTTTTTCTTATTTGACTTGTATTTTTATACTACAAGAGCCTAAAATAAAGGGTTCCAACATTATCAAACATGGTTTTCATCCTAAGAATAGGATTTGCAATATCCATGTATGCCCCATTGTATCTAGCATCATGTTTCTTTCTCTTATCTTCTCTAATGAGGATAGCACACTATTTCTCTTGTCTTTCCCTGACCTCTGACTTTGAGTTGTAGTTTTTGATCATGTCCTCAATATTATTTAACTCATGATAATATCAAGACTTTCCCACTCCTCCCCTAATTTGATCTATAAACTAGTCAGGGTCACAAATCCTCTTTTTATCCACCCTCATTCTATATGCCTACTATTTAGAATATAATAGCTCCAATCCTTTTGTAGTAGTGATTAATAAGTGAGATAATGTAATGGAAGGGGGATAGAGAGATCCTTTCTTATGTGTTAAAAAAAATACATATTATCTAACTCATTAAGTTTCCATAATATTTCCAAATAGGCAATTTTGTCTAGCACATATTTGGATAGAATATGGGGACCTACCTTTTCTTTGTAAAATCTAATAGAAATAGTGCTGCAATGAAGGAACCAAACACCTCAGTTGTGGTTAAGTCATATCTCATATCACTTGTCCTTAGGAAACCCTCAAATAATATGTTGCTTTGGAAACCCAAATTTTTTAGCACCACTTGTACAAAATACTCTTCAAATACAACATATTTGAAGGATTTTCAATTCATATCTCATATGTGTGGTTGTCCTTGAGTTGGTATAGGGACTTTCTCAATAGTCTATAATTACAATTGTAGTGTACTACCCCATATTTTTTTCCCAAAATGTAGAAGAATATGACAAAGCATAGAATACCACTTGAAATACATAATATTTATGTCACCCTTTATGGTCACTAGCTCCTTGTGGATCCCCTTTGCAATATATGTGGCAATGAAAAAGTATCTATTCAAATCCCTATACTATATATATGTTTCCATCATCATAAGGTGGTGATAGGCCAAAACTAAGGTAAAGAATAAATTAGGTTTAGCTTGGTCTAAGTGTCAATCCAAGGATTTTAATATCATGAAAAGTATTGTGAAAATCTACACAAGGGTTGAGAGTCGTGAGATGAGTTGTTATGAATGTAGCCTATGAAAATAAACTTACAATAAATCAAAACAATTCTAGCAAAATGAATTGTCACTTACTAGTGGCAAAAGCTATCTATTCTATTTAGGCGATAGGAACTGTGTAGATATTATGACAATAAATTTTGAAACAGAAATTAATCAGCAAATATCAAAAATGAAAGACATAGCAATTAATCCTACAGTATGGAAATAAACTACAAATCATTAATACACAAATTTTATTAATATATATCAAACAAAAATGCAACGATACAAAACGTAACTGATTGAAATCAAAACACACAAATGCATACTCTACAGAAAATAAAATATTTATAGTCCATTGGTGGATGAAGAGTGGGCACCCTTTCTCCTAATCAACCAATGGAGATTAGGCTTACAGGACTTCTAAGAGAGACTTAAAAGCATTTATTTTGTTAATAATATTGAATATATTTTATTCTTTTATGGCTTTCTTAGCTAAGTTGATATTACATACGGGTGTTTATATAGCTTTAATGCACAAACATAAATGTGTTTTGTCATTTACAATTCAATGACTGTGGTAAATCGACTAATTTAAGAAATATTTTGATGACTATGTGGCCAATTTTTCCTTAACATAATGAACCAATATTTTAACAATATACTAATCATGCCTTTCCTAAGCCTATTTTATAAGAATATAATAGTCACACTTTGCTTCCATCATAACAATATAACAGTATAACAATAGCCTTTGGATTTAATGATGTGGAGAGGAAAAATAGGTGGAAGTTGAGTTGTCTTGATTTGTGGCATGTGGCTAGAGGAATAAACAATTTAAATTGAATTCATCCACATAGAAAAGGAAAATGCAACAATAATCACGAGCTATATTCCTATGAAGAAGTTGATAGGAAGTTTGACAGGAAATTTGCATGTTGCAAGATATATTTTCCAAGGCTACAAATGAAAACACTTATTAGTAAAGATAATCAATAATTATTTTTTATATTTTAATCATAAAACCATATTAAATATCACTCATATATATTTAATCATATGTAGCATAGAATGGTAAAATGTGATGATAAGATATGGAAATGGAATATGGGAATGGGAATGAAGGCATATGTAAAAGGCTAAAATGTGGCATAAAATGGGACATAAATTTCTCTCATCAAGTGGATAGGTATATGTGACTTAAAGTATACTATCAACACATGGCATAAGGCATAATATGTTCTAATAAAATACTCTTCAAAGATGTTTGTATTGAATGGCTCCATCTCATCCCTTACAAATTTGGTGAGATTTTATCCCTAGATTCCTCTTCCTATAATGAGACAACTATATGACCATGTAACTATACCTATATCTACTATATTCCCTACATAGTGCATTGAATTTTTGGAATGTTGAAAGCGATATTAAAATTAATCACTTCACATAGTAATTATCTATTTAAAACCATTAACAAACCTCTCTTTGTACTCAATAAATTCCTTGCATGTGCATCATATTTCTTTACAACTTCCTTGATCAAGTCCACATTAATGCATATATTAAGAATATGTGCCTTCCCAAGTCTAGGTTACATATTTTAAATAGGTCAAGGAACACTACTACGTTTGAGGAAATAGTCAAAAAGATCCCAACCCTAAACTAGGGTCACAACATCCCTTACAATCTATTCTCTATCAATGAGTTTGTCTAATAAGATTCTTGTGCTTTGGGCATGCTTTTCCTTCTTGGATGATCCAAATAATTGACTCAATAAATCTTCCTCTAGTCCTCTCTTTGTCTTTCCACTATGGGATGTTTCGTAACTCATCTTAGGGTTTTGTCATAGGAGCTAGGGTTTCAAAAAAAATCACACCTATGGTTTTAATCAATCATAGAAAACTTCTATAATACCCAAAAACTATAACAATTGAGATTTGTGTACCTAGAAAACCCCTTTTCCAATAACAAATAGAAAAAATTAGACTTACTCTTTCATTCAAAAACCCTAATTTTGTACTTGAATCTTTTGAAACACCACTCCAACTCAATGTCATATTGCAATGTCCTTATGAATTCTTGGAAATAATGAATATAGTTGATTGAAATCAAAATCCTTAAAGGGGAGGTAGAAATCCATCACTTCTCACAATAACTTCTTGAGTGAACGAAAACTGGGTGTATCTCACTAGAAATTCTCAATTTTGAATGTGGATTGTCGATCTTGGTGAGAGTGCATTGATCAACAACCAATGTATTACCTACTATCCAATGCAAAATCATTTAAATTTTCCATTAGTGAGTCACATTGTGAAGGGAAGCTATGTTACAATACCAATTTTACAAATATATAGATGAGCCTAGCTCTAAGATAAAGTCATTCACTTTCTTGGACATGGTGATTACATGTGGTGTGATAGCATGTTAGTGTAGCTTTGAAAATGGTAGGTTCAAATGAAGTTGTTGATGAGAAAATAAATCATCTCATCTATTAGCTAAATAAAAGCATGTATTTTTCTTAATTAGTATCATTGCATGTATTAATGTTGTTACATAGTTTGTCTTGTAATCACCAATTAGTAGTTTAAAGCATAAATTATGAAATGTTAGAAAACTTCTAGAAAGAAGCATTAAAAGAGGAAGTTTAAAAAATGCAGCTTTAGTAAAATGATGATATCTCCCTAGTTTCTCATTGAAATCTAGAATTTCAAAATGATTTGGAAACCTAGGAATGGGGGGAACAAAACCCAAAATCCATTTGAAGATATTCACCAAAATAAATGTGCAACTTGTGACTAAATTTGACTGAAATAAAAGTGGTGTGAAAGAAGGTAGGGAAATCTAAGGAAGAAGATCTAGATTTTCTCCCCAAAAATAGGATCTCAAATCCACATTCTTGGTGGATTAGTTGAAAATAAGAATTTTAGAAGAGTTTTTTAAAATAATAGAGTTCAAACTTTAGCAATAGTAGTGTAGTTGTTTGTAGTTTTCATCTCATAGTTTATTTTCTAGCAATCTTTCCATTCCCTATTATTTACATTTCTCGAATTTTCCTTTGAATGCTTCTTAATATAGCTTTGATTCCAACATTTTCATTCACAAGCTCTTAGATTAGATTTGATTCCAACAAATTTTTCATGCAATTTCTTTCCAGCAATTTGTAGAAAAAAAAGAATGTCATGCAATTGATTTCTACTCCATCTTGCATATTGCCATGGACACCGCTCTGGTTTGACATTTTTAATTAAATGGTGAGGAATATAGTGACCTTCATCATTTTTGGTGTCGTTGTTAGGGATAGGTGTCATTAGGGAGTTTTTGTTGATCTGGTGATAGTAGGTCAAAGGAGAAAATTAGTTTGGAAAGTCTTTTTTTAGGTTTATTATTTTAACCCCAAAAAAAAAAAAAAAAACAACAGATCTAAAGGAAGAGGTTTTTTCACGTAAAGAAGGTAATAGCTCTTGTACAAACTCCTCAATTATAGGAACATGACTTCAAGCCCCAACAAAGAAAGGACAATTATTATTTGGACACCTTCAAAGTCCAAGGATGGTTGCTTGATCAGATATTTGAAGGACAAAGAGTTGCATCCAATCATGCATGCAATAGAATGTGAGGAAGGATTGAAAGATCTTTCCAATTAGCCCATGCATCTACTAGAATAAAATATTATGGAGAAGACTACCATTTCAAAGGAAGGTGAAACATCAGAGTTTAAATCTTCAATCATCTTCTCATGGTTTTCTTCTTTAAAAAAGTTGAATGTATGGATCCATCTTTTGAAAAAAGGATGTTATTTTCCACAACTAGTTAATGGTTTGTGTAACCTATCTCTACATCCATAAGTATATTAGGATAGAGTAGGTTTATTTTCTACAAATAAGTGCTTTGCACATGCTATTTATTCTTCTTTAAAGCTCAAAAACATGCATTTCTCTATAGAAGTTGCTCCCAAGAGCTTTTGTAGATTTATAGGAGTATAGTGTTGCTCTAGATGAGCATGATAGTCATCAAATGGGGAAAACATAGTCATATAGTCATTAAGTCTAGAATGGACAGTGTTATGACAAGGACACTCATGAGAAGGGTGGTAAATTCCCTATTGATTCAATAGATTTCATGGTTTTGTTGAAACATGCTACATAATAAAGGAGGCATTATATGATGGTGTCATAGGGCAGTAAATTGTAAAGAAATCATGCAAAAGAAGTCTACAGAGTTCATGACAGTGTTATCCAAGCATGACAAAAAGTACTGATATAGCCATGACAATACAAGATAAGAGGAAAAGTCCCAGTAAAAGATGATGGTTTCTTTCAAGGTAAGCCTCCAAGTCGATTATGAGCATACATGAAAACCTTGGTGATCTTCATAGTCAATAGTGATAATCTTCATAAGATAGCCCAATCTTCACATTGAACTAATGATGGTTATCAAATACAAATTTTGGCACATCTTTCTCTGATGCTCTGGAACTGGTTTGTTCAAGGTTCCATGCTCTGGAACTAAGTGGGATCTAAGTGAAGGATAAGTATGATACTTAGTTACTATTAGTAGCTTTATATTATCCTATGAAGATGTTAAGTAGTTTTGGTAGTATGGAAAAGGGGGTTATCAAGCACATGTGGATAAAGGTCTTAAAAGATTTTTTGAAGAGGTTGAACAATTTTGGCTTCTATGAGCACAAAAAGAAAAATAGTTGGAGCTTTTGAAAGCAATAGTTGCAAATATCTAGGGAGTTGTTTAACCCAATTTATGGGCAGTTGAGAGTATCTAGGAGGAATTTTTGGGTAGTTTGAACCTTTTTGCAAGCATCTAGGATTTGTTTTATGATCTTTAATGATACACAAGGTAAAGGCATGACTTTTTCAGCATTCAAATATCTTTTTAGAGCTTGTTAAAGGGCTGAAAAGTAGGGATTATGGTTTTAGCACTAAAAATTTAGGAGTGAATAGTGAATAGCTCCAAAGTAACTCAAAATATCTTTAGAGCATCTCTAGTACATCTCTAGAAGCAATACAATAAAGGTGAAGAGATTGGCTCCAAAAGCTCTCTATAAGTTGCAAGAGGACGTGCAACATTTTAGGTGTGGGGGAGATGATGAGACGATAAATCATCTCATCTATTAGCTAAATAAAAGAATGTATTTTGTTTAATTAGTATCATTGCATGTATTAATTTTATTACATGGTTTGTCTTGTAATCAACAATTAGTAGTTTAAAGCATAAATTCTGAAACATCAAAAACTTCCAGAAAGAAGCATTAAAAGAGAAAATTTATAAAATGTAGTTTCAATAAAATGGTGATATCTCCCTCATTTCTCAACAAAATCTATAATTTCAAAATGATTTGGAAGGTTTGGAAAGAGGGGAACAAAACCCAAAAACCATTTAAAGATATTCACCAAAATAAATGCACGGCTCATGATTGAATTTGACTAAAATAAAAGTGGCATGAAAGAAGGCAACAAAATCTGAGGAAGATCTATATTTTCTCCCCAAAAATAGGATCTCATATCCACATTCTTGGTAGATTAGTTCAAGATAAGAATTCTATAAATTCATTGTAATCAAGGAATCAAATTGGGAAGAGTTTTATAGAATAATAGAGTTTAGTTTTTTTAGCAACAATAGTGTAGTTTGTAGTTTTCATTTCATAGATTATTTTCCAACAATCTTTCCATTTCCTATTATTTACATTTCCAAAATTTTCCTTTGAATGCTTCTTAAGATAGATTTGATTTCAGCATTTTCATTTACAAGTTCTTAGATTAGATTTGATTTCAACAATTCCTTTAGATAGCAATTTGTAGAAAAAATGAAGAATGTTATGCAAATAATTTCTTCTCCTTTTTACATATTTCCATGGACACCACTCTGGTTTGACATTTTTAATTAAATGATGTGGACTACAATGACCTTTGTCATTTTTTTGTGAAAAACTATGCTCCAATAATGTTGCCACATGTAAAGGGAATGTTGAATCATGAGGATGGCCTCACACTTGTTATTCAAGCTCAAACAACCAAGTACCATGTTAGCACAAGTGGGCCAATGGAATCCTATTATGAAATAACTTGTACAATAGAAGATTATGATAGGAAATATGTTGTAAATACTTGATAATAATCGAGCATAACAATCCACTTCGAGTGGGAAAACCTCCAAATATCTCCAATGAGAACACAATTCACAGTATGATGATGAAATAAAACTCACTACCTCCTATATATACCTTATTTATGCCTAGGATATCACCTAGGCCAACTTAGAGAGCCCTATATAAGCCTTAGGCCAACCTAAATAATTAAATAACAATATGATAATGATAAATTGACTTAATTAAGAGTTAAAATAGTCACAAGCCGACTATTCATAACCCTATATACACTACCATTAAGGACATAGCAAATTCATATGGTAACATAGCTCAATAGCACATCCTTAAAAAGTCTCACTTTATGAAAGTTGTGTTATGTAGAAACTTTGTGCTGAAATGAGCAATGAAAACTTGATGCTTAGTCATCCATTTCATTATTCAATGATAACCCCAGAGTTGGTCCATGACTATTCCAAGTATGTATGATGTGTCACCACAATGTAGTAGCATAGGTTTATTTTGAGCACATTTCAAGAACTTGTGCTACATAGAGAAAGCGTGCTATAAATAAAAGAGTGCCACTTTGAAGAATCTTGGCGCCATGTGTGCATTGTAAGAAAATGCCACTAAAGAGGAACATGTGGTTGTTAAGCACATGAGTGCAACTTTCACAAAATCCACTTTCTCAAACCCATGCTAGATAGAAAAATATGCTCTAATAAAGAAAAGATAACTTAGCATGGTAGTGGCCCCACAAGCTTGTCACTAATAGGTGAAGGGCTATAGTGGAATCCACATTACACAATAGCATATAAGTGCAACTTGAGAATCAAAACATATCAAGAAGCTAGGCTATGGTAAATTAATGTGCTCCAATAAGAGGCTATGTGGACACGAGTAGGGGCCACTATAAGTGCATATTGAAATGAAAATTTAGGAATTAGCTAAGGCATTAACTTAAAGGGCTATGTTGGTAGCTAGGATAAAGGGGACCAATGAAAGGATGAAGATTGTAACATAAATTCATGACTTTAGTGCACATAGTGGAATAAACTAATCAATTAAAAATTATAATGTTAAGGGTTAAACTAGGTGTAAAGGGTTTATGGTTTTAGGTTTGATGGATAAACCCTTAGGGAATTGCACTAAAACTTTGAAAATTATAAATTTTAACAAAAACTAGATAAAAATGTGTCCCCATCTCCTAGGATGACATTATGTCAAATAAATAGTCTAGAGATTTATAGGACAAAAGATCTTGGGTATGAGAACAATACCAAAAAATATGGAGAAGAGTTTCTAGTTTTTCACAAAAGGGACATATTGGGTTGAACACACCAAGATGTGCAAGATGGGTTCCAATAGATACTAGACTCCCCTCCTAAATAATTTGAGGTGGTGAGTCTATGGAGTTGCTATGAGTTGCATGCATTAGAAAAGAATTATGGGAGATCACCAAATGGAGTATTAGTTGATGGATTAGACAATTACAAAATCCTCCTCGTTCCAACATAGTCATAACTTGATAGAATCCTAGGATGTATAGATAATTTTAGTGGTAAATGTGTCATTAAATTTTATGGGAACTAAGGAAATAATTAGATAACACATTTGGCACAAAGAGAAAAAACATATATATTCACATTTGTGAGACCAACTTCACCTAAATCCATAGAGACAAGTAAAAAGTTTCCCAAGAAATATTTGTGAAATCCTTTATTATGATCTAAGCTAGCCCAAAGGAAGTCCCTTAAAAAATTTTCAACCTTATGGTATGATTCTTTTGAAGGAACCTAACAAGAAGAGTGATAAATATAGGTTTTAGACAAAAAATTATAGTAGATTTGAAATTTACCTACTATTGAAAGTGTTTTTGTGATCCAATAGGCAAGATTTTTTAATTCTATAAATAACATATTGCTAAACCATGACTTGGAAAGCTTGAAAGACAAAGGGAATTCCAAAAAATTTAGAAAGTTACTCCATGATCAATGAATTTCTATCCAAAAGTATGAATACAAACTAAAGGTGAGGAAAAAAAAATTCCTACAATATCAAGTTTTGTTCCATTGAGTGCTAGAGTCAAAAGCAAGGTACAAGATATCAAGAAATTTGAAGGCTTGAAAAATATTATTATCTTCCTTATGCGATTTATAAAGGTATCATCCATGAAGTGCCCATTAACCAATTTTTGGGGGGTGGTACTAGGTAGAGAGCGATACTTATGGCCCTTAGGAGAAGGAATTGGAAAGGCGATACCTAAAACCATCCACATCAAGCACATAGAGAGAAGGTGTTAGAGGACAAACTTTTCTAGTTAAATGGAAGAGACCAAAGGGTTAAAATTGGATACCATTGATGGTGAGATAAGCAGAAGCATCAACAAAAGTCATTTGTATGGATTGTATGAAATAGGGACCAAATCCTAGAGCCCAAAGCATGGCAAAAATGAAATGTTATTCAATTCTATCATAAAACTTTTCAAAGTCAACCTCAATGAAGAATGCTTGTTGAGAAAACCTATGAGCCTATTTTGTTCCCTCTCAAACAACAACCACATTATTATGTACTTATTGTGGGGCATGTGCACCAAGATGGGGGACCAAAAAGTGGAAAATCCACTTTTTGGTCTCGAAAAAGAGAAAATGCAAGTGCATTATAATGAAACACACTCACATTATGGGTTGGTAGTGATCGAGCCTAGGTTTGGTCATTACCAAGCCATAAGACAAGCATTTTATAAAACACTCACATTATTTGAATGCTTTCATAAAATGCGAGTGCATTATAATGTGCCTACAGTATGTTTTTCTTTGAATTGTTTTCTTTCTTTTTCATTTTTCTTTCTCTTTCTCTTTCTTCTTCTCTTTCAATGAAACTATATACATTAAATAAATATTTACTTTCTTATGGACATTTACTTTCTTATAATTTAAGTTTTATTTTATGTATATAGTTTCAAGATGTTTGAGAGTGGTTTTAGATCTCTAGGAGTTATAATGCAAATTCTAGTTTTTGGAAGATCTTATAATTTTTTAAACTTAATCAAATTTTAGTAATCAACAATTCAAATTTCAATCATCAACAAGTTATATCATATTTTTCTTTCTCTATCTCACTCATTTTTTATCCCTTATCTAAAACTCTCCCTTGAGCTCAAGAAATACACCCCCTCTCTCTAGCTCCATCCTTCTTTACTTCTCTCTATCCCATGTCTCTCCATGCATACCTCTATCTCACCTATCCCTCTCTCTCTCTCTATTTTTTCCTATCCCACCTCTCTCTCCCTCCCTCCTTCCCTCTTTATTTTTGTCTATCTCACCTCTATCTCTTGCTCCCTCCTTCCCTCTCTATTCATTTATTTCTCTCTATTTCTATCTATATTTTCCTCTCTACTTATGTCTATCTCACCTCCCTCTCTACTTCTCTATATCACTCCTCTCCCTCTCTCTATCTATCTCTCCCTACCTCCCTCTTTCCTTCCCTATCTACTCTCTCCCTCTCTACCTACCTCCCCATGTCTCTCTCACTCAATACCTATCTCTCTACTTACCTCTTCCTACATGAAGAGTGGAGATAGAGAGAAGTAGAGATGGAGAGAGAGGAGGTGGAGAGGATAGGTACAAATAAGTAGAGAGGGAAGGAGGGAGGGAGGGATAGAGAGGTGAGATAAAGAGTAGAGATAGGAGGGAGATGTATGGGGAGACAGAGGTGAGTTAGAGAGGTGTAGAGAGAGAGTGATGGGAAGTGGAGGGAGAGGTAGGTAGATATAGGGAGATGGGAGACAACGCGATCTGCGTCGATAATTGAACCAGGCGAGATCTCGAATCAATCGATCAATCTTTGCGGCAAATCGAGCAGAACAAGATCCAGATGGCAAATCAGGATCGATATTTGCAGATCAATGGCGAATAAATCTCGGGATCGATCAGGATATCAGGATCAGGTGGGCGGATCAGGATCAGGAATCAGTCAGTCGATGCGGATCAGGATCGGACATCAAGATCAGGAATCAGTCGGATCAGATCCTCGATCCAATCAGGCAAATCAGAATCAGATCAGATCAAAAGATCAGTCGATCAAAATCAAATCGACGATCGATCTTTTTAGGATCAGATCAGTCAGGTTGAATCGGGATCAGATCAGATCAGATCCGGAGAGAGAGAGAGAGAGAGAGAGGTGAGATAGAGAGGGGAGATGAGATGGATAGGTGGAGAGGTAGTTCTTGAGCTTAAGGGATGTGGATAATGTGTGTGAGAGAGAAAGATGTAAAGTATAAGTAATAAATAATGAGATAGAGAGAGAAAAATATATATTATACAACTTGCCAATTACTAAAATTTGATCGAGTCTTGATTACTAAAATTTGACTATTTGAAAAATTATAAGATCTTCCAAAAACTAGAATTTGTATTATCTCCTAGAGATTAGAAACCACTCTCAAACATCCTAAAACTATATACATGAAATATAAATTTAAGAAATTAAATTTCCATAAATAAATGCCAACTTATATTTTATTTCATGTATATAGTTTGACTGAAAGTGGAGGATAAAAATAAAGAGAAAGAGAGAAAAAAATTGTGAAAGCATTCAAATAATGCAAGCACGTTATAACACACTCAAATTTTTGTTTTCTTTTTAAATTTCTAAGCCTTTGGCTTGGATTTTTGTTGGACTTCCAACTTAAAGGCTTCGAATGAATTTTCAATGTCCAAAGACATGCTTTTACAAAATGTAAAAAATTTGACATAATCTCAAGTGTGCTCCCCATCAGGTTTGCACGTGCTTCAATGTTAATTCAGAAAACACCATGATAATGTTAATCTCTCTCTTAGCTATCTTACCATGTAATTTTTTTCATGTTTTGAGTATGTTAGGGTTTTCATCTTTAATTTCTTTTGTTAGTGTATCCTTTTTTTGTCAAAAACCAATATGTGGTATTTTTTACTTTATTTTTTAACCATTCATTGAAATTTCAATAAACTAGAATCTATTCTACACATATTCAAAAAATATTTTTTGATTAGTTTTCTAAAAATATAGGGGGGCGCATGCTCAATTTTCTATTTTTCAAGATGTGCCCACTTTAAACTTGTAAGAAATCATATATTCATTAAAAAATTAGCAGAAATTTGGGGATAAACTATATTGTGTTAGCTAATTTTTCACTGAAGCAATTTCTAAAATACTAAAAAAAATAACATTTTAGGGGGGGCACACCAGATGTTGTGTTATGTTTTTTTTGAAAAAAATAGGACCAATTTGTGTGCCCCCCCACCCTTTTTCAACCCCTTAATTTGTACCATTTTCATTTCAAAAAAATCATAGTTTAGAAAGTAGATTCGGTGCACTACAACTCTTTTTTTTTGTTGAATCTTCATATTTTGAATGTAACTATCTTCAATTTCTCATACAAGGTCAGTCTTTCCTAATTTCAAAAAAATGGCCACTTAAGTCCCCTTTTTGGACCCCCATATTTTTGCACTTACCCTTTGAATAAATCCAATATATTTAGGATGAACAATCAATGGGAGGATACGCTCAATGCAAAAGACAAGAACCTTGGTGATGATTTTATAGGAAACATTTATAAGGGTGGTGGGTTTCTAATTTAAAATCAACTTTGAATCACCAAATTTAGGTATTCCTTGATTACTTATAAGATAGGGGGAGTTGTTGCAAAATATTTCAAGATAAAAAATTGAAATGGATAATAGTCAACCTCATCCCAAATGATTTTATATAATTCACAAGATAATCCATCACATCCATGTGCTTTGTCATTGCCAAACCAAATGTAGCTAAGTAGAGGTCCTCTTAGGAAAGGAGTTTGTCATTGTAAATGACCCACTCAATTGTGAGCTTGTAAAGCACAACTTCCAAACAAGTATTAAGAGTATGATCCTTTTTTTGGGGAAGGGTTTGTGATTGAAAGAATCTAATATAATGTTGAACAAAATCATGGAGGATATTAGGAATAGTGGAGAGGCTTTGACCATCCAATTTGATACACTTGATCTTTTGAGAAGAATTTTGAGGATTAAGGCCTAGAAACATTCTTTAGACACATGATCACCAACTTTTAACTAGTGAAGCATGTCTTTGATCCAAGCTCCCCTAGTATAATAAACATTGACCACTTGTACAAGGTGGCATTGCTTTAGCCACCTAAATTTGGAAAGGTATTTGGAAGGGTGCCACTTCAAGGTGAGTGAAGAGGCGATTGAGCTTTGTTGACATAGCCTCATAAGATTTATGGTAGATTATACCAACTATTGTTAAAAAATGGTTCCTTTTATTTTTAAATTTTGAGGGCCTTACTCAATCTTAACATGAATAGATGAATGGTGGGAAATGATGTAATCTAGTAGTAGCTCCACTAGAAGCAAGTAACAATTAGAAAATGAGAAGGTTTGTGCAAACATCATGGCACAATCAAGTCTCTTATTGAATCTTTCAAACCCACTATGCAAATCAAACCAAGTGTACCTAATTGGAAATGTTCCTTGACAATTGAGAATGACATCATAAAGGCCCAAGTTATTTCGCATTTAGAACCATGTCTATCTCTTGCTAATTGACCAATGCATTAATAGATGAACTTGTTTATCTAATGCCACCTCAAACATATTGAAGTCGCCATTAAAGCCCATTGCAATAGTAGAATCTTATCTACAATTCAATGCTAAAGTGGTTCCCTTTTAGTCATATCATGATAGGCATAGAGATTAATAATGCTAAAATCCTAGTTGTTAAAATTTAAAAGCAACCATAAGGCTCTATTGGTGGGTTCACAACTAGGAGTAACATAGTGAACTTGCCAATTGGAATTAACAAATTTAGTCATACCACATCAACCTAGCTCATAATTGCCATTGAAATAGAAACTATTAGATCATATGAAACAACACATGATTGAAAGCAAAAAGAAAGCAACCTTACTTTCTTAAAGCCAAATAATGTCCAAATAAGAAAATATTTGTCAAAAATCCTACACCATGAATTTTTAATTGATTTTGTCAAACCCTTAAAACATTCCATGAGGTGTAATTCATGAGGTAAGGCAGTCAAGTGATATTTCCTTGGAGTTTAATCCTTGTAGTACAAAAAACACATTTTTCTCAAAACTAGTTTAGAAGGAGAAGGCACCAAATTGCATCTACCTTTTCTAAGGAACTTATTCCCCTTCTTTCACATCCCAAGGTCGGTCAAAAGAACATCAAACTCCCTCAAGTTGTGATAGAATTGTGATTCTCATGTCCAATGAGAAAACCTACAAATCATGGAGTGGAAGCCTCTTTGATAGATTCATTGATGAGTTAGGGAAGAGTTGGTTTGATTTTAACCACATGTTTTCATTTCTCATTTGCTTATGGCTGAGAATACCCTGCATGTTTAATTGATTTGTCATTGGCTTGAGGGCAAGGAGGACTTGTATTTTCTAGCTTTGATGATGGGTCCAAGATTAGATTGAGAATTCTTTTAGGTCCCATTAAGATTGTTTTTATGATTGTCAACATTAGTCCAACCTTCATCATGCTTAATTGCTTAATCTAATGACTTAGAGATTGGCTTAGGCTTGAAAGAAGCAAGAGGGAAATCTATTATTTCCTAGTCATAGGAGCTTAGTATTGAAACTGGATGTTGGGTGGGTTGATATACAAGATGTGTTGTGCATGGAGTATTTTACTTGTCTATATATCAATAATTTCTTTAAATCTTGGGCAAGGTCAATTTCTGCATAAACTCTACATTAATTTTTTTCAGTTCAACACATATAACTCTTCCAAGATATTAGGCACTATGAGGAAGGAAAGGCCCACATGGTATGGAAAAATTGAGAAATAATGAAGTCCCAATCCACAAAGGGAAAACAATTAGCTAGATATATAGTAGGGCCATGGCAAAGGACTATGTCTATATGGTTAGCTTTTGCAAAGTGAAAAAGGAAGAACCCTTTGGTTAAGTTCTAGATGCAATCAAGTTTAACCCAATGGGTATCCCATGCAATGTTAATCTAGCTATGAAGCATGGATTCAAATGGCACTTAGTTGACAAAATAACTAATGAGCATAAACTATTCAAGTCATTTAGAAGCATTATCAAAATCAAGCACTAGAAGGGTAGCATTTGATGGGTTAGAAAATAACATTCCTCGTGGAAGACTTTTAGCACAAACTTGCATGGCTTCTTCAATGGTACTATGGCTTGCTCCAACTCCTATTGATTTGACAATAACAATCAAAGTGAAAGAATTGGATGCCATTAAAAATAGAACCTTAAGAATAAAAAGCCCTAATACTAACATAATAAATGTAGGCAATAATAATGTTAGGAATAGGATTGCAAGGCAATATACAATAAAATGAATGCAGAAATAAAATATAAAATAACACAAGAGCACAAAGATAGATATACACGGTTCACCCAATATGGGCTACATCCACAAAGAAATAGGAAATCCTTTATTTCATCTAGCAAAATGAAAGGATACAACCTACAACTAATCCACTATAACCTCCTCTTCTCTATATCGCAATCTCCTCACATAATGCAATACAATCTACAAGAGTAATACAATGCCCTCACATAAAGAGAGGTTGCCTTTAAGCAAGAAAAACCAACACAACCTCTATTGTCATATTTGTGACCTAATGATAAACGATCCAAATTTACAATGACTAAATATATATAAAAGGTAGCTTTCGAAGGTGTTTCCTTTGATCCCCTATTAGGATGCATGGCCCCTAGACCCCACTAGAGGAATTGGTCCCCTCGAACCTCATAAAGACTATCCCCTACACTTGTATGCTATAAATATTTACCAATAATAGTAAGCTCCATAACCAACAAATAAAAATTCTCACAACATTATCACAAAGCAATTTGAAAAAGTAAACAAAGCAAAGACATACAAACAAAAACCAACCTTCCAACTCAGACACCCTTCCAAGTGCATTCAATCATCTTTGGTTTACTTTAATTGTTTTAGTTTGCTTTGATTATTTTAACTTACTAAGATATTTATTTAATGGTGTGATTTACCCGTTACAACTATATTATGAATAATCATTAACATTTCTTTGGAGTACCACATGTAACACCTTGAAAATCTCCTAAGCAATAATAATGCACTAACTATGCTTGCCTTGCAGTACACGTCTATTTTCCCTTCCCCATAAGTATAAAGTGGGCATTACTAAACAATAATTGGAACATATCCAATCATATCCACGTACTATAAAATTGCCAGCATTATATGGGCCAAGTCAATGAGGACTCCCCCATCATCAATCCTTCGATCCAAAGCCATTTCAATAGCAACAATAATTAACCAAAGGTAATTAGCACAATACCTCAACAATAATAATAATAATGAAAATTTTCATCTTTAATACCACCCACTGAAAGAGTCGTTCATTAGCGGTCGAAAACAAAACAACAAAACAACGCGAAATGCCATGGCTTTTGACTTGGTAGACTTTGGAGAATGAGTCTTCTCATGCAGGACAAGAACATTTCGTAGACAATTTTCTTCTGTCAGAAAAGAAGATTTCAGGATGAATATAAAAGCTGGACTTTGGTAATGTTCGAAGAGGCAATTTAATTGTGGGTTGGAGGCTCATTGGAGACTTCATAAAAATGCACACGCCACGGAGGTCTCCGTCCCCTTTTGGGCTTCCCAAGAGCTCTTCTAAGGCCACTACAGAATCCTCTGATGTTTCACAGGTATCTGTGTATACAGATCAAATTGATGGGTCTACGAGGAAGAAGCATGGCCTGATATCATCTGCAGCTAGAGGAGTTGTGGGTGTTTTGGGAACGTGTTTTGTAGTGTCCATCAAGAAAAATAAAGAAGAAGATGCTTATGCCTTCAAGGAGATATCAAGTAAGTACAATTTTTTGTAAGTTGCCATGGTGCTTCTTAAAAATGGATTTGGGTTTGTGAGCATGTGACATCTGCCAACTATGGAGTCATACTAAATTTGCAAAATCAAAATAGATCCAACAGGCGTTTCAACTTCCTGTGTAGAATACCCCATTTTTACTTCAAGTTAAGTGCTTCAAACCTATTGTTCTTAGAAGTGAAAAGGAAAATTAGAGACTTGCTTGTCAAAGAAGCTCATACACAATTTTTCATCATATTCAAAACTCTTTAATTAGCTATAATGGACTGTAGAAATATGATGTCTTTGATAGAGACTTGCTTGTCAAAGAAAAGAATTCTCTGCAAATCAAAGAAAAACACCCTCTGCAATTATGTGGCTTGCCAAAAGACAACCTTATAGTTTATGGTTTGCTTTTTTAATCCTTGCTAATAAGACACGATTCCAATGTAGTCCGGAATTTCATATTTGGATTGTGTGCTGGTCTGGCTGAGGGCTGAAACGCTAAGCTGCACTTATTGTTAGGAGGTAAGGACAACCAAGTTTAAAGCTAGGCTGTGGGTAAATTCTCTAATAGGGTAAGCACCGGTCAGCAGTTGCCATAGAACAGACCGGTGAAGTGGGGATTGCACCTAATTGCAGGAGGATTCGTCCTTGCCGGCAAATGGTATGAATCCAATGAACTCACCTATGCGTAGAGGGAAAGAGGGTTTCCCATATCTGATAGGGAATTTACAACATTAAAAGTTCTGCATTTATAAGGCTTGCCCAAAGATGACTTTTTTATTTTCTTGCTAGTCTAATTCTGCCAAATTTTATGGCATTGCTGTTACTTTAGGATTGAGTTCGAGGATTCAAATGCATTTCGAAGGCAATATGATTTCTTATTGAACGTTTCCTCTCAATATTTCCTCACAATGATAAAACTCTCATTTTGCACATCTGTGTAGAATTCCCAAGTTATATCTTGTTTTGAGAAAAATATAGCTCCCAATTTTGTCAATGATGAGCTATTCTCCAAATCAAAAGGTGCTTTTTAACCAAATGATGATCTTGCTTATCAAATTTAATCCCTGATATCAAATGACAGATTTACAGCCAGGATGTGCTGTATGGAACTAATAACACATCCCTGAATTGATTGGGGAGACAGACTTAAGATTGAAAGGTTGTGCCTTCTTTCACTTTGACAAGTTTGTTTAGGATATCATTCGTCAGTTATAAGAGCAGTGCCACATTTTCATTCTAAATTATGTAAAATAATAAAATTAATGAATAGAATGTAAAAGTCGAACTTTTTCCTGCTCAAGAAAACCTTGAGTGCGAGTTACGGTTTGAAAATCAATAAATATTTTAATCTTTCTGCATAAAATGGAAAACGAGGTTCCAGAGACTTCAAACTTAATCGTTTCTAGGAAACAGACCTACCTCATTTTCAGTCGGATTTTGTTAGTCTTCATTTTTTTCATGTTGGACTGCCAGGTAGACAGCATTCTGCTTTTAGGGGTTTTTATCTTTGCAGGGTCTTTAATTTGAATAACAAAATACTGTCACTGTTTGAGATTTCCGGGTTTCCCTAAAGAATGTATGCTCAACTTATTTCATTCACTGACTTTCCTTCATCTATCCGGTTGCAGTAAGCTCAAATACAACAGGCACAGATCGAAGTGGAAATCTCAGTATGGGCTCGCGGAAAAGTAACAGCTATGGGAATTCAGACAATCAGCTCAATAAACCTGGGTCAATGACCTTTACCATGACTGAGCTTAGCAAGGCTACAGGAAACTTCAGTCCTAACAACAAGATTGGTCAAGGAGGTTTTGGTACAGTCTATAAAGGGAAGCTCAAAGATGGAACTCTTGTAGCCATTAAACGTGCAAAAAAGGTGTGTACAGAATTTTTGAACTTCTCTTTATGCTGAAATCACTTCTCCACATTTGATTGTATGTAACGTTCATTACAATCCTTTCTGAACTTTGTAATTAGAACCGGTACTGTGGCAGTTAGCTAATCAGATGAACAAATTGAAATTTGTCTTGGTCATTGAGGACCTTCTTGAGAAAATTGTTGCATCGCAAAGTTTAAAATCTCTGATGATCTTTTAAATTCTGTGGCAGAATATATATGACAAACATCTTTCTATTGAATTCCAAAGTGAGATTCAAACATTGTCTAGTGTGGAACACCTCAACCTGGTCAGATTACTTGGCTACCTAGAACATGAGCAGGAACGAATACTAGTGGTTGAATATGTGCCAAATGGAACACTACGGGAGCATTTAGACTGTAAGTTATTTACTTATGTTTTGTACTCCTCCAGAGGTGTTGATGTCTGAAATAAGTAATAATACAAACACCCAAAGTTTAACCATTAGTATTTTTACTGCTTTTCTATTGTCAAGCAAGAATAATTAAGCTAGATCATAACCTTGAGAATTTGAACAGGATCTCAAATATTCTAGAGAATCGGTGGCCTGTAGTGACTCAATTTCAATAAACCTTTCTAATCATTTGAGCGAAATTTTATCTTAAACAGCTAGATTAAGCATACTCTTTCTGCAGTGAAAAAAAGATTTGAGAACCTGAAACTAATGAGAATTTTGTTTTGCAAGGATGTGTGCTTATGGAAAGAAAATTTTCAACTACATTAAACTTATCATGGCAATTAACATGCAGGTCTGCATGGAATCGTGCTGGACTTGGCTACAAGGTTAGATATTGCTATTGATGTGGCTCATGCAGTGACTTATCTTCACATGTATACAGGTTTAATTCCATGGCTTACATTTTATATGCCATTTTGCTTAATTGGTAAAACTGTGAACTCCATATACCTGAGCAAAGAATCTGACCTTGAGATTCTTTGAGTTAAGGAACATGTCTGTGATGATAGTGCCATTCTCTTCATGTTTGATTTGAAAGAAAACATCAAACACAAGAAATGTAACAGACATCAAACACAAGAATTTGAAACTTACATTGCAATTCATGTTCCTCTTTTGTTCCTTTAAGCAAAATTTCACTTATATCCTACAGTTAACTTAAATTTTAATCTGACCTTCAACTTTTATCCCTTGCAGATCAACCCATCATTCACAGAGACATTAAATCCTCAAACATTTTGCTGACAGAAAATTTCAGGGCTAAAGTAGCTGATTTTGGCTTTTCTCGCCTTGCTCCAACAGATATTGGTGCAACTCATGTTTCTACGCAAGTCAAAGGAACAGCAGGTTATCTAGATCCGGAGTATCTTAAAACCTACCAACTTACACACAAAAGTGATGTTTATTCATTTGGTGTCTTGCTAGTTGAAATTATAACTGGGAGACGGCCAATAGAGCAGAAAAGGGAGCTCAGAGAGCGGATAACTACACGCTGGGTAAGACAAAATACCTTCCTATTGCAATCATTTTTGTAGCATTCACTGTATGGCATGAATTGCCATAATATTGAATATCAATTCACATAGTTACATATTTTATTATTTTGTGACAAAAGAACACAACAGGTATTTTTATGACAAAATATTCACTTTTATTTGCAACCTACAATAATTTGAAAAAATAAGCAAAATTCTCATGCTTTGATGATAAAGGGACACAAGCTATATAATAAAGTTTCGAGTAATGTTCCGATTTCTTTGGCGAAATTAATAGATTATAATATATATTGCATAAGCAACGAACTACAAATTTTGAAACAAATCGTATATGTGTTCCATGAAATTCAAATTTGCTATATATTAAAGCCAAAATTTATAACGATCTTTACTTTCCATTGCACTAAGCATGGTTTGTAATATGCTACTCATTTTAGGCGTTTAACTTTCCACTACGAATTCCCAGTTGAAGAAAGAGAATGAATTGCAAGGTGGTAACAGAATAGTTTGGATTTCAATGTGTAATATTGCAGGTATTGGTGAGATTCATTCAATAATTCATCATTTGCATCTTTGGAATTTCTAGCTTTTGTTGTAAAAATCTAGAAATAACTAAATTTACCTTGTATATTCAAATGCAGATTTGGGAGCCCACAAAGATCAAACATGCGAATAATTAACTAGGAAGAAATCTATGAACAATCTTCAAATTGCATTATGGATATAAACTATGAAATGAAGATATTTACTGCACAATCTTTTACTTGCATCACAGATATTTACCATGAAATAAAGATATTTACTGCATAATCTTTAAATTTCTCATTGAAGACCTGGAGATTTAGTTTTATTTCAAATTTTATATTTTGAAGAACTTATTTGATCTTGAACATTCAGTTGAATTTCTCTTGGCTTTGAATATAGAATTATAAACTATCAGTGTTGCAGCTCTATCTTCCCATGACAGATTTCGAGTTTTTGATAATTTCGTGTAATCATTCAGGCTCTGAAGAAATTTCTGGATGGAGATGCTATATTAACATTGGATCCAAAGATAAACAGAAACCCAGCGGCAAACTTGGTGATAGAGAAAGTTCTAGAATTGGCATTCCAATGCTCTGCTCCTTCTAAACAAGACAGACCAACCATGCAAAGAACTGCAGAAATTCTTTGGAATATTAGAAAAGATTACCGTGAATTATTAGCTTCGCATGGTGAAGATGGTCGACTTCTTGCACATCCTCCTGAGAAGGCCATGGAAGAAGAATCATCCTCTGACATGAAGGAAATCATTCAAAAGATTGAAGCTCTTCGATTCTGAAACAAATGAATGCCAAGATTGATTCTTAAATGTTCAGGCAGTCATCTTTGCGCTTGGTCTTTTGGAATTCTTAGGTAGAAAAAGGAGTTCACTGGGAATCAATGAACATGGTTTAGTGGTGGCGAACTCCCAGTAACCAACAACCAGATAAATGTGTTTCCATGCTTGCGTTGTACTTTTACTCGGACATGGCATGGTGGGAGTCCTATATTGCCTGCTGGTTTATATGTCTATATCAGAAGCTTTGTCAATCCAGAAGTAAGCTTTGGGGTATAACCCACCTGGATTGCGTTAGCGACCTGTCTCTCTAATACTAACATCGCCTAGCAGTACATTTTGTGATGTTAGTTCCTTTGCCTCATCATTTTTATGATTGTATTGCTTTCTTAATTAAATGTTTTTGATCTACATGTAGCATAGTCAGGGGTTCATTCCAGGCTAATTCCTCCTCCTTTGGTGGTCTTTATGTTACAAAGCCATGAGAAGATTCCCCTTACTGGCAATAACCTTTTATATTCTTTACAAGTTGTGGGTCTTGCCATTGGTGTTGAGAGGGCTTTATTTAGCAAGTCAAAGCCTGTATCTCTCTTGCTTGGAAGAATCCTTATCAAGAGTAATGTATAAAGTTCCTGTGTATATCTAAGACAACTTTGCTTCTATTTTATGTGACATGTAATGGGAAGCCACTGGTATTTGTTATCTTAGCGTGTTATGGTCAATTTTGGGTTATCACTGGTATTGTTCTTTTTCTGAAACATATAGAATGCATAATTATTAATAAAGCAATGACTATTTCAGCTTTACTGGCAATATAATATTAGAAGTTAAAAAGAAAAGAGAGTTGAAGGAATGGATCAGAAAATTGATATTCAACGAGTAGCCTGCTTCGTGTGAGTTATTGTTCTCCATTCACGTATGTCAATTTGCAATGACAAGTTTAGTTGTGTATAAGTTTTTTTTTTTTTCCAAATTATATCGTTTCTGTTATGAACTTAAGAAATTGAAAGCAAGTGAAGATAGTTTTAGTTTTAACTGATTGAAAGTCTCTGACTTCTTTTTCACTTTGCTCACTTTGATCCAAGTTAGATGTCAGCAAAATGCGCAAATCACTATATCAAAGGACCAGGTATTCATTATTATTGTATATTTATCAATACATAATTACAGGTTGGACAAGGAGTTTAAGTTCATCATCCTCGTTAAAAATTGGACATACAACTTTTTTTCTTCAACCTGAATATTCTTATTTATTCTTTAAAGTTGGATTGAAAGAAGAAAAAACTAGAGATTCTTAAGGTCTATCAAAATCTGGGAACGGTGAATCTTTACACTGCTCATAATGCATTTAGGAATGCTGAATGTTGCACTCTTAAGATTTTTTGAGACAGAAAACCATTGTAATATGAGAACATGATAAAGTAAAAGAATTTGATATTTAAATATTAATTAGTCTTACCAAACCTCATTTCACAATTAAATAATCTAATTTAATTCACTGAATCTGACATCATTAAATATATTGAGTCATTATAGAAATAATCTTAAAATTAAATTAAACAAAAAAAAATCAAAATCCTACAGTCTCCTAAAACCTGGGCTTACAATTAAATATATAATTTAATTTAATTTTTTAAATATTAAAAATAAGTCGCAATGTGTCTCTATTAAATATTAAATACAGTCGTATGACTTATTATTAGACATTATATTATTTACATTATGTTTTTTTTATAAATTGCAATGTTAACACATAAATTTAAGTATTAGACATTCCTTTATTTACAGTAAGTATTTGAACAAGTAACTTAATTACACATTTATATGTTAATGGCAATGTTCAGCGGTCTCTTCAATCCAATTCACAATCATTGTTTTAAGGATACAAAGTTTCTCTAATTCCCATTTTAAATAAATTCAAATGCGAAAGCTTTATACCCAAAAGAAGTTAGGATTCTGGTAAAGATTGGCATGTCAACCCTTTTTTAATACCTTGCATTCAGCAATGAAACTCATATGAAGATCTTTATTGTGCAAATTAAGAACCTTGACAGAAACTACTCTACTGTCACTCAAGAACTTTTCTTGCGAGGCAACTGCCGCCTATTGATTTTAACTTACACTAATCCAATGCTGCCCACTTTAACTTGCTCTCATTAAATCCATCAGTACTAAGAACATCTTCATAAGAAACTTTCAGGTGATGCAACTTCTGTACAATATTTTTCGGGTGATCATCTGTTGGCAAAGTACATCCGTCCGAAAAACAATACCCAAGGGCTAAACTTAACAGCATACCCCGAAAGCACCAACACTGGAAACTGCCACTATTACTATTTTGGGTGCACAGTAATCAGCAAATCTCAAAATTAATAAGAAAAATCTATATTTTTAAATATATGGTATATATATTTAAAATAGCTTTTAAATTTAAGAAACATTTATTTCTTCCTCTGTAATTTTCTGCATTTTAGGTTCCCAAATATCCCAATATTATGGAAAGACGCTTATATGATTAAAACTAGTTTGTATCATCCTAAAAACCAAAGTACAGTTCAATGTAAGTAAACTGATCAGTATACACTAATAGCTAGTCCAAACAAAGCTAACCCCTGTGAATTAAGTGGGTAATTAAAAAAAAACCTTTTTAAAGATAGAAAACAGGGATATTGGTTACAATCTTTCAATTGGGAGTTCGATAACTAACATTTTCATTATTTCATCCATCAACATCTCACTTACTACTTTCTTTTTATTCTGATAACTGTCATTATAAACCTGTCTCTTCTCAATAAAATCCAACTAGAATGAGGTAGACTTGATATGCACTCAATGGCTGCTGTAAAATAAAATTTTGATCTATGACACCCTGGAAATGCCCCAAAAAGTTATCTCCATCCAATTTATAGATGACGCAATGAATCTCATAACAATCTACCTACACCGCACCCAATCTAATGTAGCTTACCCATAAACAGCAATCACTCTAACTGAGAAAATAATCAATATTAACATTTGCGTCAAATTCTAGGTGCCCCTAATTTTCTCTCTTAGTTCAAATTTAGCTAACCAGTGTAACAAAAATAAAGATAATATAGCTCTATCCACAGGTTTAGAGCGAATGGTGTCATACACCCTAAAAGGATGTCAATATTTGATCAAAAGAGGATGACACCTTGTGCAGCCCATGAGATATATTTGCAGAAAGTCAAAGATTAGTTTTCTGAATCCAAAACAAAATAAGATGTGACTTAATTGACAAAATACACAAAGAGAAGTAGTAAAAGTGAAGGTATAAAAATAGGTTTAGATTCAAAGGCACTGAAACCCTATAAAAGGGTAAATCATTCTCCACCAAATTCGTTCCAAAACACAAGAGGATCCCGTAACTCTCCGAAAAGAAAGCAAACATGAATCTAACAAACAGCATATATTTTAATCCCTATCACATTCATATGTATGAACCAACTTACAGTACAGTAAAATTTGGAGTTTTACAGTGGAGTAAAGTGGATCAATGAGTTAGTATATGCCTTGAATGAGGCGCAAGCACAATGCCTAAGCAGTACATGCGCTAATCTAAAGGCACTTCAAAACAGGCCTAAAGCCTTTCAAAGCCAGAGAAATCAAAAGTTGCCCACGCACCGCATATATCGACAGTGCAGTCGAAAACCCTAGACCTCTGCCAAAGAAATTAGAATATCAGAGGAAAAGGCTAAACCCTAAGACTGTATTTAAACTGCTATCTTTGTGTTTTTCCATTATATGGCAAAACAAATTCTCCCGTAAAAAGTGTTTTTTAAGTCCACTAATTTATATTTATTTTTATTTTAGATTATAGGAATTGGGTAGCCCCTTATAAACTGCATTTGCGTAGATAAACTTTTGTCACTCCCGCAAAACGGTGCGACACGCTCTCCCATATCATGGGACGGAGACTGGATCTCCTGACTTCTTACCTTTAACCAATCCAGCCAAGACCCCCACCCTAAGTAGGTATTTTAACTATATTTAAAAGATGTTGAGATATGTTAATATAATTATAATGGCGAAAGTTATATATTTATGGTGTGAATTTTTCTATAATTTTGAATTTATTATAATGAAATGATTTAATATAATTATATATCTATAAGTGGCGCATTCTTGTACTAAGTTTTACTTTATGCTTATTTCTATTCATTACACCTATTTTCATTTATTCAACAGTATCCCATCCTTGTTTACATATGTGTGAGCCTTAAAAGGATCTTAATCCTTATTTTATCATTCCTTGTTTCCTGGTTGCTATATATTATTTTTATTTTTAATTATAGTTTGATTCTTCATTCACATTTGTGTTGATGGTTGTATTTGTATTCTAGGGTTTGAACTCCATTGAGTGATATTACTCTTATCTAACCTACCAATCATTATTGGCACTCTTAGGGCTTCATCTTTAGAGCTAATTGGTGAATTATTTTTTCTAATCTATAGTGGTCCTCACCTTATTCTTAAAACATGTATCCATTTCTCATAAGGTGTGTTTGTAATGCATACTCTCTCTAATATATACCTACCCACCCTTGATTAATACTTCATTTTTGCATCATCTTATCATGAACTCTCGTGGTCTATTGTTTCATGCCTATATTCATGTATGCCTTGTAGATTGTGAGGTTTTTTCATGATTCATTTATTTTGATCCCTTCCTCCTTAATGCTTTCTTGTCATTTTATCTCATGGATGGGAACATGTCTTCTATAAAGGTGTTATTTTGTCATATTCTTTCATTTTCCTTCCTAGGTTGTCATCACTTGTCCTATTTTAGACATACTTAATTCACGTTTACATGAGTCTCATATTGATCCTATTTATCATATTGCTTGTGAGAGTGATGAGTACATACCTTATGATGATTTAGCATTTGATATACTATTGGAATGTTCATTGATGAGACAACTACTCCCCTACCTATTCATGACATTATTATGCCTTTTGACGATACTTCTCTTGTATGTCATAATGACCCTATATCTATATGTGTTTTCACTTTTAATGAATAACCTTCTTTTTATACACAATGATACATTTTATTATTAACATTATTTTACATCCCATGTTAGCTTTATGGATAGTCATGATAGTCCTTCACATAGTGACACCTTGCATTATGATAGTATAAAATTTGGTGTTAGTTCATTAGCCTCTCATGTAGCTCATATTGATATTTTATTAAGTCCTTTCTCATTATATAGTGACATTGTTTCTCTTAGTGAGGAATTATTGCATCATGATTATGACGGTAGTACAAATTCTTCCTTACATGTAAAATATTTCTTGCTTACTAAATATGAGTATTTGGATAATGATATCTTATTGATTGGTGATTTTAGACTTCACTAAATTGGTAAATCAATATAATGGTTCAATTCTTATTTTTTCTTACATTTCTTTAATGAACATGGCACATTCTTTCATTTCTTATCTTTCTAAACCTAGTGCCCATGAAGATAGTATGAATCCAAAGATACCTTCTCATGATTTATCTTTTGATCCTTGTTCACATATCATCCATATGGCATATGTGTACTAAACCTACCTTTCATGTTGTGTCATCCTATCATAAGCATACACCCACATTTCACACTAAGAGCAGTTCACAAGGTAGTCATGTATGGGGACGTTGTAATGCCCCACCTTAGACAATACTTGATATTTAATTTATGATGATTTTTGATAATGAGGTCTATTAGGTTTCTTGGTTTATCATGAAGATAAACTATTATTGACTTATTGACGAGATAAACTATTATTGATTTTTATGATTTGTCATGGAGGATAGTTCAAGTAGATTATTATTTGGTTGATAATTTATCATGGGAGATGAATTTGATATGGTAGGATATCTTTGATTGATTAATCCAATAGGGGGTGAATTTGAATCCAAGTAGATCAATATGTTGGATAGATGCAAATATGGGATTTTAAATTAATAGCTTATTAATTAGGAAGTATTGGCGAGTTTTAATTTATATGCATTAGTTTATTACTTACATTAGTACACACCTAAGATAGCCTTATTTAAGCAGGTATTTTCTTGGATAGGTGTGACCTCTTGTGCTATGTATGCATCTACTTAGGGAGGTAATAATTATGATTGTATCTTCCTATGTGTTGAAACTTCTTAAAATTTTGGAGTAGTTGGGGTTCCTTTCCATGTCCCAGAGTTGTTACTTTTCCTCTAGTTCTTGTCAAGTCATAGGGCCCAACAAGAACTTGGAACCTTAGGTTCCAGGTCTATATTTCCCCCATGACCTACACTGCATGCTTGTGTTTGCTTTCTCATTTCATTTCCCTATTGGACCTTGGGTCCCGATTGTTAGAACCTAAGGGTTCCAATTCCCCACCTCCTTCCACCATTCACCTTCTAGTTCCCTATCAAACCTCAAGCGCTAACATGAACTTGGTGTTGTATTGTGGAGCCAGATCAGAGGCCCTTAAAATTTCCTCACCTTTGTTGACATGTTTTCCTCCCAAATTATTTAATGGGGCAACATAGGGGGTAACATTTTTCTATTTGAAATACAATTAATTAATGATTAGAAGACAACTAGAATAATGCCCAAAAACAAACAATTTTTGCTACGTTGGAATTCCAAGAGGCGTGAATTGGAATGTTTGTTATTATGCGTGCATGGGAAGGAAGAAAGTCACGTGGTCTTGAGTTTTATTGTTGTAGGAAATGTAAGCAAGGGTTGGCAATTGGTCGTGAGTTTGTGACTGGTGAAAACGCAAGTTACTGCTTCAAGCTCACGTAGGACTGAGTGCAAGAAAAATAGGGTAGTGGAAACATTGAAAACGTTGCTGCAAGTTGCAACAGTTGCTGCAAGTTATTGCAATTAAACTTTTTGGTTATTAAATAATAAAAGAGACTCTATTGTTGGTGGACGTAGCCCAAATTGGGTGAACCATGTTAAATTGGTGTTGTTCTTTCACTGTCAATTATTTTTGTGTGTTAATTCCACTATGCATTTAATCGTTAAACTACATTTAATTGATATTATTTTGCTTGCAATTCCTAACAAGTGGTATTAGAGAAGGTTGTGTTCAATTATCCTCTGCGGTTCAATGCCTCATGGTTGAGTGGGAATAATGGCAGACGAGGGTAAATTGAAGGTAGACAAATTTAATGGGCATAACTATCAGTTATGGAAGATACGAATGGAGGACTATCTCTATCAAAAGGATTTATGGTGATCGTTGGAAGGGAAAGATAAGAAACCGACAATAATGTTTGATGAGGATTAGAATATTTTGGATAGAAAGGCACTTCATAGTATTTGATTATGCCTAGCCCCCAATTGGTGGCCTTTAATATTTCAAAAGCGATGACAATAGATGAGTTGATGCAGACTTTGGAAAAATTATATGAAAATCCTTCCTCTTTGAATAAGGTATTTCTTATGACTTCATTTATTTAACACAAAAATGGTAGAAGGTGGATCAACTATTGATCATTTAAATGAGTTTAACACTGTAACTAGTCAATTAACTTTTGTTAATGTAAATTTTGATGAAGAAGTTAGGGCTCTCTTGATATTATGTTATTTGCTTGAAAGCTGGAATAGCTTGGAAATGACAGTTAGTAACTCTATTTCTAGTTCGAATACGCTAAAATTTGATGATGTTTTTGGTGTTATTTTGAGCACGAAAATTTGTAGGAAAAGCTTAGGTGGAACATCCACATCAGACAATGTTTTGAATGCAGAAAGTAAGGGCAAATCAAAGGAGAGAGGGAGGAATTTTGGAGGTCAAGGGAAGTCACGAGGAAATTCAAAAGAAAAAAGGTCTCAATCCAAAGGAAAGAAGGATTTTTGGTATTGTGGGAAGCCTAGTCATCTAAAGAAAGATTATTGGTCTCGAAATAATAAAGGAGACAAAAATTAAGGCAATAAAGAGGAAAATGTGGTAAGTAATAAATATGAAGATGATGCTTTGATTTTATCCCTTGAAAATGTTGATGAGGCTTCCATTCTTGCCATTGGAGAAAAAGTCTCTTCAAAATATATTCCTTTCGTTTGTGAGTAGCCCTTACACACAAGTCTAGCCTTGTTTCTAACATCTTTTCCATCCTCGTTCAATTTTTTTTGAAAACTCATTTAGTTCCTCTCACATTCTTATTTGTTGGTCTTAGGACCAGTTCCCATGTTTGATTCTTCTCAATCTTCCTTAACTCTTCTTCCATAGCTTTGATCCAACTCTCATCCTTGCATGCTTTAGTCACTATTTTAGGTTCTACCTTTGAAACTAAACAAAAGTTTACTTGTTCTTCTGTCATAGTAACTTTTCTTCTTGTCAACACACCTTTTCTCTTATCTCTCATGATTTGATTTTTCAGAATGATTCTTCTGCACATACTTAAGAGTCTTATGATTCCTTTTTGGAGCTTCTTCCTCTTCCACTGACATCTCTTTTTCTTTCTCTTCTTCTTCTTCTTCCTTGCAAGGGGCTTCATCATATTCATATCCTTCTATCAACACCGAGCACTAATGTGATTCTTTATCTACTTTGACACTTGCACTTTCAACTATCTTCTTCAACCTTTTGTATAGCATATATATGTGTTGCTCTTTGTAGAGTATCCAAGGAAGATTCCTTCACCAGATCTTGCATCAAAATTTTGTAAGTTCTCATAATATCTTCTAATATAACATTTGCTTCCAAACAATCTAAAATATTTCATAGTAGGGAGTTTTCCATACCATAGTTCATAGGGAGTCTTTGAACTATTTACTCTTGCTTGTCTTTTGTTAAGAATGTACAATGTAGTGTCAATTACTTCTTTCCAGTAGAATTCTAGTAGATTTTCTTCCTTCATCATGGTTCTTTTAGCTTCTTGAATTGTCTTGTTCTTCCTTTCCACAACTCCATTCTATTGAGGAGTCCTAAGAGCTGATAAATGTTTTTATATCCCATGGTCTTCACAAAAACTATTAAGATCATTGGAGATGAACTCACCACCTCTGTTAGACCTCAAACATATATTTTCAAATCCATTTCATTCTTGAATGTAGACTTAAATGCTTTAAACTTATCTAGAGCTTCTATTTTTTCTTTGGGAAATGTCACCCAAGTCATTCTAGAGTAATCATCTATCAACAACATAAAATACATGTCACCTTGAGAGCTTCTTATTTTGGTAGGTCCACATAGGTCTATATGCACCAATTCCAGGAGTCCTGTAGTAGAATATTCCTTAGTTCTAAACATCTTCTTTGTTTTCTTTCCAAACTAACATTCCTTGCAAATTTCATTGATAGGCTTTGTAATTCTTGGGAGATCTCTCACAACTTCAATATAACCAATCTTCACTAGGCTATCAAAATTGATGTGACCCATTTTTCTATGACATGACCAACTTTCATTGATTTTGAGACATGAAGCACTTAACACCACCACCTTTGAGTTGATAAAAATTTCCTTCTATCCTTGTTCCTACTGCAACCAATGTTCTAGAGCTTCCTTTGTTTATTTCACAACCATCATCCTGAAACACCAAATTATATCAAGCTTAACAAACTTACTCTTATCACCTGTCATATGATTTGAGCATCCACTATCAATTATCTAGTAGTTTCTCTTCTCCCTTGCATGAAAAGAAGCTAACATAGTTCCTTCAATAGTGTGACCTATTTCTAGAGTAATTTCCTTCACACATTTTTCAAGGTCAATAGAATTAGTTCCAACATTTAAATCCATGAAGAAGCATTCATCACTTCCATCATCTGGATAGTCTGATTCACCATCATCAGATGCACCATTATCTTCTTGAACATAATAACTCTTCTTGACAATTTTACTTTTATGATCTTTATGTTTGTCATTTGCAACTTTGATTTGACATTTAGAAGCATGTAATGACCTATCTTTCCACAATTGAAACACTTAAAGGGTAACTTACCTCTGTATTTTTCAGTTCCATTTTTTCAATCTTCTTACAAAATTTGCTTCCACCTCATCAAGATCATCCATATTTGATTCATCGTCTTTATTGTTGACTTTAAAAGTAGTTTCTTTCCTTGTAGCATCTTGATCAAACTCTCTTAATTCAAAAGTAGTTAAAGCACCAAACATTTGATCTCTAGAATACTGATCCAAATTCTTAGCTTCCTCGATTGTAGAAACTTTAGCACTATAAGCTTTAGGAAGAGTCCTCAATACCTTTTTCACAACTTCACTTTCCTCTAGTTTTCCACCAAGACCATTGATGGCATTGACAATTTCATCCACTCAGAGCATGTAGCCTGCAATATCTTCATCTTCTAACATCCTTAGGGTTTCAAATTTTGCTTTGATATTTTGCATCTTTGCTTGCTTGAACTTATCATCTCCTTCATAAATGCTCTACAACTTTGTCCATATCTCTTTCATAGTTTTGAGACTTATCAAATTCCCAAGTTTTAAATCAAAAATTCCACTCAAGATAGCATTCCTTGATTTGCCATTATTCTCATAAATCTCTAGTCTCATCATCACTTGTCGGAGGAGTATTAGGCATAGTATATCTAGTTTCAACTGACTTCCAAACACCAAATCCTAATGAGACAAGAAAAGATTCCATCTTGGATTTCTAGAAAGCATAGTTTGTTCCATCGAAAAAAGACACCTTGACACCATTCATGTGTGCCATTCGGATCTACCTCAAGTAGTTAAGCTTCTTCCAAGGAATCACAGCTCTGATACCAATTGTTAGAGACACAAGACAACTAAGAGGGGGTGAATCAATTGTACATTAAAATCATCAATCCCTCATAAATTATTAAACCCTTATTAACTTTCAGATCCTTATTAAGAAACAACAGAAAGTAAACATATGAAACATCAACACAACAACACCATACACAAGAGAACACTGGATTTATGTGGAAAACCCTAATCAGGGGAAAACCACAGTGAGGATTAACTCACATATATATGAATAACAACATCGAATGCAATAGGCTCACTGCCCAAAGGACTCACTATTCGAAAGAAAGAAGAATAAAAGAAGATTGTTACAAGGAGGTCCACTACCTCAAAGCAATAGGAAGATCCACCACAATAACACCATCTGGAACCTTTAGCTCACTACCTCTAGTAACTTCAGGTACACTGAGAATGTAGACACCTTCTGCTCACTGCATCTAGTAGCCTTAGGCATTTAAGCTCACACTCAGATCACCACACTTGATCACATTCACATCTTTTCACACTTCACAACACCTCCAACAGTAGCCTTGATTATATATCCTTCACAATCTCAAACAATCTTGTTTAGGTCTACCTTAATGAAATGTATGCACCTCAAACGTACAACCAACAAATAGGTCGGCACCAAACACTTTTGCGATGGAAAGAAGTGAAGGTAGACCACAAAAAGGGTTAACTAGGACCCAAATCTACACCAGCGTGCTTCACCATGATTCCACAAACAACAAACAATTTTTGTAATTAGCTCTAGCATGCTAGGTCATCGAAACCTACACTAACACTAATAAACAACCATAGACATGCTTCTCCAGGTCCATAAACAACATGTGGCCCACACAACAATACTCCACAACATCTTAGAATATTCCAACATCATTAGAATATTCAACAACACTGTTGCAACCACCTGCAACTAAGAATACTTAACATCCTGTGCAACCAACAATACTACCAAAGACATGCAACTCACTAACCAACCTTGCAGAACAACTAAACACACAACAATCCAAGGGAAGGTAGATACATACAATATTAGCACGTTCCCAAATCTGCAAGACAAGAAACCTCAATGCAGAGAAATGTGAAGCAATTCCATTTCTCCCAGACAACCTTCTTCATAGGCAAACACACTGTCAAACACAACTTCCACTGCCACACAGTCCAAAACCTGAAACTTTGGATATAACAACTCTAAATACCTCTGATCATCTCATCCAAACTAAAAAAACACTTCTTCAACCATGAATAAATGCGTAGCACAACACAAAACACAACTCTATCACCTTATACACTCTCTTATTCAAATTTTCTCAAAAGCACTTTATGTCCATGATTGTCCTTTTGACTTCTTCAAGAGTTTGTGATACCTTTGCTTTAGCTTCACTTTCTTCTTGATTTTTTTTTAAACATGTATTTCTTCGTTTAAGTGAATGAATCTCATTCTATGCAAGATGAATTTCTTCCTCAAGATCAACTTCTTCATCAACTTCATTCTTCTTATCTTCCACATCCATTTTATCCTCTTTATGATTCTCAATGTTATCCTAAATCTTTGTCACCACGAATATTATCTCATCTTGATCATCGTAAAATTCATCATCACTTTCTTCTGATCCATTATCATATTCATTGGAGTAAAGGCTCCTCTTTTTCCTTCAAAATTTATTATTTCTTTCAAATTGGTTTTGATAATAGATCTTCCTTGGTTGTTGATATCCTCTTCCTCTATACATATTGTAATTTTCTTCATTTTTGTTGCTCTCCATCTTCCCCTACAAACACTTAGAAGAAAAATGTCCTAGTATGCCACAATTATAACATTCAATAGAAGACTTACCTAGATACTTATGTATGCCCTTCTTTAGCCTCCTCATGAAGTGAACTTCTTCTCCATCTATCTCTCCAAATTCATCATTAGGTTCATATATCTTGTCGCTTCCTCTTTGAGCTACCTTGAAGGTTGCCTCTCTCTTTGATGGTTTATCTTCAATCCACATTTCATAGGCAGTTAGAATGTCATGCAAATTATCCTTGGTCAATTTATCCATGTCTTTCATTTCTTCAATTGCGGAGATTTTAGAAACAAACCTCATTGGTAAATATCTTGAAATATCTTTTGTACAATAGTTGCTTCCTTGATTGTTTCACTAAGTCCCACCATGACGTTAAAAATTTCATTGAATCAAAGAAAACATTTAGCTATGTTCTCTTCTTCTCTCATTTTGAGACTTTTCAAATCTTTCCTTGCGAGTTTAAAGCTTAGCCTTTTTCACTTTATCATCCCCTTCATAATTTTTTTAGCTTATCCCATATTTCCTTTGTAGTTTTGTAATGCACCACCTTTATGAATTCGATCTATGATAATCCACATAATATGGCGTTCATAGCTTTTGAATTGTTTTCACTTTCTCTTTTAGCATCTATGTTTGTAAGATGAGTCATAGATATAGAATATCCATCTTCCTTAGATTTCCAGATGTCATGTCCCAAAGCACTAAGATATGTCTTTATTCTAAAGCTCCAAACAACATAATTAGTTCCATCAAACAATAATGCCCTATTTGATGAGAAACCATATAATTCTTGTCGAGTCATTAGTGCTCTCCTCAAATCTACCTTCTAGCTATTAGGATAACTTTGAAGCAACCTGCTATGATACCAATTGTTGAGCACATAGTTATACCGAGAGGGGGGGCGAGGGTTAATCGGTATATCACAAACTTTTACCTCTCAAATTTAATCAATCACATCAATTACACATATACAAAATCTAGCAATTAAGAACACAAAGACAACACATGATTTACATGGAAACCCTTGTGGGATAAAACAACGACATAATTTTTCTTATATATATGTATATCTTTTTCTTCTTCTTATAGGCTCCAACCTATTGGAGGCTTCAACCCCCACACAAATTGAGCTACAACCCAACAAGAGGCTCCAACCTCTAATCGATAGGCTCCAACCTATTAATTCTTCAATGGTTGATATCGTTTCTTCTACTCCAATCTGATTCAACCTCTAAATCTTTTCATTAGCTTCACAATTCTGATTCAAACTCACATTTCGTCCTTCTTAAATCTAAATTATGTAATATTTACATTTTTCTATACTATAAATTATGTATTATTTACATTTTTCTATACTATTTTGCTGATTTAATTAAAGCAATAACATAACTATAATTTGAATCATATAACTAAAATTATAGAATAATCAAGTTATTAATATTTTAGATTAATTTCTATCAAATACTACCCCTCAAACACTATGAGAATGAATACATGAATTTTTAGCAATTGCCATATCATAGGAATCAATAAATTGAAGAGTACAATAATAAGTTCCATCTCTGTACGAGAACACCCCAAAGCAACACAAATTGTTCAAATGCATCACTAACTTATCACCTTATGTTCATGCCAAACTAGAATTTCTTATTTCAAACAACTTTTAAAAAGTGTTCCACAATGCATCCAAGATTGAATCCAAGCCAAATTCAAGCAGAATATTTCCTCACATAATGTCAATCTCATGCAAAAGAAACAAAAATAGAGATCCAAGTACCCTACGCCAAATTCCAAAGCATCGACATTGTCCACACTAAAGTACAAGAAGAGAAAGATGAGGTAGCAAGGTGATAAGGGTGTCAACATCATCGCACTAGTTCCCATGGTGATATTGAAAGTTGTGTACATAAATCAATCATTACACGAACCATATCAAATCTTATGAAAACTAAAGATACTAACTCAAAGGTGACATTTCTTAGAAGTAGCATTTGGCCATTGGGCCTATTGACACGTGGTTCAATGGATAACAACTAAATGCCATCATTCACTAGAGAACATCATTTCACTAGACAAGATCAAGCACCTAGGTCTTAAATCAAACTTAAATCATACTCTTTGGGATGGTCATAGTAAGGTGAGGGCATTCAAGTAATATAATTATACATCTCATTGTAATTGTCTTAGCTTTCATTTTTTTTTAAAAAACCTATTTTCAATTATGTAGTCAGACCCATGTAATATGAAGTCATTTGTGACATCATGCCACTAGAAGTCTGGACAGACTACTTGGGAGGTCGTATATGTACAATAGAGATATTCAAGCACAGCTATGGCAAGCTAGCAAGCTAATATCAGTAGGTATATATCTTGACATATCACTGACATTATCATGATTCAGGTTATTTTCTATTTTTTAGTATAAAACCGTCTGATCTGCAATTTTTCACCATTCTGCTGTGTTTTTTTTGTCTTACCAGCAAATCTCTATTGTTTAGGGATTTTTTTGGCCATCTTTCTATGCATAAGAATAATATCTGTCACTTGTTGCTGCTCCTTGGACATGATTGCTTACCAATCAGATATACTTGGCCATATACTGACTGAAGCTTTACTACTTCATGTCAAATTCTCTCTCATACTCTGCAACAAGCTCAACATCTTTCATGACTGGCCTTTCTTCTGTCAAATCTTTTGAGCAAGCCAAACTGATACCAAATAAGGACGTGTAACACTGTTGGTGCATGTCATCTACTTCTTCCATGCCCTCCTCCATGTCAACATCATCACATAGTAAGCTTCTGTGAAGTATATCTACCAGGCTATTAGTAAAGGTTGAGTTTACCCACTTCTTTAAGTTAAGGCGAACTCCAAACATGTCATCTGTCGGTCTCTTTCTTGTCAGCATTTCCCACAACAGAATGCAGGAACTGTAGAAATCTCCCTCCACGCTTGTACTCTACATTCATGATAATCGACAGTGAGATCACATGTGATTCTTGAAATCCATATGAAAAATACCCAATTTAAGGATGAAAATTTTGGAGGAATTTCCTGGGGCAGTCTAAAGCCCTTTGACCTGTGAATTTTTCACCATTCTGCTCTGTTTTTTAGGGTTTTTGGGGTTTAGGCTAGATGAATACTTTCTGTCAAATATAAAATAGAATTATTTTATCCTAAAACTGTCAAATGATTAATGTGTAATTTAAGATGGTTGTTTTTAATATTTTATTAACTTAACAATTTTATATAGCTAGCAATGCAAATTGAAGAGTCCCGTGATAGACTCTAGAAGTATCATTGATGTCCTAAATCATATTGCATAGGAAATGTAATTCTATAGATAAAAGAATATGATGAAATTGTAGAATGCATTACTATTTATGTATACATAGGATAAGCTTGTTTAGGTCGTGGTCTTATGAGTTATTATATGAATTATTTTTGTGGAATAGTGAGCCTCGAAGAAGAAAAAAATCATGTTACAAGATAATTTAGACTCCTGCCAAAAAATAGGAGCCCCTACTATTTAGATTTTAGATTTAATGAGGCTTCTTTTGGGTGGGCCTGAAAGTTCTCCCACCTACTTCCTAAAATTCTGCTACCACATGTCATTCATTTATAATTTCTAAATTCTTGCCAATAATTTTTTAAATTTAGCTATAAAATTGTAGACTAACTTAGCATTCTTTGTTGCTAAAACTAATCATGAAACCACCAAGTTCCTCAAACTTTGGAGCTTAAAGTTTTAAGCTTGCCTATTATTACAAAATTTATGGGACACTTCGCTTATAAAAGTTCCTAGAAATTGTGAGCAGCTCCTGCTAAAATATTTTAGTAAGGACCCCTCCATGGGACTGCAACCTTAGATAGGTCTCTTTGTGTAGGTGTCTCTCTTTGAGATGTAGCATCTTATAGAGGCATATCTTTAACATGTATTTAGTTGATAGGACACCTCACCTAGTGACCCAATAGTAGATTTTAGTTAGGACTCTTCATTGGGCATTCCCTATATATTCTTAGCTATTGCTCACACTCTTGTAATGTGTTAATAGAGATGCAATTTTTTAGGAGAACCAAATTTCACTCCTTGAATCTTGGTGTTATCATTTAGTTGCACATTCCTCCATTGTATATTTCTTTCTTAGCTTCAATACATTCCGTTTATTGTAAATCTCTCTTGTTTAGTACATGATTGTGGATGGTCTTTGGCTTCAAAAAATTTCTCATTCTATTTCTTTGAATGCTTGCTTAGCCCAACTTCATTTGGTTGCATGCATATTTCCGATATGATATCAAAGCCTTTCTCCACAAGGCCCATCTCTTCTTATCTCAAATTCAATTTTCTCCTCTAATTGGATTTATATTCCTATTGCTACTTTGTGTGAAGGAGAGCTGCTTTGGAGAGATTTGTGCATCTATGTTTTGGGGGCATCTTGGTGTGAAACTGACACTTCTAGTACATCCACACCATCCACAAACCCCTAGGGGGACCTTTGCTTTGCTTTACTGGTTTTAGTGGTCTTGTTATGTTCATATCCCTTTGTGAATGATGCAAGGTCACCTTTTTTTGGTGTATGCTAACACATAAGGGCCTTGAACAATTGTATTTTTTATATCCTCTCCTCTACATTGTTTCTTTCTTCCTTTTGCACATTTTCTCTTTAGATTTGGAATGATGCAATGTACTTGAAATGTTTCACATATTTCCTTTCATGTTAACCAAACAATTGTATTGTTTTGTCTCTCTTTGTTTTCCCTTTTCCCTTATGTTGTGTTAGTTGGGTTTCTACTTCCTATGGCATTGCCATGATTTTTTGATTTCATCTTATCATGTACCATCCCTTTATTTTCTATTTATAAAACATAATAAATTACAAAATACTATTATTTTTTGTTGATCTTCTTTGCAATTGATTTGACCTGACAAATATTATAATGCAATTCATATACATGGATGGTAAATTGCATAACATAAAATACTAAGCCACATCTTCTAAACATGATATTTTTAATGTCCTTATTATAGGTGACATTATTAAAAGAAAATTCATTTTGCTGCTGGTTTTGTCTAGCTTGTTTTTTGCTGCTCCAATTTTTGGACTGATGTAACTTGATTATTTTTATCCAATAAAAAAAAAAAATCATTTTTACATGTTGATTATCTTGTTTCACATTTGTGTATTTTACAATTTTTCCTTTTAGCAAGAAAATAATTTCACCAACGATTTATTATTTAATTTTACAATATTCTCATTAAGTTTGGTATTTAGTTGATATTATCTTACACAACATCCATCCTTACAATTAGGAAAAAATTGGAGATAAAAATTTCTCATCCTCCACCCTTTTAATTTAAATGGTCACATCTTCCACAAACAAAAACACATAAACCAACACATTGTTTTATTTGGCATTTCATTTCAAATAAAATCTATTCCTAAGTCCTACACTACACAACCTAGTCAAATTGTCTCCATAGCATGGCTTCTACACGATACAATGGTTAAAATAATTATGCCTTTGGATCCTACAACATTCACATTGTCCATCAATCATAGATTGTATCCTTCATGACAACTAACTCAATAACAACTCCATATTGTTGCATACAACACGATCCCTTCTTTTTGCCAGCCTCTTTTCTAGAATTTCATGGTGGCCAACCTCATCCTATCTCCATGAATCCCTCCCTAACTTGATGAGATATAATTCTCTAGACTTGTGCACATTGTTCATGGTGATACTTTTATGCTATTGTTATTTTATTATATACATTTGTACTTTTCGTTCTGCATATCTAAAGACATTGTTGAAGTGAAGACATAAATAAAAACAATAAGTAATTCTTCTCTATCTTTAAAAAAAATCAAGTATATCATTTTCTAATTACTAATTTTACTTTACCATATATGATTCATTTGGACTTGCATGCTAAAGTGGAGACAAAATGTAGAGATGAAAATTATATATAAATTTTTCTCTCTCTAGACCTACCTTTAGCTTCTCACCTTTATAAAATTGCAACAACCTTTTAGAACCATTTGGTGTACAACTTGTCCCTGATGCAACCCTAGGTTGCCACAATTCTTATTTTGCCAATTCAAAAGTCTCCAATCAACTTCTTTCTCACAAAACCAAATCAGGCTTGTTTTCCTACCTTTTCACCTTGTCAACTTAGTAGGACATCAGACTCACATTTCTCCACTTTTCTCACAAGATTCCCAAATGAATACCTAAGAAAGTGACTAACTTAGAGACCCTTTGAAACCCTCTTCAACATATGTCAAACTTACATAAACTCCTATGGAACAATCTCTTGAAACTAGGCCCTCAACACTGTCCTAAGCCATGAATTAGCCCAGATTTACAAAGGGGATATACTTTAAAATTTCCCTTTCACTCATATTTCAATTGGATTACACTTCCCTACCTGAGAACACACAAATTCCTCAACTCATAAGCCCTGACAGGCCGTGTAACACCCTAAACACCCAAACCCTCACTTTTCACAAGAAACCTTGGGGTTTATTGAAAATCAGTGTGCCACACCTTCTCAGACCCTCAAACCACTTCAAACACTTAGATTTAACCCACACATGCTCAAAAACTCATAAGAACTGACTTTCCTCAAGGATTTCTTAAAACCCTAGACCAAAACCATGATTTTCATGCATTTTCTTCACAAAAATCAACAGGGGCAGCAACACTATCTCCCTTATTCTTCCTCCACAAATCAAATAAAGCATCCTACCATATATTCTAACACCCTAGGATCCATTACACCTATCACAGTAATTACAGTCGGTGTATGGGCCCTTTTACATAGTGAGAGTTCTCAAAACCCCAAAAGATAGGATAACCGAGCCTATCTGAGAAAACAAGTATTTAAATGCTTCAAGCTTACTTTTATTCCTCCAAACCAAATGAAAATCACAATATATTCATGCTACTATGGAAATCATGAGAGATTTTTAGTCACCTAAAGACTATATGTTCCGTACAGACCTGGAAATAAAGAGAATTACAATGATTTTAAAAAAAAAACTGAGAGAAACTTTATTAATTTGCCTTCAAAAACCCTCAACCAAAAATCACAACGATGAAATCCATCTTTTTAAAGGTTCCTCCACCAAAACCAAATGACCAACTACCATCTAACCACTTTTCAAACCTATTGTGACCGTTGGAGGGTAAAATGACACACTTTACACATTTTTGTAAAATTTGCATTTTATGACTCTCCTAACACTTAAACATTGGAGATGGTCTCTTTTTAGACCTTATTGAATCCCAAAACAAGACTTTTACAAAGAAATTCAACACCTTATCCTAACTTGACAACTCTTGTCAATCTTGACAATCCTTCAACATGACTTACAACTCCTATAATATTGACTCAAAGACATCAAGATTGATCAATTACATAAGAATGGTCACATTGGACCTCATTTAGACTCAAGACCTTAACTCAAACACCATGACACACCTTGTCCATCAAACTAATAATGAAGAAACTAATGGAAAGATTGGTGCTCCTGCACCATACACACCACCATGAAAAGACTCATGTCACATGAGTAAGGACCTGTCCTGCTCCAACCTGCTCTTCACATGGCTTCTCTGACCTGCACAACCTCTTGCCTAATTTGGACAATGAAAACTTGTAGCACACACTGCCCTCTGACCTCTGTTTGCATGTGATCTTGCCTCCTGCTCTGGAATCAAAACTATGGGTGGTCTTCCATCTACCCTGAGACCAAAACAAGTTAATGTCCTTACCTTCATGCCTCTAAACCAACCCTTACCAATGGTTCTTTGGTCTGGTTTGTCTCTTGTTACTATGTCTTGTTGGTGCATACCTCTGATCCCTCTTCCCTCCATGACTAATGTAGTACCTATTCCAACTGCCCCCTGCCTTGTCCAAGCATCATGCATTCCTTCATGTCTTTGTCCCTTCTTTTTCCCTTGTTCTACTCCACTCTTGACTTTGAATGTAGGCATCAAACCCACTATCCTCAAGGCCCTCGTTTGCTCAGTCCTATACACCACTGTGTTTTCAGATTCTAAAGCCTCTTTTCTACTTATACTGGACTTCCCTTCCACTATAGGTACTGTTATGGGAAATACTACTATCCCAATAAGAATTTCACCAAATTTACTGAACTCCTCTTGCTTTACCATCAACAACTCACCTTGGACCTTTCCTAGGTCAGTCTTCTTCATGTTCTTCTCATCATTCCTTTCCTCCAACTGTACATCAACCTTCTTAGAATCTTTTCCCACCTTCTCACGAGGTTCACCTTTGTTTGTCTCTGCGTCAACAGTCAATACCTTTATCATAGGGTTTGCAACCTTGGTCAAGTCTTCCAACTAATCATTGTTGAATTCTCCAATCTGCACATACTCCTTACCCATCATGATGACCTTAGCTTCCCTTGTCTGCTCTTGATCTTCTTGCAATGGTAATAAGGTGAATGTTTTCCCTTCATGCTCAATCCTATAGGTATTTTCCCATCTGTCATACATAGCATGTTTGTCAAATTTCCAAGGTCACCCAAGCAACAAATGGCAACATTTCATTGGAAAAACATCACAAAGTACTTTATCCATGTAACCCCCAATTTGGAACTCAACTAAGGCTTGCTCATTAACTAAGAGGGGCTAATTATCATTTAACCATGACACCTTATAGGGAGTTTGTTGAGGGAATTTGACTAGATTCAACTTATCTACCATTTCTTTTGAAACTATCTTATCTGTGGAGCCTGAATCAATGAATAACTTGCATACCTTTCCCTTGCTTTTGTAGGTGGCCTTGAAGAGACTTCTCCTTTGCAATGGTTGTTGCTCCTTGGAGGCCTTCAGAAGTTGTCTTTGTAGCATCAAAGCTTCTCCACTTTCAGGTTTTGCAAAAATATTTGATGAACTAACACTTTCCTCTTCATCCTCTTGTACAAGTTGGACCCTCTTTTAACTTTTTCTATCACTTCCACTTGTAGCAGCCCCAAACTTAGTAGGACATTTGAAGAATGGGTAGCCAAACTCCCCACACTAGTAACATCTTCTTGCAAAATCAAATGGATCTCTTCCTCTAAAGTTTTTTCTTCCACCCCTCCATCCATCTCTAGACTCAGCCACTTGTTCCTTTCCTTTTCCCCTAGAAGTACTGCCTCTTCCTCTTGTTGCCTTCTCTTGTCTCCTCTTGAGTTTTTTTTCAATCTTAATAGCCATTTGGAAACATTCCTCCATTGCTTTTGGTGCCAACACACTGATCTCATCTTGAATATTATATCTCAGACCATTGAGATACCTAGCCACCTTCTCTTCTTCATCTTCTTCATGTTTTGCTCTTATACTTAACCTATAAAACTCTTCAGTATATGTTTTCACATCTAGATCCTTTTCCCTAAGATTTTGTAGTCTTTTGAGCAATTCAACATTATAATATTTAGGTAGGAACTTACCTTTGATTTTTGTCTTCATTCTCTCCCAAGAAGTAATCTTTCTCTTTCCTTGTTTCTCCCTCTCATCTTGCACAAAATTCCACCACAACAGGGCATGTCCCTTCAACTTGGTTTTTGCTTTCTTCACCTTGTGTTCTTCACCTACATCCTCACTTTCAAAATAGTTCTCCAAAGCCCCTATCCAATCCAAGATCTCTTCTCCATCTAATTTTCCCCCATACATAGGTACATCCATTTTGTCATGTCCACCCTTCTCCATAGACTTCAAAAGCTTCACCATCCTTACATCGTCTGGATCCATCTCCTCTTCATCACTAGTTGTTTCCTCCCTTGTTTCACTCTCTTCCAAGAGAGCCCTACCCTTAGCCTTTAGCATAGCAATTTCCCTTTCCAAGACTTCTATTCTCTTAGCCTGGTTATCCATCTTTTTTGCAACAACACTTCCCTTAGGAGGCATTTCGATTCCTCCAATTACACCTTCTCCTTACACACAAACCCTTAACCTTCTTTCACAAGAGATCTACTCCCTTGCTCTGATACCACTCTGATGCAACCCTAGGTTGCCACAATTCTTTTTTTTCCAAATCAAAAGTCTCCAATCAACTTCTTTCTCACAAAACCAAATCAAGCTTGTTTTCCTACCTTTTCACCTTGTCAACTTAGTAGGATAGCAGACTCACATTTCTCCACTCTTTTCACAAGATTCCCAAATGACTACGTAAGAAAGTGACTAACTTAGAGACCTTTTGAAACCCTCTTCAACATATTTCAAACTCACATATAACTCCTATGGAACAATCTCTTGAAACTAGGCCCTCAACACTGTCCTAAGCCATGAATTAGGCCAAATTTACAAAGGGGATATGCTTTAAACTTTCCCTTTCACTCATATTTCAATTGGATTACACTTCCCTACCTGAGAACGCACAAATTCCTCAACTCATAAGCCTTGACAAGCCCTGCAACACCCTAAACACCCAAACCATCACTTTTCACAAGAAACCCGAGGGTTTATTGAAAATTAGTGTGCCACACCTTCTCAGACCCTCAAACCACTTCAAACACTTAGCTTTAACCCTGCACATGCTCAAAAACTCATAAGAACCGACTGTCCACAAGGATTTCTTAAAAACCTAGACCAAAACCACTATTTTTCATGCATTTTCTTCACAAAAATCAATAGGGGAAGCAACACTATCTCCCTTATTCTTCCTTCACAACTCAAATCAAGCATCCTACCATCTATTCTAACACCCTATGACCCATTACACCTGTCATAGTAATTACAGTCGGTGTATGGGCCCTTTTACATAGTGAGAGTTCTCAAAACCCCAAAAGACAGGATAACCCGTCTTGTCTAAGAAAACAAGTATTTGAATGCTTCAAACTTACTTTTATTCCTCCAAACCAAATGCATATCACAATATATTCATGCTACTATGGAAATCATGAGAGATTTTTAGCCACCTAAAGACTGTACATTCCGTATAGACCTAGAAATAAAGAGAATTATAGTGATTTTTAGAAAAACTGAGAGAAACTTTATTAATTTGCCTTCAAAAACCCTCAACCAAAACTCACAATGATGAAATCCACCTTTTTAAAGGTTCCTCCACCAAAACCAAATGACCAACTACCATCTAACCACTTTTCAAAAACCAAATGACCAACTACCATCTAACCACTTTTCAAACCTATTGTGACCGTTGGAGGGTAAAATGACACCCTTTACACATTCTTGTAAAATTTGTATTTTATGACTCTCCTAACACTTAAACATTGGAGATGGTCTCTTTTTAGACCTTATTGAATCCCAAAACAAGACTTTTACAAAGAAATTCAACACCTTATCCTAACTTGACAACTCTTGTCAATCTTGACAATCCTTCAACATGACTGACAACTCCTATAATATTCACTCAAAGACATCAAGATTGATCAATTACATAAGAATGGTCACATTGGACCTCATTTAGACTCAATACCTTAACTCAAACACCATGACACACCTTGTCAATGAAACTACTAATGAAGAAACCAATGGAAATATTGGTGCTCCTGCACCATACATACCACCATGAAAAGACTCATGTCACATGAGTAAGGACCTGTCCTGCTCCAACCTGCTCTTCACATGGCTTCTCTAACCTGCACAACCTCTTGCCTAATTTGGACAATGAAAACTTGCAGCACACACTGCCCTCTGACCTCTGTTTGCATGTGATCTTTCCTCCTGCTCTGCAATCAAATCTGTGGGTGGTCTTCCATATGCCTTGAGACTAAAACAAGTTAATGTCCTTACCTTCATGCCTCTAAACCAACCCTTACCAATGCTTCTTCGGACTGCTTTTTCTCTTGTTACTATGTCTTGTTGGTGCATACCTCTAATCCCTCTTCCCTCCATGACTGATGTAGTACCTATTCCAACCGCCCCCTGCCTTGTCCAAGCATCATACATTCCTTCATGTATTTTTCCCTACTTTTTCCCTTGTTCTACTCCACTCTTGACTTTGAATGTAGGCATCAAACCCACTGTCCTCAAGGCCCTCGCTTGCTTAGTCCTATACACCACTGTATTTTCAGATTCTAAAGCCTCTTTTCTACTTATATTGGATTTCCCTTCCACTATAGGTATTGTTATGGGACATACTATTGTCCCAATCCAAATTTCACCAAATTTATTGAACTCCTCTTGCTTTACCATCAACAACTCACCTTGGACCTTTCCTAGTTTAGTCTTCTTCATGTTCTTCTCATCATTCCTTTCCTCCAACTGTACATAAACCTTCTTAGACACTTTTCCCACCTTCTCATGGGGTTCACCATTGTTTGTCTCTTCCTCAAGAGTCAATACCTTTATCATAGGGTCTGCAACCTTGGTCAAGTCTTCCAACTAATCATTGTTGAATTCTCCAATCTGCACATACTCCTTCTTACCCATCATGATGACCTTAGCTTCCCTTGTCTGCTCCTAATCTTCTTGCAATGGTAATAAGGTGAATGTTTTCCCTTCATGCTCAATCCTATGGGTATTTTCCCATCCATCATACAGAGCATGTTTGTCAAATTGCCAAGGTCGCCGAAGCAAAAAATGGCAACATTGCATTGGCAAAACATCACAAAGTACTTTATCCATGTAACCCCCAATTTGGAACTCAACTAAGGCCTGCTCATTAACTAAGAGGGACTGATTATCATTTAACCATGAAACTTTATAGGGAGTTTGATGAGGGAATTTGACTAGATTCAACTTATCTAGGTGGATTTATGATTAGGTGGACACCCCCATTTTCTTTTGGCATAGTTCCCTCATTTCACATCCCATGTTTAGGTCTTCTATCCATCTCCCCTTGTTCTCTATGTTTCATTTTTGTGAACCTGAGCTTGTACATCTTAAATTATGATTTGGAGACATTTAAAACCCTATATCTAGATTTGAATTATTGTGTTTTTCATTAGTGTGCTTTTCATTGCATTTAGGGTTTAATTTCGTATGTTTGCATCATTTAAATACATAAAAAATTAGAAATTTTGCATTAATTTTACATACATATTGCATTGTGGTTGCATCAAGAGTGTCTTTCAATCATTTAGGTTTAAATTTTAGTTCAAAATTTCATTCCAAAAGTCGTCACTTTATTCACTACTTGTCACTAATTGCACTTGCATTAAGACACCTAAAATTGGAAAATTTTGCCACAAAATTCATAGTTTGCAACCTGAAATAGAGAACTCAAACATCATACTAGAAACAAAAACTTTAATTTTTTCAATCCCTATACAAAGATCAATTCGACCTTGGGTGAACCTATTCTTGTATAGGTGCTTTTAAAAAATTTTGGGCATCATTTTGTCTTTGTTTACTTCATTTCATTCTTCTGTCAGATCTTTGTTTCAGTTTCAGAAAGTTGAAAATTTTGTACTTTCTTGCATTAAGTTCAATTGGTCAAATTAAGTGCATTGTTTGAAATCAAAATTGGCATTAAAGAGAAATCATTTTCAAGTTCTTTTCACCTTAATCAATCATTTATCACATCTAAAATCTTGCTTTTGCATTTTAACAATTTCATCATGGATATGTGTTTTGGTAAAATATGGGTGTCCTTGAGATCTTTGGTAGACATTTCAAGTTGTGTTTGGTGATGACCCTAATACAATTGAGCCTATTCATGAACCTTCATCTCTTAATGAATTTCCCTGTGAGGTGGACATCTTAGGCCAAGATGAAGATAACATGCAACAATTCATACAAGACTCCTTACACAAATTTGAGATTATTGCATCCTTCTATCCATCCATGCAAACACCTCCTAAAATCCCATCACTTGATATGTTCAATATTTTTTATCCCGAAATTGAGACAAAAAGCAAGCCTCAACCATCAATCATGAAAGAACTTGTTAATAAATACAATAATGATACACTTCTATCTTATGCTCATCGAATTATTGATACACCCATTAAATTAGAAGAGAGTTATGGTCAAGGCTTTAAGATCTTAAACACACAAGGATGTGACAACAAATGAGAATGAAATCGACAAACTGTTAGAACAAATATCATCTGAAGATACCAAGGGATTAGGATATCAAGGATCTCCTCAACCCGCTACATCTCCTAAGGGGGGGAAGGTGTTCTCTTTCATAAGATTATTTCAAAATACCAATTAATGCCTAACAAGGACGATAAGGTCACCTTAGATCCTCTACCTCCTCAACAAGTTTCCCAATCAAGTAATAAATCCAAGCCTTATAAACTTAAGAAGTTACCATTTCTCCATGCTATAACCAAGACCAAATGAGCTTTATAGGCCCTTCTTGACCAAAGACTTATTAGATTACCACCTATCAAAGAAAACAAGAAAGGAAAGAGTACACACACGTTTTACTATACATATCATCGAACTCTTGGACATCTTACTAATGAATGTCGTGCTTTACAGACAGTTTTAGATGCATATGAAATTATTGATCCATATAGCTAGATTGCGTACACTTTGGTCCTTGCCATGTAATAGTTGTAGAATCATAGCATGCTCAATATTACATGTTTTACATTTAAATGCAAATCATTTTCTATATTGCAAGGATCACATTCTTATCACCTATCTCAACTCATCATTTTCCTATATTTGAGGGGCAAGGGGTTAGATAGCCTTCTCCTAGTACGACACTTGTCATTGTCCCTTTGGATATTTGTCCACCTTCCACCTATGATGAACAAGATTGGGATGTAGATGACCTACTATAGGTTGACTCACATGTGCCATATTAGTCTTTTCTTTGTCTTCTTTTCATGTTCTATGAGATTGCATGTGCGTAATGTGATCCCCCGTATTGTGTTGCTTGGCATGTATTTATATGTTTGTGAGCCTATTGTGGATGACCCTTGTCACCATGAGGTTACTCCCCTTGCCCTAACTCTGCCTTGACTATGCTGCACCCAGTACACTACTCCTATCCCTTCTTGACTCTTGTGGTGTTGACTCGAGTCTTCATCTTCTGCATCCCCCATTGGACTCCAACTACTAACTCGCCCACCTTGCACTCAACACTGTTCCAGGCCCCGAGCTCCCCTTGGACTGGTTCCAAACCATTGCACACATGACCCCGTTGGTGATCCTCCGATCTTGCACTCCCTGAGCACTCCTGACCAACCCATGCATACCCAAGCCCAGCTCTGAACTCCCTGAGTCCGCCTCTTGGAACACAACCACTAAGCCGCCCCTCAAACTGCACTGCCACCAGAACACCCAATGCATCCCAGCACAATGACTTGCTCCTACATGAGCTCTTCACTTGGTTCCCACAGCACCTCCGATCCGGACTCACCAACTCACCTCCATTGCTCCCAACCAACTGGCCAGCTGACTCCAAGCCAACTTTCAGTTGCTGGATACAAATGAAGCTGTGATCAGTGTTTTTACCTATCCTAAATGATGCAAAACAAAATGCAAAAGAAAGCAAAGAACATTTTAACACCTCAATATTGGGCTACGTTAAACTCAAACAAAATAAAAATAAAGAAAAGCAGATTTATACCTTGTATGAGTTTCTTCCTTGGTTGGCCCTTTGATAGTTGATATTATGTGTGCTCTTGATGGAAAATGTGATGAAAATGGATGCAAAATGGAGAGGATGCAATGAGATTCAAATGATAAAGGTGGGTATTTTGATAAGTGAGTAGAATGTATGCAAATGGAAGCTTGAAGATTCAATATTGAGGTTGTAAGTGGAAAATGCAAGTATGTTGATTGCTTGTGATTTGTGAGAGCTTGAACTTGAATTGCAAATGTGATGAATGAATGAATTGAGAGAAAATATTTCATTTTAAGGGAATAATCTCTAAGGAATTGGATGTCAAGATTTTGTCAACATGGGCAAGATGAAGGGTTGTGGTGAGTTGAGGACTCACAAGCCCTCACATCTTGCCATGTGGAGGATGAGGTGTCACAAAGAAAAGTGAGTTGGAAAAAAGACATGTGAGGTGGAGGTACTTGCAAGTACCTTGGGATTGGGAGAAGATTTTCTTAAAAAGGAATTTCTTGTTCACATATGGGAGGAAAGTGACATATGAGGAATTTTAGTATTCCTCAAAATCTCCATGGGGAAGAGAGAAGTGGTTGGGGAAATAAATGTGAATTTTAAATTCACATGATTGGGAGTACCTTGGGGATAAAACAAGGTTCCCAAAAAGATAAGTACTTGTCCTCAGGTGAGTGATATGACAAGAGAGGAGTTATAGAACTCCTAACAACTTGCACGGGGAAGAGGAGAGTCTTGGAGGGATAAATGTGAATTTTTAATTCACATGGGGAGGAGGGTCTAGGATAAATGTGGAAATTGTGAAGTTGACCAAAAGGGTATGCTAAATGTAGCAAGGGGATTAGATTAAGGTTGTGCAAATAGGGGATTAAGAAGATTAATGGAAGATTAGAAGCAAGTTGGAAGATGTGGAGGATGTGACATTAATCCTGATTAAAGGTGTGCACATCTTAATCATGAATTAATTAAACTAATCTAGATTAGAAGAAGGTTATGGAGGATGTCAAAAGGAGAGAGAAACAAAGGAATTTAAAATTGATTTAAATTCCAAAAGGCTAAATGACCAAATTAAATAAATTGATGCATTTATTTAATTTAGAAAAAAGGATGAAAGGTAAAATTATTTAGGGAATCTTAGGGAAAGGGAAATATTAAATAAGTTATTTAATTAATATTTGACGAAATAGACAGATGAAGGAGACGGGTTTGAACATATGGAACTAGTCAAATTTGGATGTCTACATTTTTCCCCTCTTCGAAATATTGTTAAAATAACAGTGTTTCAAAGAAAAATAAAATGTAAATAACTCTATAGAGGAAGCGACTAGAAAATGATGCCCCGGCATGGGAGGAGTTATGTGAGCTGCCCAAATGGAGGGAAATGGAGGGAGATGCCCCGGTCTCACAAGAGAATGACCATGACGGGGGAATGGAGGAAAGTGGTAGGGTATGCCCCCTCAAGAGGACGCTTGGGGAAGAAAAAGGGGCCCCAGGCGACTTCTCGATATGAGGAAATAGAAGGTACGGTTGGATAGAGCTCAAAAAACCATGAAGATTGGCTTTTGAACAGAGTTAAATAGACACATGGTTTGCAAATGGTGGCCCCGAGAAGTTAGAAGATTAGTTGAATTAAAAGAGGTTTAAATAAAAGGGAAAAATACCCTTCACTTAAAAAAGTTAAAAATGGAGGGAAAAGGTTATATATAGTAATTTTAGAAATTACTATTCCTCATTTGCACACCTGGTAGTTGAGTGAGAGAGAGAGAAGAGGAGAGGAAGGAGACGAGGAGATGAGGATGTCGAAGGATTACGATTCAAACATCATCCACTAGGGGGATGAGGTACGATGGTTCTTCCATGAGTGCGCGGTTCCACGCCAGGTTAGGTTCAAAACCCCCTTTTGATTTTAAGCATTTTATGATGTATTTTTAAATTTTAATGCTTTTTAAAAACATGGGTTTTGGGATTGGGGTAGTTTAGAAAAATGGGTCGGGAGAGAAATTTTGATTTCGCCGAGCGGGTAGGCAGAATCGTCTGCTAGAGGCAAGGAAAAGGGGGTGAATTGGCCCAATTAGAGGGTAAATTCACCCAAAAAACATAAAAGAAATGCTCGAAAAGGGAAGGGGGAAAACAAGGGAGGGTGGATTTTCCCTAGGCGATCCTCCCAAAAAATCAGATTAGTGGCAGATGGGCGATCCCGCCCATAAGGGGGGCAACCCCACCCAGGATAGGGGTGACCCCACCTAGGCGCGACTGCCCATCGGTGAGTTCACCTGTCCTTCGAGCAGGTTCACCCCTCGGTAGGGCGAGTTCGCCCGTCGCCCGGGCGAGCTCGCCCCGGGCTGGGGTGGGTCTGCCCATGTCTGGGGCGGGTTTGCCTACGGACCGGGGCGGGCTCGCCCACATCCAGGGCGGGTCTGCTCACGGGCCAAGGGGGGATTTCCCAATGCCGAGGCAGATGAGGGGGATAGAAAAAGGAAAACAAGACTGGGAAAAACGAGTAGAATTTGGGCCAGAAAGGGGGAGGGGAAAAAATTAGTGAAAAGAGATCCCAGGGCCAAGGAAATGGACAAGAGGGAGGAGATGAGGAAAAAGATAAGATGATTGACATGTGGTGCTTGGTGTGAATGCAAATCTTCGACAATTTTTGGACACGCAAGAGTCGGTCAGAGGTGCTGGAGGCGACGATAGCGACCATGAATGAAGTGGACCATGAGGCTTTGTCATAGGCATGATTGCTACATTTATTAGGATACCCTATGATTAGAGTGCATCAGGCGATGTTGATAGCCCTGATTGAGCGCTGGAGTTCAGAGACAGCGGCTTTCCATCTCCCAACAGGGGAGATGACTGTGATGTTGGAGGACATGTGGCGGATACCAAGGCTGCCTATAACATGCCACTTGGTGAGTTCAATGACATCAGAGGGGATGAAGTTGGATCATATCGTGTGGGTGTTTTTGGATGAGATGACCTACCTGTGCAAAGGAAAAGTTTGGACATGGACCGATGCTTGGCGTTGGGAGTGCCACCGCTACCACTGTACCTATGCGGGTTCATTAGTGGATTTTTGTTACCAGACTGAAGTGGGTGTTTCTGCAGCCTGAGCTACATGGAGGTGATATGACACATTGTCGAGGGGAGAGAGGGGTAGTTCACATGGGGTACATGCGTACTAGCACAACTATACAGAGACATGCACATTGTGTGGTATCGAGAGGTGATCAGCGTGACACAAGTGACGTTGCTACATGTATAGGCCTGGGAGAACATTAGTTTTTCCAGGCCAAGAGTGGTGAGAGCAGGAGTGGAGGATGAGACAACACCAATAGCTTACTGGTACGGGGCAGAGTACAACTGGGTGTGGCACTATGAGGGTTTCAAGAATCTAGACAGATGGAGAAGGAGACTGGATGACCTTTAGGAGGAGGATATAGTGTGGAGGCCATACATGACATGATGGTTTTCGGGATAGAGGAGAGATGAGGAGAGGCAAAGAGGCTACTTCTGCACCAGATGCTACATAGTCGAGAGGGAGCCACACATAGTGGAGGCACATAGGCCAGACAGAGTGACCAGACAGTTCAGGATTACAAAGGACATTCTGCGCAGATGAGAGAGATTTTGACGGATTACACGAGAGCGGCCATGGGGAGAGCTTATTTCGCCAAGGTTTGAGAGAGAGCATTGGGAGACATTGCAGCTAGTACCCTACCTGGGTAGGACCGAGGGGGAAGTAGAGGTAGGAGTGACAGTTCAATACACCGCATGGCATACCCATCACCAACCTCCATAGATTACTTTAGAGGAGCCGATTGTGGGGGCATTGGGGTTTGGGCCAGAGGATGAGATTTGATTGGAAGGATAGAGGAGAGGGAGGAGGGGACAAAAAAGGAGAGGACAAGATGTAGCTGGAGCAACAGGGTAGCAGGGGGATGTAGGGGCCATGGGACAACAAGATAGAGGATAAGGCGAGGCTGAGGCCGCAGGGCAGTAGGAGAGGATGAGGAGAAGGAGGAGACAACAAAGGAGAGCCAAAGTGGGGATCGAGGCAGAGGAGGGGAGAGATGAGGCAGGGATGGCAGAGAGGGATGGGAGAGGGCAGGAGGAAGCTGGGGCAATAGGGCAGCAGGAGAGAGGACAGATGGTGGCTGGGGCCGCAAACCAATAGGAGAGGGTGAGGATGAAGTGGAGACCACAGAGGAGAGCCTAGGTGGAGATCAGGGCAGAGGATGGGAGAGATGAGGCAGATGTGGAGATGATGGATGAGAGAGATGAGGTAGAGGCAAAGGTAGAGGCAATGGATATGGATGTTCATGATATTCCCCATTGGCCATGGTGCCACCTATAGCAGAGGATCTAACTATACTATTGTGAGGGGCCATGGCGAGATTACAAATCGCTAAGCAGAGACTAAGAGATGTAGAGGCTGCAAGATGTAAACTAGAGGCAAAGGTGAGGATGTTGCGAGAAAAGGTGGCTAGGGCACAAGTAGAGGGTGAGAGGGATTTCAGATCTATAGCCGATGCATCGTCGCAGTATGAGGAGGAGCTACGGGTAGAGGGATGGTCTGTAAGCTGGGGTGAGATAGCTACGAGTAGAGGTGACTCGGTTAGAGGTAGAGGTATCTAGAGAGCATGAGGAGGCGGTGATTGTGAGATGGACGTGATTCAGGCTAGAGGCAATGGTAACTATACTGCAGGCGAGAGGACAACGAGAGCTGGGAGGAGTGACAGACCAGGCATCGACAGAGACCCTGGCATAGGCTGAGAGAGACATGGATGTTTTGATGATACAGGTGGAGGGGCTACTGAAAGAGAGGACTGAGATGAGATGGAAGTGAGACGAGTTCCATGAAAAAGTCAAGGTAGCAGATCAAATAGTGGGAGACATGGGGCTGATGCAGGAGAGAGAGGAGGCTATGAGGGTCTAGGTACAAATCTTGTAAGCAAAGAGGGACGTAGGACAAACACAGGTGCAGACCCTGCAAGGGGAGAGGTACACATCACAGAGATAGGTGCAAAACCTGCAGAGTGAGAGGGATGTGGTAGTGGCTCAGGCACATATCACAAAAAGAGAGGGATGTAACACATGCTCAGGGACATGCAACATAGGGTGAGGGTGGCGAAGCAGGGACAGATGTGCAGAGATTGTAGGCACAACAATAGGTCATTAGGGATGAGAGGGATAGGGTTGTAGAGTAGGTGTCATAGATGGTAGCAGAGATTGATCAGCTAAGGTTAGCACATGACACATGTGCACAGGAGAGGAGATCCATATGTGGATTCTAGGACAGGTATAGGGTGAAGTGGGATACAATAAAATATTAGGTTGTAGAGCGGGATGAGTACATGAGAGAGGCCAACTATTATATGGTGGCTTACATTGGGGTAGTGTCAGATCTGACACATTGGGTGCTTGCCTATGTCAAAGCGGCGCTGCAAATTCCAGTACCATCCCATTCAACAGGGACATACACTCGGGGGCACAGTGGCTTTAGAGGGACCCCTCCGCGGAGAGGAGGGGTGCCAGACTCACCACAGAGGTTAGATGTGGGAAGCTCACAGTAGAGATGATAGAGGACAAGTGAGAGGATACCAATTTTTGACAGATGTAGGATGGGTTTACAGTATAGAGAAGCAGAGATCATAGTTGATTCAAAGCCTTGTACTTGTACTTTATTTGATGATATATGCGATGGATATGTATTTTGGTTATATGATGGACATTATTATGGACTATGTGATGGAAATTGTGTTTTGATTTTTATATGATATGCGATAGCCCTTATTCACACTATGTGATGTTCATATGATGGATGATTCTATTTATGCACATGTATGTGTTTATGATTTTATTATGTATGATCATTATGATATGATGTATGGATATGCTTATGATGATGTATGTTGATGTTTATATGGATGAGATGTATGATATGTATGATGACTAACATGTATGATGCAGGATGTGATGGATGATTTATGACTTTATATGCTATTGATATGGTTCTAACAACTTGTGATACAAGTGGCGATGTATGCAATGTGCTAATGATATGGTCTAACATGGAGATGAAATGCATCATGAACATGAGTGTCATAAAGTACTTGCATAGTAACGAGGGTAGATGGTAGGCGTGGTGTTGGCTTAATGGAAAGTACTTTCCCTACAATCATTACAAGATTGAGGGAAGATGGGTGTGAAACTGCACCTATCAAGAACCGTAGGTATCCTGAGAAGAACAAGAGATGGGGGGAATGAATGTTTACACAACCAAAATCATAGGTCATAGATGAGGTATAAATGCAATGCAATAGAGTTGATCATGAAATGCAATCCTAATGTAATTTTCCATTTTTTGAGCACTGATTTTTGCCATAGCATGAGACACTAGGTACCATGGTATGTAAACCAAGGAAAAATTAGCGTCCAATGCATAAAATAAACACCACAGACAAGAAGGCTATCCCAACACCCCAAAGTCGCAAAGACCTTGGTCGGGCTACGCATTGGGATAACCACAAGCACAAAAGGATGCCCCAGCATAACACAAGACCTCGGGGATCTTGGTGGGTACTATGTGGGACAACCAGGAAGACATCAACACAAAAAAAAGATCAATATATGCCCCTATGTTAACCGATGAAAACACACCATAATATGATGGATCATGGCAGCCTTAACAAGTTGTGGTAAGGAGCTCAAATGATAAATAAAATTCAAAAGTATCAAAAGATCGTAATCAATTTCAAAATGTCCTTTTCCATAGGATCAGGAGGATGGATGGGGTTGATGAGGTTTGTTAGGAAGGATGCATCCTATTAAGACCAAAGATGGACACTAAACTAAAAGATTGATAAATGACATAGGAAATTCTGAAACCGATTGAATCTCATGATACAAGTGGATCTCATTTGTGAAGGACCAGCTAGATAAAGACATCCTTGATGACACGACACAAGATGTGAGACAAAGATTGACACACCCTAACAACCTAGGGGCTCAGGGGACAATCAAAGATTATCCTTGCCTACGTGAAAGCGCAAAACCCTCGTAGTTCAAGAAGAGACTATGGATAAAAGCGAAAAGAGGACTAATGAAGATGAGCGATAGAAAATGACGACCAAGAAAAGAAAAGAAAAGCCTTGGGGGTGGATCAAATGATTGACCTTGCCTACGTGAAAGCGTAGGGGCAACGTAGTTTTAGAAAAGGAAAAAGATGGACCAGCGATAAGAGCGTAAAGGGGACAATGGAGACCACAATGGATGACCAAATAGGACATACAAAATGCCCCGGGGACAGATCAAATGATCAACCTTTCCTATGTGAAAGCGTAGGGGCAACGTAGTTCGATAAAGAAAAAAAGATCGACGTGAAGTGATGGGATCTAAATGAAGATTGACATGATGATGGATCCTAGATGGACATGAAGGATTGACAAAATGAGAATACTAACGATAGAAGCTTAGATTAGGATAAAAGCTCAGGGTGATGAATAGCAGATGGAGATCATCCAATGCTCAACCAAAATATACCAAACGACCAAATGATGCATGCAGATGGGAGGATAGGATCGATGGGATGATAAGATATGAAATCAAAATGGATGGAAGCATAAAGTAACTAGGACACAAGGTAGATAATGATTAAGCCCTTTACGAATGGCAACTGTGACCAGGTTTTCACCAAATGTGCTTATCCAAGGCACCACCAAGGGTGGTTTTCACCATAGGATGAATTATTTCTCTTTACTATTTTTTTGGATTTTTTTTATTTTTATTTATTTATTTATAATTTTTTACTTTTCTTTGTATTTTTTTGGATTTTGCAAGAGAGGATACCCCAGCTGATTTAAGTGTAGAACCTTTTCAGGTGCATGATATTAATGGGCTCCTCTAGGAGCTCTCCTTCAGGCGTAGCAAGTCTATAGGCCCCTAATCCATACTTGGTTGTGATGACATAAGGACCTAGCCAATTCACTTCAAATTTTCCTTTCTTATCTCGGTCCTACTGAGTGCATTGATTCTCCTTGAGGAATAAATCACCAATGTTGAACTGGCAAGGATGAACCTCTTGTTGTAGCTTCTTTTCAGAAAATTCTGATAGGCTTGAAGCTGGTCATATGATTTGATCCATCTTTCATCGAGGAGTTCTAGCTAGCCGAGTCTTGCAACTCGAGCATCTTCATCATTGATAAGATTCTTCAAGGATATTCTCAATGATGGGATTTCTACCTCAATCGGCAAGATAGCCTCGACACCATAGATGAGATAATACGGAGTGGCACTGGTAGGGGTGTGGATGGAAGTGCGGTATGCCCAAAGGGTAGGATGGATGTGAAGGTGCCAATCTTGACCAGTATTGTTGATCACCTTTTTGAGGATTCTAATGAGGGTTCTGTTGGTGGCTTCCGCATGACCATTACCCTGGGGGTAATAAGGTGTAGACCAACGATGTTGGATATGGAAGGTGTCACAAAGGTGTTTCATAGCTTGGTTCTTGAAAGGATTTCCATTATCAGAAATGATGGTGGATGGTATTCCATATATCGAGAGAATATGGAATAGGATAAACTTGGAAATTTGAGTACCTGTGATTTGCGAGTAGCATTGCTTCCACCCACTTGGTGAAGTAATCAGTTGTAGTAATGATGAAGGTATGGCCATTGGAGAATGGGGGGGATATCTTTCCGATTAGGTTGAAACCCCACTGAGAGAAGGGCCATGGTGCTACAAGAGGTTACAGATCCTGTGCTGGAGCATGTATTAGATCAGCATGTTGTTGGCAGGGTAAGCACTTTTTGACAAACTCACAAGAATCATGTTCTAATGTAGGCCAGTAATATCTTGCTTGAAGAATTCTCTTAGCCAGGGCCATGCCATTTGAGTGGGCCTCACATACACCACTATGTACTTCCATTAACGCAGTGTGGGCTTCAGTCTTGTTTAGACACCGGAGAAGGGTTCCATCAGAGCCATGTCGATAAAGTGTATCACCTACGATGGTGTAACGGGATGTTCGTTGGATGAAAGATTTTCTTTGATTAGATGTGAGATTGGGAGGTAGGATATTGTCATGAAGGTAAGTGTAGATATCATGGTACCATGGTGATGTGGGACCTACGATGTCACACACCATCTCACTTTCTGGGATATTGTAGGCCAAGATTAAGAGCTATTCAACGAGGAACTCACATTCTGTTTTGTCTTAAGGCATGTAAATTAAGGAACCAATGGTAGCCATGGCATCCACTGCTTTGTTTTGAACTCTTGGAATCTGATCAAATTGGATGGAAGTGAAATAATTTTTGAAGTCGTCAACCATACATTTATAAGGTACTAACTTATCATCTTTTGAGAAACTCATTGTTGACCTATTTGATGATTAATTGAGAATCACCAAAGACTCTTAGGTGGGTGATATGCCACTGGATTGCTATTCTAAGCCTAGTAAGTAGAGCTTCATATTCAACTATGTTATTTGTGCACAGAAAGGCCAATCTAAATGACTTCAGTATATAATCTCCTTGGGGGGTGACGAGCAAGATTCCTGCCCCCGATCCATTGTGTGTGTATGAACCATCAAATTACAGTGTCCATGTGGACACTTCTGTTATTGTGAAGACTCCATCAATAAATTTTGTTGTTAGGGGGTAGGCATCTACTAGGGGAGCATCTGCCAATTGATCAGCTATCACTTGTCCCTTAATAGCTTTTTGATCCACATATTCTATATCAAATTCACTCAGAAGCATGACCCACTTAGCCATGCGACCAGTTAGAAATGTCCTGGATAACGGATATTTAAGTGGGTCGACCTTGGAGATGAGCTTTACTGGATGACTGAGTATGTAATGTTAGAGTTTTTGCGAACTGAAAACCACGGCTAGGCAAGCTTTTTCCATTGGGGAATAGTTGAGCTCATAACCCACCAAGGTTCGGCTGATGTAATAGATTGCTCTTTCCTTTGATGACTCATCATGTTGTGCCAGCAATGCCTCCAGTGCCACTAAAGTAGCAAAAATGTATAACAAGAGTGGCTTACTAGGAATTGGTGGCATAAGGATTGGTGGGTGAGCCAAATACTCCTTGATTTTTTCAAAGCTGAGTTGACAATGCTAAGTCCACTTAAAAGCATTGTCCTTCAGGAGATGGATGAATGACTAACACTTGTCGGCCAATTGAGCAATGAACCGCTAGATGGATTGCAACTTACTCTGAAGGCTCCTTAATTGTTTGAGATTGCGTGGTGGAGGCATATCCAAAATTTCCTTGAATTTTGTTGGATCAACTTCTATACCTCTTCGAGAGACAATGAAACCCAATAGTTTTCCCGATGTGACCACAAAGACACATTTCTTAGGATTTAACCTTAGCTTATATTGCTCTAAATGTTCAAAGATCTTCTTGAGGACCATAGGATGTTCTTCCCTTGTTCTTGAATTTCCTAATAGATCATCAACATAATCTTCCATTATGATGTGGATGAGGTAATGGAAGATGACGGTCATAGCTCGCTGATAGGTTGCCCCCACATTTTTAAGACTGAAAGGCATGACATTATAGCATAACATGCCCCACAGTGTAGTGAAGATTGTCCTATGTTGGTCTTCAGGTACGATTCTAATCTGATTGTATCTAGAGAAGCCATCCATGAGGGAAAGCATCTCGTGGCTTACAGTGAGGTTAGCCAACATGTCAATGTTCAAAAAATGAAAATCATCTTTGGGGCAAGCCTTGTTGAGGTCACAAAAGTCTGTGAAAACTCTAATTGCGCCATTTGGTTTGGCTACGGGAACTATGTTGGAGATCCATTATGAATAGTCAATGGGCCTTATGAATCCGACGTCCAATAGCTTCTCCAATTCTTTCTTAACTAGTAGAGTCACTTGGGGGTGCATTTTTTGAAGCTTTTGCTTAATAGGTTTGGCATCAGGACGTACATCAAGGTGATGTACCACTAAAGTAGGGTCAAGGCTTGGCATGCTTGAATATTTCCATGCAAAGTTGACGATGCCTTCTTTGAGAAGCTTGGTGATGGTAGAATATTCTTCCTCTGATAGTGCTTTGGCTACATATGTAATTTTGGGATCCTCTTCAGTTCCCAAATTTATTTCTTGTGTTTCTTCTATTAGGATGGATGATTGTTCAGGGAGATGAGTTCCTACAAGGGGAAGATGAACATCCCCATCTTCTAGCACCTCATCAAGGTTTTCACTATCAGATACACCCTTTGTTTTTACTTTTTCTAGGCCAAGAAGCGCCTTAGGGAGGTTTTCGCTAGGTGACCTTTTTTTATTTTGTTTCTTTTTAATTTTGCGGTTAGGGTGTTCATCTTCCCCCAATCCCATAAGATGTACATACTGATCTACTGAGGGAAAGGTGTTGATAGGTGCACTACCATGTACATCCCAATCTACAAGTTTAGGATGTTTAAGGAAGGGATAGGCTAATGGTGCAGATGTTTAAGCAGTCAAACATGGAAGAGAGGTCAGTGTGATCTACATCATCATATGCGTATATGATGGATTCCTCCTCTGGTATGTCTTCAAGGAGACTGTTTCTCTCACTGAGGTTGTTAGAGGCACTAGATGATGTTATAGGTCCCTTTTGTTTTTTGTCATGACCCAAGCCAGAGTATCTTGGTCTTATTGTAGCCTCAATATGGTGTTTCCTTCCTTACTCTTCGTGCCAAGGCCTCCCCCCTAATAATTGTACTTATTCACAAAATTAGAGGGCCAAGGATAGTTCTCCTGGAAATATTCTTTCAAAGGAGGGGAGGGATCAGGTTCCTCACAATAGACTCATTGGCTTATGTCATCTTTTGGTGCATCTTGTCTTAACCAAGGAGATTAGTAAGTATTGGTTCCCACGTTCTTGGAGCTCAAAGTGATAGTCTTATCTTCTGATTTTGGTGTAGATTACGAAGGTTGGGCATATGTGTGTGGTAAGGGTGGCATAGTTGCCACGTTCAAAGCTGTGCACATCTCATATTCACAACATCCCTTGTCAATGATCTGGACTTTGGTAAGGGTGAAATCAAATGTGGAGGATGGAGTGGATGAAGTGGTGGCTAATGCAGTGGTAGATGAGTGAGATGATGATGTTTGCGGCGGTCCCATTAACACTCCTAGACAATAGTGGAAATGAGGAAAAGAAGCTTCTAATGCGTGTCAATACTCAAATGGTTGGGGATCCACGTGTATGGTAACTTCTACTCCATTGAATGGGACTTTTAGAAATTTATGGTATGTGGATGGAATGGCTTGCATAGCGTGAATCCATGGACGACCGAGGAGGAGTTTATAGGGGAGTTCTAGATCAAATACATGACAAGTAGTGTATTGCACAACTAGACCAACTTGGACCGGAAGACATATTGTTCCTTCAGAATCCCACTCTGCATTATCATATGCCTTGATTGTGATGACTTGATTATTTAAATTAGCATGGGTGTATCCCACCCATTTTATGAATTTCAATGTACAAAGGTTTAGGGCAGAACCATTATCTACCAAGACCCTCTTTATTTTATGCCGATTTACAAGGACCTCTAGATGGAGGGGGCGATTATGTTTAGAGTCAATGTAGGGCATGTTGTTTTGGCTAAAACCGAGTTGATAGGTGGCGGAGAGGTGCCCTACCAATGCTTGAAATTGCATAGGGTCTATGTCATTAGGAACTTGGGTATTGCGTAAGGCCTTATTTAGGATTTCTTGGTGTGCGGGAGAAGAGTTAGCAAATTCAGAATGGATATCTGTGCCAAAGTCTTTCCTAGATGGTTAAGAATGTTGTATTGAGAAATCATAGGTTGTGGCTGGGTGGATGCAGAGGCTCCAGGGACTGTGATGCGAGTTCGACAGGTGGTAACAACAAATTGTGGATCCTTGCCTCTTACACGTATCATAGATACACGTGGTTCTACTTGCTTAATGTGCATACGATACCTTGATAATTGAACGACACATTCTTATAACTGATATTGTTTGTGGTATTATCCTGATTATTGTTATTGCTAAGCCCTGGGTTTGAATTTGATGTACTAGGACCTTGGTTATGCTTAGGGAAACCATTTTGATATATTTGCAATTGAACATTGGACGAAGGTGTCATGTTGGCATCCACATGTATGTCACCCTGATCTATGAGATCCTGGATGTACATTTTCAGACTTTGACACTTATTCAATGTATTCCCTTTAATCTTGTGGAACTCACAATATTCATTTTCTTTGAACCAGGTTGGTTTAGGCTTGGATTCGTCAGGTGGCTTGGTCACAAGATATGTAATCGAGTAATTGGCTTGAAGAATCCTATTAAACATGGCACTTAGGGGTTCTCCTCATTGAGTGAATTGACATTTTCCATTCTCTTGGTTATTCTAATTGGATTGTTGGTTAGGATGAGGTGCCCCCTGTGACACTGATATAGCATGAGGGTTTGGTTGTTGAGGAGCATATTGTAGCTTTTGCGAAGCATTAGCCACTTGGACATGTTTGGTTTCAATGACACCATCATTGATAGCATTTTTGTTTTTGTTCCAATAACTAGGCTTATCCCCAGATGACTTCTCCTTGTCAGAGTTAAAGATTTTGACTAGCCCTTTGGTGATAAGGGCCCTCTCAAGAATAGGACCTTTCTCCACTATTACTGTGAAGGTTGTGACACCGTGGAGTTTGAAGTTGTGAGCCATATCCGGATGAGAGTTTTCAATGAACAAGGTGACCATATCCTTTTACCTTAGTGGGGATTTCATGCGACTGGCTTGGGCTCGCCATCTTTGAAGATAGCTTGTAAAGGTTTCTCCCTCACATTGCTTTTCCTTCATGAGATCTAATGTGCTGATATCCTTCTCCAGATTAAAGGAGAAGTGGGAGAAAAACTCTTCTGAAAGCTGTGCAAAGGACTTGATAGATCCCTTTTCAAGACCCATAAACCAATCAAGATCTATCCCTTGTAAACTATTAGGAAATAATCTCATGAGATAATTGTCATTATGCATGACTTCTTGACAGTGGGCGTAAAACTCTCGAAGGTGAGCTTTGGGATCTTTGGTTCCTTTATACTTATCAAATTTTGGCATTTTGAAATGCTTTGGGAAAGGAACCAATGAGATTGAAGGATCAAACGGGTAAGGAAAAATATCCTCAAACTTGAATGATTTTTTGTTAGCCCCTGCTTGTAAGTCCTTTAAAGTGGATTTGACTTCTTCTAGGTCCTTATTGATAGGTGCTGTGGGAGTCAGATTGGATGAACTAGGCTGATTGTATGGAGGAAATTGCTGATATGATGAGGATGGTGTTGAAGTAGCTAGATCATAAATGGGTTGAGGTGAGTATGGACGTGTTTGTTGGTATTGATTGGCATAAGCAGACTGCAGATTGATGTAAGGTGGATATGAAAAATTTTGATGGTAAGAGGTCGATGTTGCTTGTTGGTATGGTGGTTGTTGTTGATAATATGAAGTGGATGGAGTACCCTATTGGCATTGCGTGGCAGCTGATGACGTGGAAGCCCCATCTTGGTAGGTTGTTGCTAATAGTAGGAGGTGGGTTGAGCACCTGTTGGTATGAAGGTTATTGTTGTGTTATATGCTTAATTGTAATGTAAATGAAAACAAAAACACTAAATGAAACCTTAAACTAAAGAAATTTAAATTAAATTTAAACAAACAAAATCTTTAGTGCCGTCCCATTTTTCTCTATCCACAGAGATTCTTTTGAAGCTTTTTGGCTCTCAGATTGTGTAAGCTTCTCCAAATGGCTGCTGCAGAACGAGTATGCAAAAGAAAACTATTCTAGATGCTGATGAAAGTGAAAATGCAGATGAATATGGACAGGGGCTGTAGATTATGTACAGGGGCTGTGAATTGAAAATGTCATGATTCTACTGCTATTATGCTATGATTCTATGCTATTGCTATGAAAATGCTCTATGAATGCTGGGAATACTATGCAATTTGCCTATAGTTTACTTGCTTCAAATTCTATATGATTTTGGAGCTCCCGGCAGCTGTATTTATAGATTTTTTGCAGGCTTCATCCCGGCTGGCAAGAATCTACGGCTATGAATTTGTCTGGTAAGTTTGAATGGTGAGAGATTGAGAGGTTGAGAAGAAAATGGGGGAGGTTGAGAGGTTGGAGAGAAGAATGGAATCCTGTCTTCAACCCACGGGAACAAGCCTGCACAGAAACAGAGAAATTTAATTTTCTGTTTTGGCAGTTTGTTTCCCGGGAGTTGAAGATAAATCCCAAATTAAATAAATATTTAAATTTATTTAATTTTATTTATTGCTTTTGATATTTGATTTTTGAAAACTATAGAAGAATTAAATATTTTGGAATATTTAATCATGATGTGACTTTAGAAGATTTTTGAAATATTTAGAAGAATTAATTAAATATTTTTGGAAATATTTAATTATGAATAGATTTTTGAATTGAATTAGAGGAATTTTGAAATGATTTAAGAATGAATATTGGATTAGAGGAAATAATCAAATATTTTGGAATATTTAATTACAAATGATATTTAGAAGAATTATAATATTTTAATCTTTATTTGAATAAAATATTCAAACTAAGATTATATGATAATTAATATAAATAAATTGTAACATTTATTTAATTAATTAAGAAATGAATATGAAAAGGTGATTAAATATTTAATCGAAATGAAATCATGAACAATATAAATAAATTATTTAAATTTATTTATATGTAGATAGAATCAAAAGATTTTAATTAAATATTAAAAATATTTAATTAATTACCAGACAATGTGATATGACCATTTTTAAGTGTATACAATTGTTAAGAGTAGTATGGATTGGAATGGTAATTATACACAATGTTGGGTTGTTGCGTGATGTATGGAGGTTGTTGTGGATTAGACTGTTGTTGGTATGGGTTTGTGTGTGATTGCAGAGGATTAGTGTAAGGAGGTGGTTGTGTCTGTGGTGGATCCTGAGAGGCCACACGAATCTTGGGATTAGGATTAGATGTAGCAGCATAAGCGGTGTACATGCTAGGTGGATGGTAAAGATATTATGTGAGAGGATTCCATTGTGTTTTCACGGGAACATGCATATGTTGGGGCGGTTTTTGTTGTTGTGGTAGCTACTGATAAAGTGGGCGAGATGGGATGTGATGTTGTTGTGGGACCACTACAAAAGCTCCATGGGGTGGTTGCGATGGTTGCGATGTAGTTTGCATGACTTGGTGTGGGGGTTGTATAGGAATGGTAGTGTGTTGCTAAGGAATAAGAACATTATGCTACAAAATTGTAACATTTTGTTGTGGAGGTTGTTGATGGGGTGGTTGAGATGAAACAACAATGGTAGCAGTATATTGTGGCACCGCTTGTGAGGGGATAGCAGTCTATTGCAACAGTGCTTGCATCACAGTGGATTGATGAGGATTAACGGGAGGCTATTGAAACACAAGGATATTACCTTGATGTGGTGGTGGTAGATTCCCAGCATGTGTAGATCCTAGAGGTGGCATCAATGCAAGGATTGGGGTGCCCCTGGTGTTGATAGGAGGTTGACTAGGATGTTGAGGTGGGAGTGGTGGAGAAAATGGAATGTTCTGTAGCATGCCATAGGCATAAGGGTCATTAGGATCAGGTGGTGCCATAGAGGTTACAGATGGGAGGCGAGGATAACTGGCGACTTGGTTCATTGCAACATTTTTGAACTCAAGATGATACCAATTCTCTATAGGTAGACCTTCGGGAACATACAAATTTCCTAGAACATTTTGCAAGGTATGCAGATCTTGTGATGTAGGAAGGGACTAAGCACCAGTATACTGTGACATATTGAAATTGGGTGGTGGTTTGACTCCTTCCATGATCAAAGTAGCAAGAATCTTATCCCCACACTCATTCAGGAGGTGATATGTCATCTAAACATTAGTGGGATTGCTAAGATATTCATCAATAGTGACTTCAAGCTGATTGACCATGTTGTCATCTCTGGGTGGTGAGGTGTTTTGGACGTCAGTATTGGACTGTGACGATGCACCATTATTGGGATCTTGAGGGATATTTGCACCGTTGTTGGGATCTTGTGGGATGTTTGTAGTGTTGTTGGGATCTTGAGGGATATTTAGGTGGGAACCTTGGGCTTATTTTTCGGCCATTTGTTTCTTGGCTTGTGATCGAATCTGAACGGGCATGAAAGTGCAAAACTACTAGGTGAGCTAAGATGCGCTTAAACTCTAAGATGCAATGCAGAGATGGCCTAAATGATAATTGAAGGATTGATTGGATGATGGATAAGCTAATTAGATGATTTGATAAGGATGAGATTGGATTGGATTGATAGATTGGATGATTGGATAAGGATTAGATTGGATAAGATTGATTAATGAAATGATTGATAAGTTTGGATGATTGTATAAGACTAGACGATGAAAGGGATTCTAAACCAGGTTCAAAGATCACCCTAGGTGACTTAAGGTGCTGATTGATTGGATTAAGGGTAGATAGATGATTGTGGCACCAAATCCAACTTGAGATGGAAGTGGATTGATAGGGCGGAATGATGATGACTAATTCAGGATGGATGTCGATCCTAAGCAGACGTTGTAGGATATGATCAATTTTAGACACCTCGATCAATTCAGATAATAACTTCAAACGAAGTTTAGAGGATTTGGATTGAGAAAACAATGAGGGGTATGCAACCTAGAGATGTTTTATGATGTACCTATATGATTCAGATGCAAATTATGGGTGAACGGAAGATGCAAAATGACTGGATAAAGATCAGACTCATCTAACCAAGGTGTAGGATTTCCCAACTAGGGGTCAAGCTCGCCCAATTGGAGGTCAGGTTTGCCCCATTGGAGGTTATGTTTGCCTATTTGGAAGTTAGGTTTTCCCAACTAGAGGTCAAGTTTTCCCAACTGGAGGTTAGGTTTTCCCAATAGAGGTTAAGGTCACCCAACTGGAGGTTAGGTTCGCCTATCTGGAAGTCAGGTTTGCCCAACTAGAGGTCAAGTTCGCCCAACAGGAGGTCAAGGTCACCCAATTGGAGGCCAGGTTCGCCTATCTGGAAGTCAAGTTTTCCCAACTAGAGGTCAAGTTCGCCCAACTAGAGGTCAAGTTTGCTTATCTGGAAGTCAGGTTCACCCAACTGGAGGTCAGGTTTGCCCAATTGGAGGTTAGGTTCGCCCAAGTTTAGGTCAAGGTCGCCCAAGTTGAGGTCAGGGTCGCCCAACTTAACTTTTAGACTTGTCTAAATAAGAAAAGAGGATCAAATGGACTATCAAAACAAGCAAATGGATGCTCAGAATGGGGAAACTGAGGCTCTAAACAAGAAAACGGATGCTCGGAATGGGGAAACAGACATTCAGAATTGGGAAATGGATGCTCGAAATGGGGAAACAGATGCTCAGAAGAGGAAAATGAACATTTGGAATGGGGAAACGGATGCTCAGAACGAGAAAATTGATACTTGGAACGAGAAAACGGGTGCTCGAAATGACTGAACGAAAGGCAAAACTGGCTGTTTAAGGTGAAAAATCACCCAACTTGGGGTAGGGTCACCCAACTTGGGGTAGGTTCACCCAACTAGAGGTAGGTTCACCCAAATTAAGGCAGGGTCACCCAACTTAAGGGCAGGGTTTCCTAATTAGTGAAAAGAAGGTTGATAAAGGACTGAGATAGAAGGCAGGGTCACCCCTGTTCAAGGCAGGGTTACCCCTATTCAGGGCAAGGTCGCCCCTGTTTAGGGCAAGGTCACCTATGTCAACAAACTTGAACTTGACCTAGGTGAAAATGACTATGGCAAAGGACCAAAAACACAACAAACAGTAAGCAGAAGGTAAGGTTGTTTTGACTCGACAAAAATTCACTGGTTTCACACAAAAAAGATAGTTCAAACAACACAATCCTAAGATTAGTATGAAGGGTATGGCCAACACAGTCCTCTAACTAGGCTGAACAAGACAACTAGGGAGTTCTCAATATACACTCGATACATGAGGTACAACCGTGAATACCAACCCGTCACAGGCGTAAGTCGGGAACCCCATTGAGATACTGAAAGTTCAGACCAACTCTTCACGTCTATCTAGGTATTACCTTAGCTTCAACACTCCGCTAGACACGATGTGATTGGATTGGGGTACAACTTTGGCTCTCCCCCCTTTGTTTACCCCACCAGTACACGTGGTTGGGATCCTCCCTTGGGGTGATGAAATCCCCAAGAAGGTCCCGCTAAAAAGACAACACTAACCATTTTCAACTACTCCCTAGGGTCACACAAAGTGCAAGGGGAAAGCTTTAAATGATATAGTGCCCCTTGGGAAACACAAAGGACTAAGTAAGCTATGATTTATCTTCACCCAGGATCGCTAAATGGCACAAGGGGATTGGATACGTCAATAGCTTACTTTGCAAACACATCACACAATATATTTGACTTCCCCTAGTTAAACTATGTGCCTAAGTAGTATGAAAATTGAAAGACAAACTATCTAGCTAATAACTAGGCCCGTTCATCCTGCAGTAAATATGTTAGAAGTTTTATCCTTCAATCTTCAACAAGTGTGAAACAAGTTGCACAAATGTTAGTAAAATCTAGCACAATCACCAACAAGATGAGTTAGGGGGTTAGTATCAACCAAAAGAATAGAAAACAAAATTTGGAAATGACTTTCAAACCACTGTTTTACCTTGCAGATGCCTTTGTTTTGATTAGGTTCGCCCTGTTAGGGTAGGTTCACCCTAGTTCAGGGCAGGTTCGCCCTTGTTTAGGGAAAGTTCGCCTCTATGCAGAAAACAAGAAGTAAAATTTTGCTACTGTCTCTTAGATGGGTGACTCTACAAGGCAGGGTCGCCTCTATTAAGGTCGAGGTCACCTATCTTGGGGCAGGTTCGCCTAATCTAGGGCAGGTTCACCCCTGTGTAGGGCAAGGTCGCCCCCGTTCAGAGCAGGGTCACCTTTGTGTAACTTGAACTTGCAAAATATCAAAAAACAACAAATGTGAAAGCAAAAAGAACCGTCTGTGGGTCCCACCAGGCATGGCAGAAATGTTATGCAGTGTTGTTTACCTATCATAAATGATGTAAAACATAATGCAAAAGAAAGAAAAAAACACTTTAACACCTCAAGATTGGGCTACATTCAACTCAAACAAAATAAAGATAAAGAAAAGAAGATTTATACCTTGTATGAGTTGCTCCTTGGTTGGCCATTTGATAGTTGATATTATGTGTGCTCCTCAATGGAAAAGTGATGAAAATGGATGTAAAATGGGGAGGATGCAGTGAGGATTCAAATGATAAAAGTGGGTATTTTGATAAGTGAGTAGAATGTATGCAAATGAAAGCTTGGAGATTCAATAATGGAGGTTGTAAGTGCAAAATGCAGGTATGTTGAGTGCTTGTGAGTCGTGAGAGCTAGAGCTTGAGCTTGAATTGCAAATGTGATGAATGAATGAATTGAGAGAAAATCTTGCATTTTAAGAGAAAAATCTCTAGATAATTGGACGGTCAAGATTTTGTCAACATGGGCAAGATGAAGAGCTGTAGTGAGTTGAGAACTCACAATCCCTCACATATTACCATGTGGAGGATGAGATGTCACAAGGAAAAGTGAGTTGGAAAAAAGACATGTGAGGTGGAGGTACTTGCAAGTACCTTGGGATTGAGAGAATATTTCTTTAAAAAAGAATTTATTGTTCCCATATGGGAGGAAAGTGACATATGAGGAATTTTAGTATTCCTCAAAAATCTCCATGGGGAAGAGAGAAGCGGTTGGGGAAATAAATGTGAATTTTAAATTCACATGATTGGGAGTACCTTGGGGATAAAACAAGGTTCTCAAAAAGGTAAGTACTTGTTCTCATGTGAGTGATGTGACAAGTGAGGAGTTCTAGAAATCCTAACAATTTGCATGGGGAAGAGGAGAATCTTGGAAGGATAAATGTGAATTTTTAATTCACATGGGGAAGAGGGTCTAAGCTAAATGTGGAAATTGTGAAGGTTGACCAAAAGGGTATGCTAAATGTAGCAAGGGGATTAGATTAAGGTTGTGCAAACAAGTGATTAAGAAGATTAGTGGAAGATTAGAAGCAAGTTGGAAGATGTGGAGGATGTGACATTAATCCTGATTAAATGTGTGCACATCTTAATCATGGATTAATTAAACTAATCTAGATTAGAAGAAGGTTATGGAGGATGTGACAAGGAGAGAAAAAAAGGAATTTAAAATTGATTTAAATTCCAAAAGGATAAATGACCAAATTAAATAAATTGATGTATTTATTTAATTTAAAAAAAGGATGAAAGGTAAAGTATTTAATTATAAAATTAAATACTTTAGGAACCTTAGGGAAAGGGGAAATATTAAATAAGTTATTTAATTAATATTTGATGAAATAGATGGATGAAGGAGACGGGTTTGACCATATGGAACCGGTCAAATTTGGATGTTTACAGAAGAAAACCTATCGTAACATTCTTCTATTTGTATCTACATTCTTCTATCTATCGGAACCTTTATTTATTGTCTTGTGTTTTCCTTTTTGGGATGGTGTGAGGCATTGAGACATTTAGGTATTTTCCATATTGACCCAAAAAAATTTCTTTGTTTTCGCTCTCTATATGTCATTCTTCCTTTGTGCTCATTGTTCCATGAGTTATTGGGGGAATGATGATAGTTCCAAGCTCTATTATATCATTGTAGCAAATACATAACGCTAACCCCAAATCTGTGGATCCCTTATGTGTTATCTTAGGATTGCATATGGGGGGCAACCTCCTTTCATGACATAGCTCTATTCGGAAACATATGTTTACATAGGGATTCTCGAATAAATCTCTCATGTATTAGCATTTAACATTTTGCTACTTTAAAGTAATTGCTCACAACATGGTGTTTAGTAATTTTTTTAAAGTGGAGGCATACACGCCCCCACTCATTGTTTGCATATTCCCTTCAAAGTGTGGTATTCTTACTTCATGTGATGTGTCTTCTTGGTGGTAACATTGGGTTTGATGTCCTTCAAGAACGCAACCGTTCTTGGCATATGATATTCCTCTTAGTGGTAATGCTATGGCTTGCATTCCCTAAGGTGTGAATCCTTTATTTGTGAATCCTTTATTCCTAAACTAGTCCTCTCTTGGTGATATTAAGCATGATGCTCCCTAAGGTGTGACCTTTCATGAACTAAGCAAAAACCCTTTGACTATCCTATCCTATTGCGTTTAAAACATTTTCATGGCCACCAAGCATAACACAACTTGCTTGCCAGTGGTGCCTTTTTGTTTTTCATGAGTGTCTAGCATAATGCAACTTGCTAGCCTTGTGAAGCCTTTGACCATTTTTTTGTGGCGCCTTATCAAAGTTATCAAGAGGTATAACTTTTGGTATGGTTGACGTATGGGAGCTTGTAGATCTGGCATGACTTTTCCATCAACCACCTTTTTGTGGGTACATACCAACCTAGTGTGTGTTTCTCACTTTCTTAGGGCTCACCTAGTGGACACTGGATTTCACTAGCCCTTGTGAGTATATTTTGTTTGCATAATGTACAAAAGGTTTTCACTTGTGAATGCATTTTATGGACAATAGTGCAACCGCAACTAGTCCATCCTTCATTTCCTATCACATTAATTTTGACATTATATGATTGTGCATTTTATGTTGCTGCTGCAAGCATGTGTCCCTTTGTGCTTATGTTGGTTTGTCATGGGATATTGATCCTAGAGGCTTGACCACCTCCTTGATCTTTTTCATCCTATCCCATCAATATTTGTGCACTTGGACCCCTCTTGACATATATTTGTCTACTTTAGTGAGTTTGAATGTAAGTTCATACTCTCACTAAAGTGGGGGATAAATGTAGTGTCAAAAAATGTACTTTACATTTTCACACTATGTTTGCATCCCCTTAATTAATTGGACTTAATTAAGCCTTTAGTTGGCCCAATTATGCATTCACAAGCCTAGTTAATTTCGTTTTTCAAAAGGGAAACCCACATTTAATCAATGAATACACTTAATTACACATCTTGGAAATGTGTGTCCTAGGTTTAGGGCCTAGGAAATGGGTCCCCCTTAAGTCTTAGATCCCATTTTTTAATATGTTTTTAGCAACACTTTATGATCTAAATTCAAATTGCAAAGGTTGGTTTGTGATGTTTAATTGTTAGGTAATTAAGGAAATGCCTATAAATACAAGGTCTTTTTATCAATTCAAATTCTAAAACTTCAAGAGATCAATCCTAAGAGCCAAGATTATTGTCAAGAGCCTTGGAGAACAGATTTATCACCAATTTATTGCAGCATTCAAATGTGGGGAATAGGATTCCATTTAATTGCAATCCTAAACATATTTCATGTATCTCATAAGTCCTTAGAGAGTGTTCCCCAACACTAGGATTAGAAAGAGATTAAATTTGAATGAAATGAACATGTAAATTGACATTTGTGACTATTCCTAAATGATAGGAACACGTGGGGATGTCCAAGAAGAGCTTATACAAAATAGGAGCACATGGGGCGCCCACATGGAAGGTGGAACCCACCTTGCTTCAGTTAACTGTTTGGAGGATTGATAACACTTCAGTAATGCATGTTTTGATCCTACAAATTAGGGATTGGTATTTACATGAGTGGAGTGGCACTATCAATTCAGTATCAGTTCAATATCAGTTCAGTTCAGTTATGGTTTAGTTCTCTTCAGTTGCATGTAGTTATTTTGAGTTGAATGCTAGTTGACTTGAGTTGAATTGAGTTGCATGACTAATGAATTCAGTTGCATGATAGATAATAGGTGGATACTTTCAATTAAGTGGGGATGATCAATCATGCATAATGTTTGCATGAATTGGTGGAGAGATATGTTTTAGTTAACTAAGATTGACTTGGGACCACCTTGGACGCCCAAGTTGGCATCTTTTAGTTAACACCTTTTGCATGAGAAGATATTTACAAGGCTCAGTCAAGAGGGCCCATTCTTGGGCGCCAAATTTGAGGTGAAGTTTGCATGTTATCTTCTTGACCAAAGTTCAGTTAAGTGTTCAGTTTTGGGCGCCTAAATTGAGGAAGACTTTGGTTTGACTTCAGATTACATTATGGAACTCTACTTGCCCAATCTAGGTATAATTTTTTGTGAGGAGCTTTATGCTCTTGTATTGTACAACTCTTATGAGTTTACATGCTCATATTTTGTCTATTAATTGCATCAAGTGTATGAGAGTTCCATGAGAGTTTATTACAGGTTGTGAAGAAGGATTGTTGAAGGCAAGGAAGCATATCAATCAAGGATTGATATAGTATTATTGTAATCTTGTCATGTTAAATAATACAAGCACTATTGATTCTGGTGGAGTTTTTTCCCAAAAAGGTTTCTCCACTTATATGCTATGTCACTTTTATCTTCTTGTCCCATTCTTCTACAATCTTTTGTCTCTTTCTACAATTGGTAAAATTGATCTAAATAGATTAATCATACAGAAAGAATTGTGACAAAGAACACTTAATTAGATCTACAGTCTCATAGTTTTACAAGTTTTAAGCTACAATATTACCTTCATTTTCAACAATTTATTGCAACATTCAAGATCCTATCATGATGTCAAAATTTATGTCTATTCATACATGCTTTTGGAGCTAACATTGTGATGTAGGTTTCAAGGATTCAAGCATCAAATCAAGTATTAAATCAAGCATCTAATCAAGCCATTTCATGCAAGATCCAATCCTTAAAGAGATGTGTTGGACTTCAGTCCTCTAAGGACGACCATTAAAGGGTTTGGTGAGGTGTAACAAGCTTTGTTCATTCATCAATTCCTTCATGTTATAATTATTTCATTATCAAGGTTTAATTACCAAAATAGGGTTTGACCAAGGCAAACCCTTATCCACCAAAAGAAAACACTTTTCTTCTTTCTTTGTGTTTGTAGGTTTAAAGGTGAAGAAGGATTGGAATTGAATCAAAAGTATAATTTTATAAAGTTGTCAAAGTTCTCAAGACATGAAAACTCACCTATAGGTTTTATTTACGAATACCTGACAATAAAACTTGGGGGAATCAGAAGCTTAGATTCAAGATCCGAGGATTGCAAAAAGAATTTTCACACCCCTGTATAGAGACCCATTCGCTCTTGGGAGAATATGTCCTTTAGCAGAGCCTGAAATCCACTTTTGGAGGCGGGTACACACCATCCTAACCTTCTCTGATCAGTTGGTTAATGGTTTTTTTTGTTAGTGTTATCATAATACTTCGTGTTTCAAGTGTTAGATCTCATAGGTTTGATTGTAAAAGCACTTTTATTCTTCTCCCAAAATTGTGGTTCAGTCATTTCTATCATAAGGAGGTCAAGGCAACATAGTGTCCAAACCTAGGATTGACTCACCTTGAGGGTTGCAAGTCAATTCTAATCATTTGTGGCACTATCTTTCTTCCTAATGAACATGGGAAAAGGTGGATTTGTGATTAGGTGGACACCCCTTTTACTTTTGGCATAGGTCCCTCATTTCACATCTAATGAATACAATGAGAATTCATATGGATTGACAAGATCCCAAAATGTCAAGAATATGGCATAGGGGATGCCATGACAAAGATAAATTAGAGAATGGAGGGAAAAGATTCTTGATTTAAAGTATGATATTGAATCACCTCGCTTCGAGAGTTAGAAGGAGAAACACTCTAACTAACAAGGAGCTCTACTAAAAATAACACAATATAATAATGGAATGCTTGAGAAAACAAACAAAACCCTTAAGATTTCACAATGATAAGAAAGAGAATAAATATTTTTTTAACAAAAATACTTATGATGTGAATATATTATAAGCAAGCGATGTGGAAAGCTTGAGAATATAAGAATATGCTATATATTTTACAAGAGAAACTACAAAATTGCTAGAAGATTAGAGCATTGTATCAAATCTAGTCATGGAGGTGTGAGAGCCAAGACTCATTCTAAACTACACACAAAGATTGCTAAACTTAGAAAGGGAATCACGAGGATGACTATTGGAGGCATCTTCTATCTTAAGGACTAATGGATAGATATATGGTTAAAAGATGCAAATGCACTTGATTAAACATCTACAGTAATGTTTATAAGAAATAGGACAAAAAACTCTAAAATGAATACAAAACATGATGACATAACAACTTACATAATTAGATTACATAAATGCTACAAAATGGTCTAAAAAATATCCCAAAATACATGATAAAAGCACACACTAAAATGGGTACAATCTGTAATTTCAAAATTATAGAGTATGCAATTTTTTACCTTAAAATTGGAATGCTGAATTGCTTATAATTCGAACAAAATGGTTTAGCCTACATCTACTATGTGCCAAGGAAGGAATAGGTTGATTCTTAGTGATGAGATGCCTAATGATGTGATGATGATCTAATCATGTAGAGGTTGCACAATGGAAATCTACAAATTAAGGAAAATAATATAAGGAGATTGTACTATATTTTGATTATATGTTTGCAAATTAATATAATTACTTTTTATCTTTGTTGCTCAATTTTTCTTTGAAAGGGTTTTCCAAGTTAAACCTTATATCTCGTGTGTTGTATATATTATGTAATATTTATATTCTTCTATAATATTTTGCTGATTTAATTAAAACAATAACATAACTATAATTTAGATCATATAACTAAAATTTTAGAAAATCGGCTTATTGATATTTTAGATTAATTTCTATCAAATACGACCCCTTAAACATTATGAAAATGAATACATGAATTTTTAACATTGTGATATCATAAGAATTAATAAATTGAAGAGTACAATATACAGTTCCATGTCTATATGAGAACACCCCGAAGCAACACAAATTGTGCACCACTAACTTATCACCTTATATTCATGCCAAACTAGAATTTCAAACAACTTCTAGAAAAGTGTTCCACAATGCATCCAAGATTGCAGCCAGGCCAAATCCACGCAGAATATTTCCTCACATAATATCAATCTCATGCAAAAGAAACAAAAATAGAGATCCAAGTACTTTACACCAAATTCCAAAGCATCGACATTGTCCACACTAAAGTACAAGAAGAGAAAGATGAGGTAACAAGGTGATAAGGTGTCATCATCATCGCACTAGTTCCCATAGTGATATTGAATGTTGTGTACATAAATCAATGATTACATGAACCACTTCAAATCTTATGAAAACTAAAGATACTAACTCAAAGGTGACATTTCTTAGAAGCAGCATTGGGCCTATCGACACGTGGTTCAATGGATAACAACTAAATGCCATCTTTCACTATAGAATCCAAAGGAACATCATTTCACTAGACAAGATCAAGCACCTAGGTCTTACCACTAAATCAAACTTAAATCCATTATCCATACTCTTTGGATGATCAGAGTAAGGTGAGGGCATTCAAGTAATATAATTATACAATCTCATTGTAATTCTTTTAGCCTAAAAACCTATTTTCAATTATGCAGTCAGACCCATGTAATATGAAGTCATTTGTGACATCATGCCAGACTACTTGGGAGGTCATATAAGTACAACAGAGATATTCAAGCACAGCTATATCAAGCTAATATCAGCTAGGTGTATATTTTGACATATCACCGATATTATCACGATTCAGGTTATTTTCATTTCTTTTACTATAAAACAGTCTGACCTGCGATTTTTCACCATTCTGCTGTGTTTTATTCCTACCAAAAATCTCTATTTTTAAGGGTTTTTTTTGGGCATCTTTTTAGGCTGGAGAATAATTTTAGTCACTTGTTGCTGTTCCTTGGACATGATTGCTTATCAATCAGATATAGTTGGCCATATGCTGACTGAAGCTTCACTACTTCATATCAAATTCTCTCTCATACTCTGCAACATGCTCAACATCTTTCATGATTGGCCTTTCTTCTGTCAAATCTTTTGAGCAAGCCAAACTGATACCAAATAAGGATGTGTAACACTGTTGGTACATGCCATCTACTTCTTCCATGCCCACCTCCATGTCAACAACATCACATTAAGCTTATGTCAAGTATATCTACTAGGCTATTAGTAAAGGCTGAGTTTACCCACTTGTTTAAGTTAAGATGAACTCCAAGCATGTCATCTGTTGGTCTATTTCTTGTCAGCATTTCCAACAACAAAATGCTAGAACTGTAGACATCTCCCTCCACGCTTATACTCTACATTCATGATAGTCAATAGTGAGATCACATCTGATTCTTGAAATCCATATGAAAATACCCAATTTAAGGATGGAATATTTGGAGGAATTTACTGGGGTAGAGTAAAGCCCTTTGATCTGTGATTTTTGCACCATTCTGCCCTGTTTTTTAGGGTTTTTGGGGTTTAGGCTAGATGAATACTTTCTGTCAAATATAAAATAGAATTATTTTATCCTAAAACTGTCAAATTATTAATGTGTAATTTAAGATGATTGTTTTTACTATTTTATTAACTTCACAATTTTATATAGCTAGGAAAGCAAATTAAGAGTCCCATAATAGACTCTAGAAATATCATCGGTGTCCTAAATCATATTGCATAGGAAATATAATCCCATAAATTAAAAATATGATGAAATTTTTAGAATGCATTATTATTTATGTGTACATAGGATAAGCTTGTTTAGGTTGTGGTCTTATGAGTCATTATATGAATTATTTTTGTGGAATAGTGAGTCTGGGAGAAAAAAAAATTATGCTACAAGATAATTTAGACTCATTCAAGAAAATAGGAGCCCCTACTATTTAGATTGTAGATTTAAGGAGGTTTCTTTTGGGTGGGTGCGAAAGTTCCCCCACCTATTTCATAAAATTTTGCTACCACATATCATTTATTTATAATTTTTTAAATTCTTGTCAATAATTTTTTTGAAATTTAGCTATAAAATTGTAGATTGACTTAGCATTCTTTGTTGCTAACAACTAATCATGACACCACCAAGTTCCTCAAACTTTGGAGCTTAAAGTTTTAAGCTTGACCATTATCACAAAATCTATGGGACACTTCACTTATAAAAGCTCCTAGAAATTGTGAGCTTAGTTCTTGCTAAAATATTTTAGGAAGGACCCCTCCATGGGACTGCAACCTTATATAGGTCTCTATTTGTGTAGGTGTCATCTCTTTGAGATGTAGCATCTTATAGAGGCATATCTTTAACATGTATTTAGTTGATAGGACACCTCACCTAGTGACTCAATAGTAAATTTTAGTTAGTGCTCTTCATTGAGCATTCCCTATATATTCTTAGCTATTGCTCAAATTCTTGTAATGTGTTAATAGAGAAGCAATTTTTTAGGAGAACCAAATTTCACTCCTTGAATCTTGGTGTTATCATGCAATACTTTGTTAGTTGCACATTCCTCTATTGTAAATTTTTTTCTTAGCTTCAATACACTGTGTTTATTGTAAATATCTCTTGTTTAGTACATGACTGTGGATGGTCTTTGGTTTCAAAATTTTCCTCATTCTATTTCTTTGAATGCTTGCTTAGCCCAACTTCATTTGGTTGCATGCATATTTCCAATATGATATCAAAGCCTTTCTCCACAAGGCCCATCTCTTCTTATCTCAAATTCAATTTTCTCCTCTAATTGGATTTGTATTCCTATTACTACTTTGTGTGAAGGAGAGCTACTTTGGAGAGATTTGTGCATCTATGTTTTGGGGGCATCTTGGCGAGAATTTAACACTTCTAGTGCATCCACACCATCCACAAACCCTAGGGGGACCTTTGCTTTGCTTTACTGGTTTTAGTGGTCTTGTTATGTTCATATCCCTTTGTGAATGATGCAAGGCCACCTTTTTTGGGTGTATGCTAACACATAACGGCCTTGAACAATTGTGTTTGTTTATATCCTCTCCTCTAGATTGTCTCTTTCTTCCTTTTGTGTTTTCTCTTTAGAATTGGAATGATGCAATGTACTTGAAATGTTTCACATATTTCCTTTCTTGTTCACCAAAAAATTTGTATTGTTTTGTTTCTCTCTTTGTTTTCCCTTTTCCCTTATGTTGTGTTTGTTGGGTTTCTACTTCCTATGCTATTATCATGATTTTTTGATTTCATCTTATCATGTTGGCAAATATTATAATGCAATTCATGTACATGGATGGTAAATTGCATAACATAAAATACTAAGCCACATCTTCTAAATGTGATATTTTTAATGTCCTTATTATAGGTGACATTATTAAAAGAAAATTAATTTTTACATGTTGATTCTCTTGTCTCACATTTGTGTATTTTACAACATTTACTTTTAGCAAGAAAATAATTTCACCAACAATTTACTCTTTAATTTTACATGAATCTCATTAAGTTCGACATTTAGCTGATATTATCTTACACAACATCCATCCTTATAATTGAAGATACAAATTTCTTGTCCTCCACCCTTTTAATTTAAATGGTCACATCTTCCACAAACAAATACACATAAACCAACACATTGTTTTATTTGGCATTTCATTTCAAATAAAATCTATTCCTAAGTCTTGCACTACACAACCTAGTCAAACTGTCTCCATAGCATGGCTTCTACACCATACAATGGTTAAAATGATTATGCCTTTGGATCCTACAACATTCACATTGTCCATCAATCATAGATTATATCCCTCATGACAACTAATTCAATAACAACTCCATATTGTTGCATGCAACATGATCCCTTCTTTTTCCAAGCCTCTTTTCTAGAATTTCATGGTGGCCAACCTCATCCTATATCCATGAATCCTTCCCTAACTTGATGAGACATGATTCTCTAGACTTGTGCACATTGTTCATGGCGATACTTTTATGCTATTGTTATTTTATTATATACATTTATACTTTGTGTTTTACATATCTAAAGACATTGTTCAAGTGAAGACATAAATAAAAACAATAAGTAATTCTCCCTATCTTTAAAAAAATCAAGTATATCATTTTTCTAATTACTAATTTTACTTTAGCATATATGATTCATTTGGACTTGCATGCATGCTAAAGTGGAGACAAATGTAGAGATGAAAATTATCTATACATTTTTCTCTCTTTAAACCTACCTTTAGCTTCTCACCTTTATAAAATTGTAACAACCTTTTATATCCATTTGGTGTACAACTTGTCCCTAACCTTGTAATCCACTTCACCTTGGATCTTTCCAAACACAAATATCCTAATTCCATTTCAATTCTAACCATATGACCAACTTGGATGCCACTACACCTACAATATTGTCCCCAACATTTAAAAACTAGTTTTTCTAATTTTGACACAAATATGCCTTCTTCACTCAAGTTCGTATCTCTATTTTTCTATGCCCAGATAACCATAAATTAACTATGCAATTGTTTATTAAAGACTGAGAATAATTAATTGGCATAAACAAAAGAGGGATATGATGTGGTCAACAATGATGGTTTTAATGTATAATATTCGTCAATTAGATAATAGTTGAAATTTGGGAATCAAAATTTGGCTAATAGTTCAAGCTGTAAGACAACTTGAATCACCACATTTTTACAAATTTTTGTTTAATTTTATTTAAATTGTCAGAGCATTTATTTTATTAAATTTTTTAACTCAAAAATTCACCACAATATTCTATACATAATTATAGCAAACTCGCCTAAACTTTATAATTTACTATAAAAATCTAAATTAATCCGTCAATACTATATCATAATTATTAGCCACTTTAGGGTCATCCCCAATATTTAGTTGCAACTTTCATTTATAATATAATCTACTGGCCCTCGTATTTTGAGGCATAAAATATACTTACAATTTGTAATGCTCACGGGACCCAAAATTAGTTTTGGATCATTGATTTTAATGAAGATCTACGATCCAAAAACAATTTTGGGCCCCGTGAGCATTAGAAATTGCAAGTACATTTTACCTTGTGAAATACAACAAGGGCCATTAGATTATATTTTTAATCAATGGTGACAATTACATATTATAGAGCCCACCCCTTAAAACCATCAACCATTTCCACCTTCAGCCTCCTACTTTTTCATAAGAATTTGTTTATTTTTAAATGGAAATATTCACCATGGTAATTAAAGATTCTCTACAAAATTTTAGTGATGCAAAAAAAAAAATGCCAATAAAATTAATAATTTAAAAAAATAAAAATAAAAATTCACCAATAAAAATTAATAAATGAAAGATTCGCCAGGGTTTATTTTTTTTGTGAGGGTTTTGTTAATGTTATCAGTGGTGGTCAAAATGACACTTTTGCAATCAATTCAAGAAAGGAATAATTGGCATGAAAAACAAAAGAGGGATATAATCCAACCTAAAGTCAAACACGTAGAGCACTTAGGAAAGGACAACACGAATCACTACTCACATGCTAGTCACCATGACCTTAGTACTACACATGGTCACCAAGGCTCCTGTTAGAAACTTATTACTTACCCACATTTTTGAAGGGTAGTCACCATGACTATACCTGGAAAGGCTCCTGTTAGAAACTTATTACTTACCCACATTTTTGAAGGGCAATCATTATCAACCTGTTGAATCTTTTATGGGGTTTGATCCCAATCGAGGAAGCAACCTCTTCGGGAAAAACCCACGAAGGTGCCTACAACACTACCATTCCTCTATATATCATAGATTGGAGACAAGCCGAAGAATAGAGTTGTGGAGGCAAACCTGTAGTCATATAGATGTCAATGTAACTGAAATACACCCTGCAGCCGTACAGACACTATCACATAATGGGGGACGCTATTGCTTGCATTCACATCCTACTGACACAAGCAACGAGTAGCTAAGACAGAAAAGATGACTCACATTTCTAATACCAACTTTTGATCCATTACAATCTGAAGCAAAAAAAAAAGAAAATAGAATAACGTCTATCTTCGCAAATGGCAGCCTCTCCAAATCTTGTCTTCTTATTTTATGTTCTCTGAAAAGCCTCTTTTCTCTCTTTACCTAAAAATATGAATGTGCATTCAATACTTTATTATTCTTTACAATTATGTTTAGGTTCTAGATTAAATGTATGAAGTAAAAGGGTAAACAAACAAACAGCAATATTCCTTCTTCAACATGTTTACACACATTGTACATGCTGAGGGTTGTTCATCCTTCCGATCAAATTTTCCTACATAATGTACTCGTAAATTTGGAAGGTAGACGTTAAATCTATGCAATTAACTCTTTTACGTCATTCGTAGAAAATTTTGCAAATCATTATTTTGAGAGAAAAAAAACAGTGTCGATAAACAGAAAAGCATTCCATTTCCCAACTTCTAATTATTTCCTATTAAATTCACTTCATCTCCAAGGTAACTTTTATATCCAATCTTGAAACCAAATAACTGGACATCATCAAGAATCTCACGCGAAGTGAGATCACATAAAGTAAGAGCAAAGAAAGCATAGCATCGGAGTCAAATGTATACACTAATGTATACGGGATACAAGATCAATATAAGCATGTAGTACAAAAGAAGAGGGCTTCTTAACTAAAAGTTACATTCTTTATGGCATAAAATTATGTTGACATATAGTGTGCTTGCCTTTGTAAACCAGCTATAACCAGAATATGCTTGTATTATAAATTAAGGGCTGAAGGATTTCAGAAACATATACTAATTAGCATTAGCACAAAACATCAGAGTCCAATTGTTTGTAGAGGGGCAGTTTTCTGACATAATCCCCCTCTGTTGTGATTCTCCTGGACAAATATTCTCCAGCATTCTGAGCCTCAAGCAGACTAAGGATGTAGGAAAAAACGATATAAGTGCCATAGGTATAGGCACATTATTTTTAACAAGAAATTAATAATTTAATAATAAAGCCAACTATAACAGAGATTTCTCAAGGCTACACTGCATTCTTTTCAATGAGTCCATGTTTGTCAGCACAAACTCATATATCAAAATGTAGGATTATTTATTCTACCACCTTTGAATAGTTCCAAACTTCTGTTAAATTGCACCCAAGAAGAATAGACATTTCAGACCATCTGGATTGTCATCCTTGCTCTAATTTAAGGCACCCTGCACTCCTGGATCTTCCAAATTGCTTTGGCATATTCAGAGATTGTTCGATCACTGCTAAATTTACCAGAGCCAGCAGTGCTCAGGATTGACATTTTCATCCAGTTTTTGGTATCCCTACGTGCAAGAGCCAAAAAAAATGTCAGGATAATTCTAAATTGAAAATGATTCTATTTTTGGTAGGACCGTGTCTGTCATCCAGAAGATACTCAATATACCTGAATAATAAGGAAATGCTTGTTTCAAAAGAGAACAATTATGACTTTATGACCTTCCTTTTCCTGACTTTCTTGTGTGGGAAATTTGACTGAGCAGATCATTAAAATTCCATATAAGATGTGTATCGTTGCAATAGGGGTTTATTTCAAATGCTACATTAGGTAGCAAGATCCAAGAACATTTCTTAAGGCAATATATAATGTAGTGTTGTATTCATATGCAATCTATTCTTGTTACTTGTATATAATAAGTTGAATAAATTCTGTCTTTACTGGTCAAGCTGGCACATGAAAAGCGTAATCAAGAAAAAATAGGATGCAAATGACAAATATCTGAATTTCTACAAATATCATGTTATGGCCCTAATTAGACCCACAAATCATCAACTCAACTTTTTCACAAATAATTATACACTACACAAATAACTAGGAACAAGGACCCCAACAAACCTATAATGACATCAATTAAGACTTCATCTGTCCTTGACATCAGTGCAAGGCCAACAGATTAAGGAAGAACTTTGTGTCAATAAGATGTGTTCTAATGGTAAACGGGATGCACTCTCTTAGAAGTGGGCTCGGTTAAAGCCCATCCATGAGCAGCATGTGATAAAGTCCCCCATCCGAAGGACAAAAGAGTGTATACTCCAATTTCATAAAAAATCCTAATTTGACTTCATTAAGAGACTGACTTAATGATGGGGGCATTAAATGTTCATAATAGCAGCAAAGAGGACAGGAGGTAGTGTATACATTTCTAAATAAGGCTCCTACTGTGCTTTGTATGAAGAATCTGATCATTGCAGTTATAACAAAGAGTATATACACTTAAAATGAACAATCTGACCATTGCAGTTAGAACAAAAAGCTATGTTATTGGGTTATCCTAGAAACCCCCCTACCTATATGGGTCCAGTTCGGGACCGGTATGCCACTGGGTTCACCTAGGGTCCGTCTTGGGCACCTTGGTGTCCCTTGTGAAGGACCCACAAGGAACTCGAGGATGAGCAGGGACCCAGGGGCCCCTTTCCCCCCAAAAAAAGATCATTTTTTGGAACATTTTTATAAACAAAAAAGCACCAAACACCTACTTTTGCCCTTTAAGTGATAAAATTGTGCAAATGGCATGTGCCATAAATCTGGTCCATACCTAAGGAACATTGGGGCACCCAAGGGCCGCCCAAAGAAAATAATATATATATATATATATATAAACAAAAAAAGTGTCATACCTAATTTTGCCCAAGTGACGAAAGTGTGAAAATTGACATCTCCACTCCCAGACCCCATTAGTTATTGGGATCTCTGGTCATATAAAAAACTTGATTACAATGAGGAGATGACAAGAAATTAGGATCTAACTCTTGAGTGTGCTGACTTAGACATTATTGTTGCACAACTTACCAAAAATCTCTTTAGATGAGGCAACTTCTACATATAACATCGCTAGTGGAAGTGGCATTGTAACTCATTGTGGTTCAAATGAAATTAACCAAATGTTAAACTTTGATGCTCTTGATGAAGAGCAATATGAAGATTATTGAATACTGGTTGTAATTTTCACTGTGTATTGACATTTGACAAGTCAGTGAATTATGAATTTATGAGTCTTTTCTTTTTAGCAAATTATGAGGTATTTAAATATTTTGTTTATTGGCAATTAAGAGTATAAATGTTTTTATATTTTATAATCTTAAATATATATATAGCTGAACCCGTACCTGTAACCAAGGGAAAAAAATTGCCATACCCAAACCCTATACTCATCCCCACCCCAGTACTAGGACTGACAACTTAGACAAAAAATATATACACTCAAATCAACTATAGATGACTTAAGCAAACTATTTGTTAATCCCAGGTACTGAATCTTATAAAGAATGGGAACAGAAGAAAAAATAAGCATGCTAAGCGGCTTGACACAAAAAAAATGCTAAGAATCAGAACCATCCAGAAGTTAGGTTTGAAAACTACTTACTTGTATGCATTGTCAACTCGAGATTGAGCTTCCATGTAACTTGGGAAGTCATATCCTACAAGGAAAAAATCACCCCGCCCATAACCACTGTTTCCTTCAAGTGAGTCGAGCAGTGGAGTGTAGTCATAATCACCAAAAGCACGGCTTTTTACAAAATTCTTTGCCTCCTCAAAACGAGGGTCAGGAACAAACTATATAAGCATATCCACAAAAATTAGCTTCAGGTATTTTCAGATAGAAATCAGCTAGGAGCCAATGTTCCTCTGCTAAATGAACATATGAAAAAATTAGATTTCAGATATTTCTACAGATGCTACACAAGCTGTATACCTATACCATTTATAAAGACAAGTTCAAAATTCAGATTAATTTTTCTTGGTTATATCAACAATCCACAAAAGAAAAATTCAGAGGACAAATTTACATATGGATCTAGTTTCTCACCAGGCCTTGTTCTCTCTCTTTTCGTAGCTTCGGTACATCATGGGCTTCAGCACCAAACAAGAAAAAGTTCTCGTCTCCTATCTCTTCTCTTATTTCTACATTTGCACCATCAAGTGTGCCAATAATCAGACACCCATTCAATGCGAATTTCATGTTGCTGGTGCCACTTGCTTCCATTCCAGCTGTGCTGATATGCTGAGATAGCTCACTTCCTGGAATTAGAATTTCTGCAACGGACACATTGTAATTTGGGATAAAGACCACCTGTAAGGGAATGAGACCATAACTTCTATCATTAAAAGGGATAGAAACATATAAAATTTGACAAGACTAATGACAGTAATTATCTCGAGAATAAGTTAATGCATAACATATTAAAATCTCTGCAAAGCAAAAACATATTACATGAATGATTAGTTTACCGAACCTTTAAAAGATCCCCAATATCTGGGTCATTGTTCACAACAGCCCCTACATCATTCACAAGCTTCACAATCCTTTTAGCCTGGGTATATGTTGCAAATGCTTTCCCACCAATCATAATAGTCCGGGGCACTACTTTCTTTCGTTCCTCTGAGCTCATCTCCTGCACAAGCAGGTCCACAACAAATACACATGGAAATCATTTCAACTAAAATGAGCAATTAATCTTCTGCATTCAAATACTCACAAATTGAGAAAGTATTTTTTGTTCATAGACAATGAAATGAACTGTTAAAAGAGGGAAATCTGAACAATCGATCTTTTAACTATGTTCTACCAAGTTGGCACTTGTTAATTGTTTCTCTTTGTCTTAATTGTTGCTTATGGTCCACATTACCTTCAATCTCTTGTACCGATATATGGCACCCAAGATATTTAACAATTGACGTTTGTACTCGTGGATACGTTTGATTTGAATATCAAAGAGACTGTTTGGATTAACTTTCACTCCTGTTACTTGAAATATGTACTGGGCCAAGCGAACCTTGTTGGCCATCTTAGCTGAGGCCCACTCACTTTGCAGCTCACTGTTATCTGAAAACTGACAAAAGTAAAAACCTTAATTAGATTTTATAATAGCTGATTCAGATATACCTATGAGGATTGTCAACTTGCAAGTCAAAATGTCATACTTGGCGTAGGCCTCTAAGAAGATCAAGGTTGGTGACCCATTGATCAGTCTTTAGCCATTTTGTGATTATTGTACTCAGCTCAGGATTGCAAAAGCGCAGCCATCGGCGAGGGGTAATACCATTAGTTTTGTTCTGAAATTTCTCTGGCCACAATGAGAAATAATCTTGAAACAGTTCATCCTTCAGAATATTGCTATGCAACATAGCCACTCCATTTACCTGGTTAGCAAAATGCCATGTCAGAATAACATGTATCAAAATATAAAATATTGAACAATATTAAGAAAAACTGTTGAGTTGAATTTTTGTACGCATAAGCTTCTTAGTCAACCAAAATAAATGCCCCAAAAGATGCTCACAATCAGCAATGAGACAAATCAAGAAAAAATTCCCAGTGAGATGTTCTGAATTCGAACTTGACAGTAATATCAGAATCTCCGTACCTATGGAAGAAATTAAGATATTTTATCTTAAGGAAATGAATGCTACATTAAAATATGAAGCTCGCTTTATGCCTTCCATTTTTTCTCATCACTTGAATACTTGAGGATTATTCAATTTATAAATGTTCAAAATCAAATAATTTGGTGACTCAATAATAGTTATTAATTAGTAATCTTCATTGGGCATTCCCTATATATGCTTACATATTGCTCACGCCCTTGTAATGAGTTGATAGAAATGCAGTTTTTCTGGAGAACCAAATTTCGCTCATTTCTTGGTATTATTGTGCACTACTTTGTTAGTTGCAAATTCCTCCATTGTAAATTTATTTCTTATCTTTATTACATTGTGTTTATTGTAAATCTCTCTTGCTGAGTACATGATTGTGAATGGTCTTTGGCTTTAGATGTTTCCTAAGTCCACTCCTTTGAATGCTTGCTTAGTCCAACTTCGTTTGGTTGCATGCATATTTCCCATATGATATTAGAGCCTTTTCTACACAAGCCCCATCTCTTCTTGTATCGGATTCAGTTTTCTCCTCTGATTAAATTTGCATTCCCATTGCAAATTTGTGTGAAAGAGAGCTATTTTGGAGACATTTGTGTGTGATCTGCAATTTTCTGTGTTTTTGGGGCATCTTGGCATGAATCTGACACTTCCAATGCATCCACAACATCCACAAACCCCTAGGGGGACCTTTGCTTTGCTGATTTAAGGTGCCGATTTATTCCACAAGGTTTCCTTTGATTTTGGCAATTCTTTTATATTTTACATTTCATTACAAGGAACTCAAATTTCCTGAAATGTATAGCATGGATTTGTTTATTAAAAGGGGCTAAAATAACTGAAAAGTGTAAAGGTTAGATTAATTCCATAAAGTTTGAGTGGATGTACACATGTTAAATTTATTTAATTATTAAGTGAATCAAGAGTTATTTGAGCCACCTTTTGGGCCTTAATTAGGATTTTGTACTTGCCACATCACTTCATCAAGGACCCCTTCACATGAGGTGGCACCTATGCATGCTGCTACTGAACTTCATATGCTTAATGGACATGCCAACTAGACGAGTCACATCATGATGATGTCACCCTCTTTGAAAGAATTGAGCTGCTTGTGCTATTGAGCCTTTGTATTTGGGATATCAAACTTTGGAGGATGATTTCTATGCCATATGAAGATTTTTAAATTATGGTGCAATATTTTTCACTAGTGTCCCAATAGTTAAGTCACTTTTTTGTTTAGATGTCCCATTTTCCACAATTAACATTTTCTCAATGACTTTGATATACAATTCTTGTTTTGAGAACTTTGAAGAGTCATATCTTGCACATATGAACTCCTTTTTGGGTCCCCTTTTTTTCAAAGTGAATATCTTTTTCACATAAATTTTATTGGTACCTTTTGTTTCTTCTCATTCTATACCAAAATTGTACTTTCAGCACTTTGTGAAACTCATCAAAAACACATTAAGCTTTGTAAGTGAATTTAAATAAAGTGACACACATTGTATTTACTTTTTGGGGTTTTTGCACATCATTATTGTGTTAATTCTAGTCCCATTTATTCATAAAGTGCCATGAGGAGTTTGTTGTGTTTTTATTACAATCTATTCTACCTTCATTCATATTAGCCCATTGTTTTTGCATATCAATTGATTCACATTACTTTATAAAATGCCATGAGAGGTTTGTTGTGTTTTTTTATCATAACCTAATTTACCTTCATGCATGTGTGGCTTGTTTGTTCACCATTTCTTGATTATAGGTATTGGGCATTCTCATAGAGGATTTTGATGCACTTTTTAATTGCCTTATTGCTTATTCATTGTGATACATTTTTAGTGGAGTTGTCATGCCTCTCCCTACTTAGCATTACAAGAAAGTGGGGGGAACTAGGAGGGTAGATGGAGACGGGTGTACATAGGGGTTGAGGTAGCATTGCATTTTGGATGCTATTCCTAATGCTTCCTTGGTTTCATATTTGAGTAAGCTATGTATCTAGTTTCATATATAACCATGCAAATAGCAACCCACGCATACTAGTCAAATGGAATTTGTACTATACAGACACTCTTGGATACCTATATATGGAAGCTGGCCTTCTTCAATATATATGTTTATATAAGTCCCCTTTTACAATTGATCAATGCTTGAGTACCTTGTGACACCTTGTGGGGTTTCTTTTGCATCTTTGATTGCCAAATTGTTGCTATGAGCAATATATTGGTGTGGGTTCACCATCTTTGTGTTGTTCAAGTAGAGTTACTCACAAATTTATAGATCTTTGATTATGAGGTCAGATTTATAGCTCTTTTGATCTAAATTGCATTGTAGGTTTCTTCTAGCAAATTTGTAATAGTTGTTCCATGGCAGATGTTTCTACAACTTTCTTGTCGTCTTTCTTTCAATGGAGGCATTCGCATTCATGTATCTAGTCTTTTTGGGATGGCTATTCCTTTTTTGAGGAGGTTTCTTGGTCCTCATTTTTGCTCTCTTTTTGAGGTGAGTTTTTCCTTCTTATATGAGGAGGCTTTTCTTTTTACTCTCTTCTTTCTTCTTTTGAGGGGAACATTTTGTAAATAGGTACCTATCATGGCCTAGTTGTTGGGTCACAACATCATCTCTATCCAGTCCCACCTTAGCTATGCTTACGAGGATTACTATTTATGCATTTACTTTATTATCTTATCTTTATCATGCACATTGAATTAGCTTGCTTGGGTATTTCTCTACTTGCGTGGGTATAATTTCTTTGAGCTCTACCATCTTCTATTTTTAGCATGTATTTAGTTATTAGAATTCTTCATTGACGAGTCATTTGTAGCTATCAATTAGGACTCTTCATTGGGTATTTTCTATATATGATCAACTATTGGTTGCACTCTTGTAATGAATTGTTAGAGAACCAAGTATCACTCGACCTTTGGTGTTATTGTGCAATACTTTGTTGGTTGCACATTCGTCTATTCCATATTTCTTTCTTAGCTTCAATATATTATGTTTATTGTAAATATCTCTTGCTAAGTACATGATTGTGGATGGTCTTTGGCTTTGGATGTTTCCTAGGTCCACTTGTGTGAGTGCTTGCTTAGTCGAAGTTCTTTTGGTTGCATGTGTATTTCCAACAAAGATTACATTAATTGACAACCAATCAACAATTGATGAGATGAGGCATATGCTAGGTGTGTCTCTTGGATGGTTTGCTTATGATGCTTTGAACTATAACATCTATCGATAAGAAAAGTAGCTGAATGAGGCACCTTTATATAAAAGTGTGGTTCATATACACACAACTAACCATACATGACAATTGGGAGCAGCTTCTCATCAACAATCTATCCATAGAATTCCATCACTTGTTGCAATGTAGCACTCATTACGTGATGGTTCAAACTTCAAACATGACCATGTTATCACATGGGTTCCATCATTAACACTATAATGTTACTATAAAGACCTTAGATTGCCTACCTTCATATACATAGTGGGACACACTAATTATTAACAACACAATTGACACTTTATTATTCTATATAAATATCTATTACTCATTTATGAGAGTTGATATTCACCTCCCTTCTAACCTTGAGCATCTTACAAGAGTGTTGCACTAGAAGCTAAAACATTATGCCTCGTAACTGTAAATTGATCTTTACATATTCGGAGTTGAAGCTGAAGAAGACACCATGTGCATTAAAATTAGTATTGCTTCTTGTGATGTAAGTGAATTCAATGTTGCCTCTTGTTAACCACACTCAAAATCTTCTTATCCAACTCCTTGTTTTCATCATACAACATTTTTCTTATTTTGTACACCACATTCATTTTCTTCACTAGCTATTCTTCCTTTTTTTATATATGCATGTTCCTTCTCTCTACTTTCTCCCTACTAACATCTCTTATTATTCAATCATCTACAAAGTTGGACTTGTGATATGTGCTCCAGACTTGTTACTACATCGTAATGTAGATATCTCTGACAACATATTTGCACTTTGGAAATAAGAAAATAAATTGCAATCCATAAATTATAAATGAATGCCTCAACCTTGAGAATTGGAAGGGCAGCACCTATGCAAAACCGGAGAAAACTAAAAACTAATGCTCGTTGACAATACAATTGAATAAAATTGAGAAATCATTAGGGAAGGTCCTCATAAACACTTACAACACATCCCTCCAATGTCTTCCTTCCATTGCAAGATACAACACTTTTGGTCACCATAAACCCATTAAAGAGATAATAAATAGGATCCAAACATACGGCCCCAAGTAGGCCTCTATTTTAGGATACAAATGTTACAACCCTAACTTTAACTATGTTTCACTTTTTACTTTTGAAGTAATTAGTAGATGATTACGCATGATTCAATGATTTGATGTTAAGGAAAAATGTCTAGAAAAATCAATGTTTTCATGAGTTATGTTTATTTGACTAAAATTGACAAGTGTTTAAAAGTTGTCAAGATGTGATGATTTCATAAGGATTATGAAATGATTAATGATACATTAATCTTGAGTTGGTGTTTGCAAGTTGCATTCAGGAAACAGGTTTCCGCCCTCCGAGAAAGGGAGGGAGAGCATCATCAAAGAGAGGGGTATAGATACAAGGAAAAGAACAGGTTGTCGCCATCTTAGGTCTAGTGTTGATACAAAATGGTGAACCTAGTTGAGTCGGGTAAGTGATACTCAACCCTTTTGGTCTAAGTTAATTTCTCGACTCGACAAGTTGTCGATGTCGTTTAAAGTCTAGTTCATGTTGTTTAACGTGTTCAGAAGCTTGTCGATAGTAATTGATTAGTCGACCTTTGTGTTGATATGATTCTCTTAAGGGTTATTAACTCTCTTTTTTTATATAAAACAAATGAATATATGAATGTAGGTATATGTGCGATAAGGTAAGCATATGTACTCGTACACGTATAGATGGGTGCATATGTGCATACAAAGACATAGATATTGTCAACGTACAAACATTTACGTTCAATTACGTATGGATACATACGTGCATGCATAATCTATTGCGACGAAAAATGACTCACATATAAGTATATTCATATATATGATGTGTTCAATCTTTAAACGTTTATTCTTGATGAATCTCATTGTGATATTGCATAAGGACGTTGATCATGATGATAATCTTGAAGTGCATATTGAGGGGGTGACTTCGCTTGTGTGTCGACGTGAAAATGAATGTCATCGACTTTGTATGGTAAAGTTGATATTAATCTTGGAAATTTTAATATTTATATATAATATGGGATCATTTAAAATGGCTAATCTAGACATAGAGCTTATTGTTTAGCTCAACTCCTATGTGAGGAGCACGTTTTGAATTTAAAAGGGTATCATCTTGTTTCTAATGCCAACGTGAGCCCTGAAAGGCCGTGACATACTAATTTATCGTTGGCAATAGATTTAGAAGGTTTAAAAACGATAATAGTGGCCATCAAGGGCTGTAAGCACAATTTCATGAAGGTGACATAAACCTTATTCGATAGCAATTCAAATTATCCACTTTCATTACCCGTCTCTCATCACGTCAATTAGCATGGTAACTATTCTTTTTATTAACAAAATTTATATTCCAAAGTAATTCGATGATATATGGGAGGATAAGAATCATGTCGTGGATGAATGGAATAACAAATTCTTGGCAACTGATTCTTTAACCGCTTTTGGAACTATTGTCTTGAACCACCTTTCTATCAGTTGGAATAACGAATTCTTGCGGAGGGTATTCCCAAGGGTGCAACTCTTAGGAAATCGGGACCCCTTTTCTTGGGGCATTTTCTACACAGCCAGGGTACTAGCGAGAGGAGTCTACAACCCATGAATTGGGCGGAGGGGGGTTGGATGTTCCTGAACGAAACTATTAAATATGATATAAATCTACTACCCAGAGGGGGGCTATGGGAAAAAAATTCCAAGCTTGGGCATCAACGACTCTCTCTCTAAAAACCGCTACTTGGTATCCCAAGGAAGATTGTACGAACATTCATCAAGCCTCTTGGACAATGATAAGGAGTGTTGATTGATAGGGCCAATTCAGACTGTTAGATGGTGAAATGCCACGGTACATATGAGCCAGATTCTATGTAGAAATCACTTCTTAAGTGCACTGCGAGCTATTGAACGATGACCAAAGATACTGGCCAATGTCTCATTTGGAGGAAATGGCAAAATATTTCTTAAAAGAACTCCTCCTAAGGACTGGCAAAGGGTTTCCTACATTTCCCTTGTCATTGGCAAGAAATTCTCATTCTCCAAGATTTTACATCAACTGTGGAGATTAATGACACTGTCTATGTTGGAGGTATTAAAAGAGTAAGAAGGAAGCTGAAGCAAAGATTGCCTTAGTAGAGAGGCTTAAACCAAATGCTTGCTGCATCAATATTAACTTCAAGTTCAAAGTTTGAATAGTGGAGAGATGACATGTGCTATCGCGTTCATTGTAAGTAGAGTAATCTCACCCTTCTTTAAAATGGATATAGTCTTTTCCCCGTATGTATATATGTATACATTGTGCAAATAAAGGTTACTAATACCAATAGTGAGGTAGTGAAGCCATAACCATTTCATGCATGAATCATTATTAGATTTCTTTAAATCTCCGATATGAGAAAGTTTAATTTAGAGATTGCCTTAGAATGATTTAGTTGCTTAAAGGCAGTATTGGGGTATGTTGCCTTCAAATCCTCATGGGCGAAGTTGAGTTTGGGGATGAACCATGAAAACCACCTTTGTTGTTTATGAGACTAATTTTCCTTCTTAAAAAGAAATACCAAACCTGGTGGATATAAAACCAAGCCTGTCTCATAATGAAGTAAAGGAGTGTTATCTTCTTGATATGTTCCTTATGCGGAATTAGTTTTGCATATCATTTTGTAAAACTAATCCAAGAGTATAGGCGAGCTGGGAATGTGGAAATTTAGATAGCTTGTTGATTAACAAGTATTACTTATGTTATGATTTCTCAAGAGAGAGAGAGAGTAATCTAGGCAATACAAGATATAGATCTTGAAGCCCTTATAGAACTTATTTTATTGCTAAGTGCACAAAAGACAAAGTTAACCCCAGGTTGGGCATCACTAGAGTGATTAATCCAGGGTTGGTCATTGTGAGACTCGTATCTCAATTTCACAAGAAAGTCGTAAACTATTATGATGATGAAGGTTTATGTGACATATATATATATATATATATAATAGGATGTTATATATATATAGGAGTTCAAAACCTAACTGATGTTGGAAGTCAGTTGTTCCAAGTAGACCAAAGGGTCGAAAGCAGATTATTATCTTTTATAAATCAAACCTTTTAAGGGCTGAAAGATTGACTTAGATCAAGACTTTTGATATGAAATGATAGTATTCTTTTAGATATTATATTGGTGAGGGAATACCTTGAAATTATTGAATACTATGTTTATTCATGTACATAAAATGTGAAATCAAACAATGCCAAGTGGTCTAGGAAAGACTAGATGCATTTTGTTCTTATGATTTGTTACACTTATGTTATTACCTTTGGAAAAACAAGGATGTTTGATATTTCCATGTATTGGGTTAGAGAAGCTAAACCCTAGTATTGAAACAAGGAGGATATAGGAAATCTCTAACTCTTATGTCAGATATGACATTGTACATATATATATTGATTGACAGTGAAAGGTCGAGAAAACCATAGAACAAGACAGGAAGTCTTTATAATACCTTAAGAGATTCCATGATAATGTCGAAACTCAATTTAATGCATCAAAGATGTTGGGTATTGAATCTTGAGAGTAAATGACAGGAAGTCATAAACCCTAGATATTGCAAGAATGCAATAAGGGACTTTTAAAAGGTTTGAAATACCTAAATCTTTACATTACATGTATATCCTAGATTAAGGATTAGTTCTAAGTCAGATTGGCTAGAATGGATTTTCTATACAGACTAGTTTGTGTCTAGAGTACCAAATAAAGTAAAACTATAGGATGAGACAATTTCTAAGACGAGTCAAAGGTGTGTGTCTAGATGGCATGACCAATTAGAATGATCATACTTACCTAGAAGGGATCTAGAGTTGTATGGTCGATTGAGTTTTGTAGGACACATCACTAGGACTCAAATGGAGAAACTTGACAGTTCCTTATATCTATACCCTTCATGAAGGGCAAGGCCACTTCTAGTTAGGAAGTGTGCGGGGGACCGATTGAGTTCGTGGTTGGAGGAAAAGCACTCGGATGATGCTCTCCCTTCATAGCAGAAGACTCACCGACGCTCATGAAGATAGTTAACCACATTCCAGATGCAATGAACTCCATGTTATGGCTTATGACAGTCAAACTTATGAGGTAAAACTATCCAATTGCCATTTGTATTTTATGTAATATAAATGAAAAGTGTAAGGACTTCTCTTTTATTCTAGCTGCGATTTCATGCGATTTCAAGTTTGAGATTATCATGAAAAGTTGTACTTTATTTCTTGAGCTTATGCAAATGTTTTAAAAAATATATATTTCTCTCTCATGGTTACTAAGTTTATTTACCTTCCAGTAAATTCTTGAGTGAACTTGAGTATTAAGAGAAGGGATGTTACAACAAAACACTTATTTTTAAACAATAGTGTCTCTAAGATGAGATGGAACACTCCCTAGGGCGGCCTATACCATTTCATGCATAGAATTTATTGTTTTTAAATTTTAAACTATTTTTTTCATTATATAAAGCTCAAAACTTCTGCCTAAGGGTGGAGACAGAGGGAATATTAGGAATTGGAGACCTATTACCTTATTGAATATGTCTTACAAAATCCTGGCCAAACTATTAGCTCGGAGGTTGATAGAAATCCTCCTATTAATTATAAATGACACTCAAACTAGGTTTATAAAAAATAGATATATCTTGAAAACTTGATTACCAGTTGGGAAGCAATATACTAGGCAAAGAGAAGTGATCAAAAAATTGGAATGTTTCTATTTGATTTTGAGAAAGCTTATGACATAGTGGAATGGTCCTTTGTTTTGATAATGTTAGAATCTTTTGGGTTCCCTAAGAAATTTTGTAATATGGTTGAAATCCTATTTAAAGATGCTAATGCTCAGGTGGTTGTTAATGGAGTTGCCACGGAGCCGTTTCCTTTGGAAAGATCCATCAGACAAGGGTTCCCTTTAGCCCCTGCTTTATTTGTTATTGCCTCTAAAGCCATGCATTATATATTGAGATCAAATCTCTTTGGTTCCCTAGTGCAGGGCATTACCTTGCTAGATAACTCAATGTTGTTGAATATGCAATTGGCTGATGATACTGCTCTTTTTCTAGTGTTAGAGGAAGTGAATGTAGCAAATCTCTTGGATAGACTAAATATATTCTGCAGTGCTTCGAGAGCTATGCTTGGGTGGACTGATTGCCACCATAATGGTTTTCTAAATTTAAGTGGAGCTAGGAGGGGCCGAACAAAATTGTTAGGTACTTGGGTATTCCCTTTTGTGTTAATCCCTCCCTGAAAGACATGTGGAATTGGATATTTGAGAAGGTTGAAAAGAAACTAAATAATTGGAATAATAATTTCTTGTCCTTGGCTGCAAGGACTCGTGTTTGCCAAAAAAATCTTTCTTCATACTCAATCTTACTATGCCTCTGCGTGGTTTTTTGCAAGCTACCAAGTCAACAAGGTTCAAAAACTAATCAGGAAATTTCTTTGGTTAGATGGCAAGGGGAAAAGGAAAAAGCATGTTGTCAAGTGGGAATGGTGTTGTCTAGAGAAGGATAGTGGAGGCTTAGGCTTGAAAGATTTAAAATGTAAAGGTATTGCTCTAGCCTCTAAATGGATCTTAAAAGCTTTAGAAGGCAATGCGCCATGAAAATTTCTGATTAGGAGAAACATACTTGATTTAGTGCCAAAAAAAGCTAAAAAGTGGAAGAATCTGCACCCTCATGATATATTATTTGGCAATTTTAGAGTTAAACCATCTGAGTCGAATGTCTTTGCAAGTATATGGAGAGCCTAGGTGCCTGCTAGAGTCCTGATTTAAAAAATGTAAAGCAATTGATGGAGAAAAGACTTGTCATGGATATAGGTCAATATGGTGGAAGCTAATGCATAATGGTAAACTGCTTGCTCTACTACAAGGCTGTTTTGCCAAAAAATGGAATGCCGTGGGAATCTCTTGTTTGAATGATATAATTGATAGTAAGGAAATAGTGTCTTGGGATTAGTTGAAAAGGAAATTCATGCTCAACGATGTGGCACAAAGAACATTCTCAGTCATTAAGAAAAGTTGGAAAGACCAGGGGGCTCCAAGGCTGATTGTTTCCAAACCTGAGGGGCTAAAAAGTTTCAAATGGGTGGATGATACTCCCCTTCTGAAGATAAAAGCCTACGATCTTTATAAACTGTTGTATGAACCCTAGGATATCTTAGGCCAAGTCAATAGATTTTGGGGGTTAAATCTGTGGAAATCTGAATGGTCAGGTATAGTCAAGAAGTGTTGGTTTAAGTTAGTTGAACCATAAAAGTGTTGTTTCAGATGGTTATTACTCATTGGTAAATTAGTCAATAGTTATGTTAGTGTTAACTATAATTTATGTAACTGTCCTGAGGACATCAGCCATATTTTCTTCAGCTGTAAGTTTGCTTTAAATGTGTGGTCTATTTTTATGGGAAATATCAGGGGATGGGATTGTAGAAGTAATGTCTCATGGTTTGAAATCCTTTGTGGTTATGTTAAAGGTCTGTCTGCTAATGTGAATAGGTTTTGGAATATTTTGTCTATTGAAATTCTTTGGTTCATCTTGAAAAAGGAAATGAAAGCTTGTACCAGGGCAAGAGGAGAATTCTTACTAAGTCTTGTAATAGACTCATCTTCTTAGTTTTTACTTGTTGCTGAACAAGTAACTTTGAATTTGAAGATGCCTGCCGAAAGATTTGTAGAAATCCTTGATTTAGGAGCTGCAAGCCTCTATAAGGAAGATATCCAAGAGGTTGACTACTAGCCACAAGACCTGAGGCAGGTGGATGAGAAATTTAAAGGAGAGTACATAGATTTTCAAAACAAATAAAGCAAGCTTGATCAATATGAAATCAAGCGGGATGAAGCAATCAGAGACCTGGAAGTTGCAGCTGAAAACTTCGGTAACAGTGATTGGGAACATATTTCCCCTCCCAATAGGGGCTTTTCCAGGAATTAACTCCTTCAAGCTCAGCAAGAATTACATCAGTGACAAAGATCAGGACTCTGGAAAAAAGAATGGCTAGTTTGCATGCTGTGACAAATGTAAGTTTTTTTGACCGAAACTGCTCTGTTATTATATGCTCCTCGTTTTGTAACCCTTGGAGCTGGGTAAATATGGCTTTGACCTGATATTATGTTGTAACCGGACTTTTTCTTCTTTGGTAATCAAACTTCAATTTAAAAAAAAAAAAGCTCAAAAATACTAAAAGCCTAAAAAATACTTTTGCTTAAATTGTTGCTTATGTATTTTAATATCAACAAATAGTCAATACTTAAGCATAGGAAAATAATATTCTTGAACAATTATATAAAGGCCAACCTTGATATATTTCTATTATTTGCAGAATGGGCACTATTAATAATTTATTTATTTATTTGTATTCTTTTAATAGCCATCCACCTGCCATCCTCAATTTCTGTAAAAATGTTGTCATCCCTGAGGCTGAAACCACGTCCCCTCATTCCCAAATCTCAGAGAAATACTCTACATAACATAATCATTGCAAGCAAAATGAATTTGTTGATATTCTAATCATAGACACACATATTAACTTATCACAGAAACAATACTCATACAAGTGGCAACAGTGATTGGCATGTTTTTCTTCTACTGGTTACTTTTGGATTTTTCTATAATTCTTTGTTCTATGGTGGCAGTTTTCTTCTTGGAATAATGGTTTGTAAGGTTGTTTAAGTTTTCCATTTCTCGACTTATGACAATTGCTTGGAGTAGGCTTCTTGGTAGGTTGGGATTACTGCCTCTGTAATATGTTGTTTAAGGAGACCATAAATTAAAGTACTTGGTACTTTTCAAGGAGGCTAAGTAATCTTGCTAATATTTTCTTTTTAGTTTCACAACAATCCCAACCACCTTCTACAGGCTTTAAAAGTGTCGTTTTGAAAGGCAGATCTATTGTCCATTATGGTTTAGGACCTTTTCTTTCTATTATTGCTGAAAGGGCCTGACCCAGGGTGGCTTATCTACTAAAATATTTTTGTACTAAGCAAACGTAAAATGGGTTAAAGAAACCAATGCCATGTCTTGAAATTTTTACTTAGCAGTTAGCACAACTAAATGGGAAAAGTGAATATCTTGTCTAGTGAGGGGGGAGAGAAAAATCTACAACCAGAAGCAAGGCAACAAGAGTTCTTTCTGGCAATCAACTTAAACAAACTAAACACAATTGGATAGCAAGTATAGGAGTTTACAAGATTAATTTTACCATTTCTGATAAGTTGAAACCTATGTTTTCTAATTAGTGACTTCTATTCACTATTTAACATACAAACACCTCTAAATAATAACAGAAAAATAATTTACTAATGACAAGAAAAGCACATGCAAGATAATATTTCTGAGGGTCAAACTATCAATAAAATGATCCACAATTATAAAATGATTTTAACAACTTACTTTGAAGTGGAAGCTCTTACCGTATGTGAAGATACAACACACAAGTTTGCCATGCGCACAACAGGTTTTTGAGGATTTGAATCATCCAGGATGCACATATTATTGAATTTGCTCTCCATATCAGGATGAGAAGAATGTATCATTTCTAGAAACTACACTTCAAAACATAAAAAAACGAGTTCTCAAGGTTCTTATATCTTGATATAAAAATTCCACTCTCAACTGCATTAAAATAAACATCAGATCCATGAATTCAAGTGCTTCATAATTTGAATAATAGGTACTTACCCGCTTGTTGATTTCTGCTATTATCTCCATATGACGTGGAAGCAGTTTAGTTAGAAGAGCTACTGACCATTTTTCCAAGGCTTCAGGAAGAACTGTGTGATTGGTGTAAGCAATTGTCCTGAGTGTAACAAAGAATAATAGTAACAAACTTTACTGTTTAATATGGAATGTATCAAGACAAATTAGTTGAAACCTACACCAGCAAACATGAAATACAATCACAAGACAAATATAAAGTTTATTAATACAAAATACAATCACAGGACAAATACAAGGTACATGCATACAAAATTTTAACATACTTTGTTGTCACGGTCCATGCTTCATCCCATCCAAGGCATTCATCATCCATTAGAATCCGCATTAACTCAGGAATAGCTAAAGTTGGATGTGTGTCATTCATTTGTACTGCAACCTTACTGGGAAATTTATTCCATGCAATGAGTTCATTTTCAACTCTTCTCTCCTTGAATCTCGCTATTATATCCTGCAATGATCAGAAAACAAATAATGCAAAGATTAAGAACAGTTTTCTAAATTATTTTCCTCTTTTCTTTCAGTTTATTTCTATTTGTAATCTGTAGTAGAAAGAATTGTTAACCATAAAGCACATTAACATAATATATTTGTTTTCTAGAAATTGAAAAGAATTTCCTGTGAAACATGAGATCTGTATGACAATTTTCATGTCTTCTTTTGAAATGATTTCTTTATCCATGAAATCACAGGGTTTCATTATAGTTTTATTCTGGTTGCCTAAGTCATCTATCCATATGTTTGTTTAAAAAGAGTCTTCTCAAATGATTATATTTTTTGTATTTCCATAATTGCAAAATATTTCTCAAGATTAGAATCCATTATTTGTATGGAGTTGTAGCAATTAGATCGTGGATTTCTTGTCCAATATAAATGAACTTCGAATCCAACATTGTTTAATATTTGCTTACAATTTAGTATTCCTTTCTATTTTCCCCAAAAATCCTTCATCCAAAGAGTCTAAGCTCTCTTGTTGATATGAACCAAGCACTATATGAATGTATTGACTCTTCAAATATTTCTTTTTCTGAATATTGTTCGATTATATTCATTATTTTTGAGAGTGGAACACTTGTAAGCCAACCTCAACCTTGATGTACTAATGATGACAAGGGTAATGGACAAGCAAGGCTTCATTTAATCAGCATTTCCCTTTTAGTTGCCCTTCTCAGTCATTGCATTTGTTGCAATGAATTGATGGAGCTGGGCTGTGAGTGAAGCAAAGATAAGAAGTGTTGGATCTGGAGGTAAGTATTGTCTTCTGCCGTCTTTCCAGTTGAATATCATGTTTTTCTTATGCTGGTTAGTATTAGATATAATACAATGTTAGACTACACTTTGTACATAGGTATTTATTGCTTATGTTAATGATATGATAACACCACATTAATTATGTCTGAAAAGTAGCTTATAATGTAAGTTCCAACCACCAATGTGTTCTTGAGCATCCAATAAATACCAATGAGAAAAGGGCTTATAAGGCCAAACTGATCTTATTGTTTGGGATCACCAATCAGCTCAAATCTCATTTCAAAGCTGTCCAAAGTGCAAAAGACGAATGGAACAAATTGAAAACTATGTATTAAACAAAAGAATCAAAATCAAATTCATCTCTAGAGTCAATTGCATTGTTTGAAAATGCAAAGAAGTAAAAATTTGGAAGTTTTACTAAGAATAGTAGATTTAAGAACATCACTCCAAATGTTAGAGGAAACATTTTTAGATGACTCTTGTACCAATTGTCTTGAGAGTACTCTCCCTTTCCTTGAGAGTGTTTGTAATTTGTTTGACCGTGGCTAGTCAAAAGAATACATTTGAAAAGTTGGTGAATTTGCTTCAACAAGACCAACCAATACAAGATAAAATTGCCACCACCACAAACAATCAAGCACTCACATCACAAAAGTGAGGCAAGAAACTTGAAGGTTGGAGAGGTTCACCTAAATGAAAACAAGACAATCAATTTGCAACAAAAAAGAAATGCCTCATTTGTGGAAAGAAAGAACATACACTCCAAGAATGTCAAGACAACTCCTTTGCTAATAGAGAGGCAAAACAGTGTAGACCACAACAAAATTTAAAGAGGCCCAAGAAGAAGAATCCCCGATAGAAAACAAAATCCCAAAAGAAAGAAGGAAATGCTGCTTCAACAACAAATTATGATGAAGAGGAATTTTTGTATGATTCAAAAAACATTGGTATTCTATTTAGAACAATCAGCATGGTATGTTGATTTGGGAGACTCTTGATACATGGTAAGTGAAAAACAATGATTTGTCAGCTTGACCACTTCTACTTCATATGCCAAGTTTCATTGGGAGATGATAATCTTATAAAGTACAAGACATTGGTGACATTTCTTTGGCACTCAAAATCCATAGATGTCAACTTACAAAGGTTCTATATGTTCCAGGCTCACTAATAACCTCTTGTCATAAATCAGTTACTTCAACACAACTCTTCAAAGTTGAGTTTCATCTACAAAATGGTGAGAAGCTATGTCTCATTTTTTTGAAATCAAAAGGTTGTTGGTTGTGCCTAAGGGGTTTGAAAGATATTTCAGCTCATTGATGTTCAACTTGAAGACAAATTCCTTGCAATAAAGATCCGTTCTTCCACAACACTTTGGCATAAATGATTTGGTCATCTCAAAATTGGCTATTTTCTTTATTTAAGTAGACATAACATGGTGCAAGACTCCCCCCATCAAGAAAACAAAAGATCTTTGCTCCAACTATCATGCCAATAAAGAACACAAGGCTCCCTTTCCTACAATTGTCATCAAACCCATGGTCCTTTCAATTTGGTGCATGGTGCATACTGACTTGTGTGGGTCTAAGATACAAAATCATAATAATTGTCAACACTTTCAATTGTTTGTAGATGATAAAAAAAATGTGGGTATATTGCTTCACTACAAAAAATCAAGAATGTACACAATTCAAAGAATTTTGAGCCCTGGTTGAAAGGTTAAGAAGTCATCTCTCAAGGCCATCTGCTCATATTGAGTGGAGGAATTGATACAAGAGCATCCTATGCATACGAGCAACCTTCTGTCAACCAAAAATTGTTTGTTTGTCCTTTCCAATTTTTTTTGGTTGTCTAAATCATAGAAGCAATAATCTGCAAAAAATCCTGATTGATCCTGATTTTTAAAAAATCTGCGGGCTGGACGATTTTTTCCTCAATTTTTTGAAAAAGAAAAAGGTCAACGATTTTTTCTCAAACTGCAAAATTGCCAAAAAAATGCGTTTAAAACCTGCAAAAAAATGCGAATAAAATCACACTGATTTTTGCGCAAAAAAAACCCATGAAACTATAGCTTGTTGCTTACTATTATGCTTTGATAGATTTTTTCCAAGCATCCATAGCTTGTTGGAAAGCACTTGTTTTAGGCTTTTAGTCATAGCAGCAAGGCAGTGAACTGTTCGATAAAATGCTTTGGTAGACATGTATGAAAAATGTGGTAGCATAGACAAGGCAGTGAACTGTTTGAAAAAATACCTCAAAGAAATGTGGTCTCATGGTGATGGAATGCCATGGCAAGCAAATTGCTATGGATTGTCATGGCATTCCATCACCAAGAGACCACATTTCTTTGAGGCAATTTTTCAACCAGTTCCCTGCCTTGTCTATGCTATTGCTTACTATTATGCTTTGATAGATTTTTTCCAAGCATCCATAGCTTGTTCAAAATCACCTATTTTAGGCTTTTAGCCATAGTAGCAAGGCAGTGAACTGTTTGATAAAATGCTTTGGTAGACATGTATGAAAAATGTGGGAGCATAGACAAGGCAGTGAACTGTTTGGAAAAATGCCTCAAAGAAATGTGGTTTTATGGTGATGGAATGCCATGACAAGCAAAACTTTTAGCCATAGGAGCAAGGCAGTGAACTATTTGATAAAATGCTTTGGTAGACATGTATGAAAAATGTGGTAGCATAGACAAGGCAATGAATTGTTCGAAAAAATGCCTCAAAGAAATATGTTCTCGGGGAATGCCATGACAAGCAAATGCAATTGGCAGCTGCTCCTAGTTATTAGTTATGCAATGTGAAGTAATTGCATAACTGCTTAGGTTGACTTTGTAAAAACTATATTGTAATTGAAATTTTGTCATCTATCAACATCTAGTTATTAGTTATGCAATGTGAAGTAATCCTTTGAGTTTGAAAGATGTGCAATGCAATGTAATCAGCGATATGAATATAAACTACAAAAATCTATTTATTACAATTCATTAGTTAAACTCTTTATTTTATTTGCTCTCTATATCTCTATGCTATGGAAATGCCTTTCAATTTAAAAAAAATATAGTTTTTAACTCTTGTTCTATAATTTTTTATCTTTTTTTTTTAAATCCGATGTTTTCAAAAATTCTTATACTTTTGGTTTGCCGATTTTTTCCCTAAAATTTTTTTGCTGCTATGGTCTAAATCATCTTGTTTATATTGTTAATATTTATCATAGTCTTCATACAAAGCTCATAGTCTAGAAAGCAATAATTCCACTATGCAATATTGTTGATTCATCAATGTACCCAAAAACAAATTAACCAAAACATTCTAAGGGTGTCCTAAGCATGCCCACATGTTTACCTTTGTATTTGATGCAATATTATGAACTGTGGTTCGCTACACCTACTTGATGAATGTCTATTTGAGTTGTGCACCACATAATTGAATCTCACAACAAAATAATAAAGTCATTACTAGTAGTCTAGTACCATGGAGGCTAAGGGCACATTAAGTTTGAAAACTAACATCCTACTGTACTTATTTTCGGAGGATCATTTACACGTCACAACCACATGTCCAATTAAAGAGTGAAATTGTTGCAAGAATGGAAAAAGGAATGAGGGTGTTGTCATTGATGTCAACTGGTTATCTACTAGTTGTTGTTGGTAGTATATGTTGAGGATATTGAGAAAATTGTATTAAAGCAAGTTTACAGGTATTTAGTTGTTGCTTAGGATGATGATCCGGTATTTGCCCCTATGTTCATGCGGTTCAGATATGTTGGTAGTGGTTGTTGAAGGTTGCTATATCCAGATGTTTGGCTATTGGTTCGTTGTGAAGTTTGAGTTGTGTTCAACAGTTGTGAACTATGTTTTTCTATGTTCTGGTTGAGGTCCGAGAGAAAAGTTTATTAAAATAATATATTACCTATTAATGGTCACTATCCTTTGTAACTATTTGTAACTCTTAGTTACCTGTTCGTAACTATTCGTAGTCTCCCTAATTTTGAGGGTTTGTAAATTCTATAAGAGCAAGGCTCTTCTGTCAATATAATCTATCTCATTATTTACCAAATTTACATAGTATCAGAGCAAGTGATTTTGGGCGCAATTTTTTTCTTCTGATTTTTTTGAGAAAATTTTTGTGGGGTTTCTGAATAAAATTGCATGACCTTTTGGAGAAGAAAAAATCGCATTTTTTTTTTAAATCTTTTTCTGGGCATAGTTTTGGCCTTTGATTGGCATGATTTTTTCCTCACGATTTTTGGAGCCCTCGTCTTTTTTCTGGTGCAATTTTTAGAGTTTCCTAGGCGTGTGTTTGCTGGTGTCATTTCTGCAAATTGTGACTCATAGATTTTGCGTTTTCTGCTGGTTTTTGGACACGTTTTCCTGGCACGATTTCAACTTGCGCAACCTTCATTTGACACGATTTCTCTGAGCTTTTGGTCGTGTTTCTTCTCTGCATGACACTGGCGCGATCTAGATTGATTTTATGGCCGCGTTTTTAAGCGCGACTTGTAGATGCGGTCGTGATTTTTTCATCTATTTTCTGACGAAGTTTCTTCATTCTGGACAAGGTTCTAAGTGTTTTCAAAAACACGTTTTCTGCATTTGAGCTAGGGTTTTGATAAAACCCTCTGTTTTTTTTGGCAGCTCTTTTTGGAAAATATTTTGTGATCGGCCTTGATTCCTTGGGCACCTCTATTCTATCTGTGTCCTTTGACTAGCTGCAACCTTCACGATTGTTGGAAACGTCTTATTCTAGCCGTTTTGACTTTTCCAGCCATATTTGTCTTTTCTAAACAATTTGTAGCTCTGTTGTGGTGGGCCCCACTACTCTCGATTTTGAGTATATTCTATGCCTTCTTTGCGCGACCTTGGAATTTGTGCCATCAGTATTTCAAGTTTTTTTTTGTACCTAGGGTTTCGTGTTTTCAATTTGCAAAAATTCTTCTTTGTGCCTCGAAATCCGTGAAATCTGTGTTCAAATTTCTTCTTGGGTTCAGGGTGTGTTGTATCGAATTTTGTATCGTCTATCTGCTTGCATCATCTTCGTTTTTTGTGCCTCGAAGAGCGTGAAGCATGGCCTCTTTGACCAACATCATGTTGGACAACGGTTAGAAGTTCAACGGTCGCAACTACAACACATGGAAGCAGTGTATGATGACGATATTTGAGTATCGATTTCTTGACCAAATTGTCCTTGGCACCAAGACACGACCTCTCATAGTTGATAAGGATTAGGAGAAGTTTGATGAGCAGAATCGAGAAGCCATTATGCTCATAAAGTTATCAGTCACTAATGACCAATTACCTCAGGTTCCTTCAGGTAAATCGGCGAAGGAGATTTTGGATCTTTTGAAAGATCTTCATGAGACTTCTGACAAGAGTTGTGCTTTCTTTCTGAAGAACATGTTTTCCATCGTCATGGATGAGAATACACCTCTACAAGCATACTTAACCAGGATCAAGGACATTCGAGATCAGCTCAAGGCTATTGGTCGGAAGATGGAGGAAGAAGATATGGTGGTAATCACTATGAAGAGTTTACCACATTCGTATGAGCACTTTATTGAGACGCTCAACATTACAGCGACTAATGTTGACTTGACATTTCTAGATCTCTGCAGCAAACTTCTACAGCAGGATCATTGGAAACAACAGTTTGGTACTAGTGCCACTTCATCCTCTTCAGTGCAGGCATTCCCTGCAAAGACATTTCAAAAGAATAAGGGCACGCATTCGTCCTTTCAGCAGCACAATTAGGGGCAATCTTCAGATTCTTCGAAGTTAAAGAATATTCAGTGCAATTATTGTCACAAGTTTGGCCACATGAAGAAGGATTTCCGGAAACGCTTGGCCTCTGAACAAGGCAAGCAAGGAGAGTCTAGACGGAAAGCACAGGTGGTGGAGCACACTAAGCAAGAGTCTACCTTTTTTGCATTCATGGCAAAGAGTCTTACAAATCCTGTAAACACTTCTGCTTGGTACATTGACTTTGGTGCTTCACACCATTTCACGCATAGCCGGGATTGGTTCATTCAGTACATGTCTTTCAGAGATTCAATTATCTTTGGAGGAGGTGAAGAGTATACTATTGTCAGAAAGGGCAATGTTCAAATTCAGTCTGGTGGGAGAAATTTGATATTTTTCAATGTATACTTTGTACCTGGCATGGAGTTGAACTTACTTTCTGTAAGTCAGATTATGACTCACTCTCCTCAGTTGGACATTGTCTTCAATATGCATACATGCAATATTGTTGATAGAGAGACACAAACTACAATCATTTAGGGACTTGAGGATCATGGTCTTTAAAGACTTGTTGATTCTGGTGATTCTCAAGAGCACGCTATGGCAACCAGGAGCACTTCTATCAACAACCTCTGGCATCAGCGTTATGGGCACCTAAACATGCACTATCTCTCTCAGTTATCACGAGATGATCTCGTTGGTGGTCTACCTACAATTCAAACTCAAACTCATGGAGTTTGCGAGGCTTGTCAGGCTGGAAAGCAACATCTGACTCCTTTCTCCGATGGCAACTCATGGCGGGCTTCTAGGGTTTTACAGTTGGTCCAAGTTGATGTATGTGGTCCAATGCACATGCCTTCCGTTACTAGATCTAGGTATTTTTTGCTTTTTGTTGATGATTTCAGCAAACAGATGTGGGTGTACTTTTTGAAGCTTAAATCAGAGGTGTTTAGCCTATTTCAGCAGTTTAAGGCCTTGGTAGAAAAAGAGTCTGGTTCTTCTATTATTACTCTTAGGTCTAATAATGGGGGGAAATTTTTTTCCAAAGATTTCTCCACATTTTGTGTTGCACATGGCATAAAGCGCCAATTCACCACACCTTACACCCCTCAGCAAAATGGTGTAGTCGAGTGTCGCAATCACACCATTACTGAAATGGCACGTTCTATGTTGGAGCATAGACATGTTCCTACGAAGTTCTGGGCTGAAGTAGTGTATACTACTGTTTATCTTCTAAATAGATCTCCTACTCATGCTGTGAAGATGACTCCTGAAGAAGCCCAGTCTGGACGTAAGCCGAACACCACCACTCATGTTTGGATACCTGATGCTCAACGCACTAAATTGGATTCCAAGAGCCAGAAACTCGCGTTTACAAGTTATAGTGAGAACCATAAGGCATACAGACCGATAGACACTGATCGTCTAATCTTCAGTCGTGATGTCGTGGTTAATGAGAATTATGGACTCTTCTATCAGTCTTCTCTTGTTTGTTCTGAGGTTCAACCTCAGAAAGATTTTGATTTGGGTGTTTATCTTCCACTTGGTCCACTTTATGGGAGGGATTCCTCAGGCACCTTAGCAACCGCTTCCACCACCAGCCCCTATTCAGCAAGCTTTGGATGTTCTTCCAGATATGTCAGTTCCAGCTGATCCAGTAGAGGCTGTTCCTCCTGATTCCGATATTGGTTCATCTACTCTTCGGCCTAAATGGTGGGCTTCGACGATTGGTGCTCTTCATGATGATGAGTTACTAAAGGGTAGATCTGCTCGAAATAAGAGCAAACAGCAGAATACAGTGAATTTTGCTCTTATGGCCAATCTTCATAGCATTTCAGAGCCTCAAACATATACAAAGGCTAAAAGCACACTTGAGTGGGAACAGTCTATAACAGCTGAACATCATAGTCTCATGCAGAATCACACTTGGGAGCTTTCAGATCTTCCACATGGGAGGAAACCCATAGGTTGCAAATGGGTTTATAAGGTTAAGTATAAGGCTGATGGAACCCTTGATAAATACAAGGCTAGGTTGGTAGCCAAAGGGTTTTCGCAACAAGAGGGCATTGACTATGAGGAGACTTTTGCTCCTACAACCAAGATGAGTACCATTCGGCTTGTCCTCTCGATAGTAGCTTAGTTTGGATGGAAAGTTCATCAAATGGACGTAAAGAGTGCCTTCCTCAATGGTAATTTGCAAGAAGAAGTTTACATGATGCAACCTCCTAGTTTCAAGGTTGCTGGTAAAGAACACCAAGTATGCAAATTGGTGAAAGCACTCTATGGCCTTAACCAGGCACCATGGGCTTGGTACATGAAGATTGACCAGTACCTTATTAATCATGGTCTTCAACGAAGTCCTTCTGACTCTAATTTGTATGTCAATCAGACTGGTAATGATATCTTGTTCCTAGTTGTCTATGTTGATGACTCAATCATTACTAGCAGTTTAGATCATTTGATTGAGGAGATCAAAAATAATCTCAGTCAATCATTTGACATAACAGATTTGGGACGACTCCATTATTGCCTCGGTATAGAGGTCTGGCAGTCTACTGGCAGTACCTTCATTTCACAATAAAAGTATGCCAAGATCTTGTTGGACAAGTTCTGGATGGCAAATTGCAAACCAACATCTACACCTATGGAGAGAGGGCTGAAGTTATCAACTCAGTTGGATTCACAAGTGCAAAACAAATCAAAATTCAAGCAACTTGTGGGCAGCCTCATCAATCTTGTTGCCACTAGACCTGAACTTAGCTTTGCAGTGAGCTACATCTCTCGCTTCATGTCAGCCCCTAAAGCTAAACATTGGGTTGCAGCGAAGCATGTGCTGAGATATGTTAAAGGAAAATCTGACCTTGGCATTTTATATGGGAGGTGCAAAGATCCAAAGCTGATTGGTTATGCTGGCTCAAATTGGGAAAGTTCTGTTGATGACAGAAAGTCTACTTCAAGGTATGTATTCAATTTGGGTACAGGTGTAGTTACATGGACCAGCAAGAAGCAGTAGGCAGTGGCTCTCTCCTCAACTGAAGCAAAATATCGAGGAGCTATTAAAGCAGCTTGTGAGGCAGTTTGGCTTCGAAGGATGCTCTCGGACATGCAAATGTCTAAAGCAGGACCTTCCCCCTTATATTGCAACAATCAAGGGGTGTTGAAACTCGCCAAGAATCCAGTCTTCCATGAACGAACAAAGCATGTTGATCTTCATTGTCACTTCATCCGCCAACTTGTCGAAGACAAAACCATAGCATTGCAGTATGTTCCAATAGAGGATCAGACTGCAGATATTCTCACCAAGTCTCTAGGTCGGATAAGTTCGTCCAATTTAGGGAGCTTCTTGGTGTAGTTGATAGATCGACCATTAAGGGAGGGTATTAAAATAATATATTACCTATTAATGGTCACTATCCTTTGTAACTATTTGTAACTCTTAGTTATCTGTTTGTAACTATTTGTAGTCTCCCTAATTTATCTGTTTGTAACTATTCGTAGTCTCCCTAATTTATCTGTTTGTAACTATTCGTAGTCTCCCTAATTTATCTGTTTGTAACCATTCATAGTCTCCCTAATTTTGAGGGTTTGTAAATTCTATAAGAGCAAGGCTTTTTTGTCAATATAATCTATCTCATTATTTACCAAATTTACAAAGTTGCTGGTCCGGATTCCTATTTGATGAAGTCTTTTGACTTGCGGTTCTAGAGTTAAGATGTTTTGATTGCATTTGAAGATATTTTTGGTTTCTGGAAGTTTTGAGCTTAATTGTTCTATGTGTTTTACACTGGTTTGGCCGACCTTGTGTTAAGCACTATCTTCAAAGTTGATGAAGCATTATTGGATCTATTTTTAGGTCCCAATGAAGTGTGTTTGGGTCGCCCTCATTCTAATTCCACCCTAGGATGTTTTGGCACCGACCTAAATTGAATTTAAAGTTGGATGGCCAACTTTGTATCTTTTTCAAGGTTGGAGATAGTATAAATACAGGATGAGCTAGTAATGAAAAATATACAAGAGAAAAGAAGATAAATGAAAGAGTAGATGCGAAATTGATGCTATTCAGAAAGTGTGTGTGAGGTGTGTGGCAGGTCAGTGCGAAGCTTAATGCCGAGTTATCGGATGTAGTGAGCAGAAGGCGATCTCTATCATTCATGCAAGTTGATCAAGTAACTGTGGTGGAATTCTTTGCTGTATTGGGATTGTAGTCTCTCTATAACAAATCTTCTTTGTCTTCTTTGTATCTCTATGGCAATGAGCCCTGCGGGTTGTAGCCATGTTGAATAGTAAGTCCTTGTTCCGGACAGTGAGTCCTTGTTTCAAGTAGTGAGCCTTATCTCAAACAGTGAGCCTTGTTTCAGGCAATGAGCCTTTTTGTAATCGGTTTTGATATTCTCTATAGTGTGAGTTAATCCTCACTGTGGTTTTTCCCTCATTGGGTTTTCCACATAAATCTGGTGTTATTATGTTTATGTGTTGGATTTGAGTTTCTGCATTGGCATTTGATGATTAATCATTTAAGCAATTGTAAGTATTAGTTCCGGTAATTGAATTGCAGGTTAAAATATGTGACAACTGATTCCCCCCACCTTCCCCCCCCCCTCGATTGTCCTATTCAACATAAATCACAAGAGAAATAATTTAATATTGGACTCATGATCCTTATCTCAAGTGCACAAGTTAATATACTATACTTTTGGTTGACACAATTGTTAAAGTGAAAAAGGTAATCACCTAGTTAATTATTATTAGGTCCCTATTCACACTAGCATGCTTAAGCTTATTTTAGTCATGTTCTTTTTTCTCTCAAGTCATAGGATTATGACACATGTCATAATCTAATTATATCCACATCTAAGATTTCATGCTTGTCTTTATAACAAGGGTTTCATTGTATTTTGTAATCATAAATTTTTTGCATCTAATGAATTCTCGGGATTCACAATTCAATTGCTCGTCTCTTATGTGATAAGGTGTTCTTATGTGATAAGGTGTTTTAACTATAGGTGATCCTTGGGATGCTATGCGAGTTCAATCATCAACTTCAACATGGTGTCAAAACTCTAGATCTATAATTCCTTGTCTTTTCTTTTTAGAGATTCTATATTGAACATTCAAATGGTGCATCCTATAGCAAGATGGACAGCACCATTGTGCTCAAAACACCCAAAAACTTTGAGATCAATTTTCATATCGTCAATATTTGAATTTGAAAAAAAAATTGAAGTATTTTTTGGTGGGTTCCAAATTTTGGCAGGAAAAATCTGTAGTCGTATGGATTTGTATGACCATCAAATTTGTACTGTCATACCTATTGCTGTGCCATCCTTATGTAGATCTGGAAAATCTAGTGACTTTTAGTTTTTGCAATTGTCACTATTTTAGAGCCAGCATACAATTTTTGGCAAGGTGGGCAAAGGGATAATGTTTTTAATGTCATCAATAGTTGGCAATTTGAATTTTTGTAGATCTGGTTACTACACCACAACAAAGATGAAAGTGGTATTATCTACTGTTTTTGAATGTCAGGGAAGTTGGCCTTCTTGGTCAACCATCTACAAATAGGAAAATAGGTTGTTGATTTAAATGAGAATCTTCATTTTTCTCTCTTTTGACCTTTTCATGTTGCATAACCACAAATTGTAGAAGCTAAAGGTAACCTAAGTTGCATGTTGCCATGCAAGTTGAATATAATGCCTTGATGAAAAATAAAACCTCATAGTTGGAAATCCTCTCCACATACAAGTGGGTAAATAAGATCAAATTTAAATCCAACAATATTGTGGACAAGTACAAGGATCATCTCATCACAAAGGATATTTGTAATAGGAGAGGGTAGTCTCGAGGAGGTGTTTTTCCCTGTAGAAAAATGGTCACATTTTCGTTATTTCTCTCCATAGCAACCCAGTTTGGTTAGGTGTAACAAACGGATGTGACAAGCACCTTCTTGAACAACAATTTGCACAAAGAGGTTTGCATCAAGGCATTAAGGATTTCAAGTACATGGTAGTTATCATATAGTTTGTCAGCTTCTTAAGTCTTTATACAGACTTAAGTAAGCTCCACAATCTTGGTATATAAAAACTGATCAACACTGTTGACATTTTGGATACAAAACAAAGTCTATCTGATCTAAATTTCTATATCAAAAGTGACGGTGCTAACATTGTAATTATTGTTGTTTGCATTGAATGAAATCTAAACTATTTTCTTTTGACATGATTGATCTATGACTCCTACAATATTGCTTAGATGTGGAGTTTTAGCAACATGACCATTTGAAGCATAGTTTGAGGACTCTCCAAGTACTTTGCAAGACCCTCCAAACTCCTGAGTCTTTGAGATGACTGAGTTGAGTCGACCAAACTCTAGAGTCGAATCGACTAGACTCTCGTGCCAAGTCTTGGAAAGTACTCGGCTGAGTCTTTTCCAAGACTCTGGAGTCTTAGGCTCAAACTCCTGAGTCTTAAGCTTAGACACTTCTGGCACCTGAACATAACATACAACATAGTGGCTGAAATTTTAAATTTTGAGAGTTTGAGGATCATATGACATGTGTAATGTTTGAATCATGATGAATTGATAGTCAAATTAGACTTTTATGTTCTCTAAATGCATTTATTTCTTTTTTTTGTATATAATTATGAGGCTTTTTTTCACCGAGCCCATGCCGAGTGCATGTTGAGTCCCGAGTCCGAGTCCAAATTTTGGGCTGTTGAGTTGAGTCCGAGTTCGAGTCCTAAAACTATGATTTCAAGTATGCTACGAATTTTTTGAAATAGCTTTGTATGGTTGATTGTAATCCTTCCATTTTTCTTATGGAGATAAAGTTGTCAACCCATGATGATGATTCATCAGTCAATGAGTCAACCCATAGATAATTGGTGAGCAATTTGATATATTTTACATCCAAAAGACAAGATCTTCGTTTTTTTGTTAGATATATCTCTCTTGATTTTTAGCCCAGCAACTTGTTCATTGGTGAACAATAAAACACATGTTGCAATATCTCAAAGGCACTCTTGGACTTTGGCATTCTCTATCAAAGGATAGATGAATCCAAGTTAACAAGATATCTAAATTTTGATTGGGCCAATCCAATGGGTATTCAAAGATCAACAACTAACTATATTTCCTTTTGGTCTTTAGGGTTGTTTTGTGGTAGAGTAAGCTTCAACACACTATAAGTTTATGATCAACTGAAGGAAAGTACAAAGAAAATGCCAGTTTCAATTGTGAAGTAGTTTGGTTAAACCAACTTTTGGGTGATTTGAAAATTCTTTATATTACAACAACTTCACTTTTCTATGACAATTAAGTAGTCTTGAAGTTAGTCAAGAACCCTATTTATCATGCTCACACCCTACACATTGAGGTTCATCATCACTGCATTTGACAATAGTTGATGTTAATGATATTTCTCTCCACTACCACACATCTCAAGAATAGTTCATTGATCTAAAGACTAACCCTCTTGCTCCTTTTCTTTTTATCGAATTTCAAGACAAACTTGGAGTTGTCTTTGATTTTGTTATACATATTATAACATTAGACTATTAGACATAATGTTTGACTACTCTTTGTACACAAGCATTTATTGCTTATGTTAATGACCTAATAGCACCACATTAGTTATGTTCAAAAAATATCTTATAATGTAAGTTACAACAACCAATGCAACTTCCCTATTCAATAATAAAAAGAAGAATGCACCCATTAAAGGGTATGCCATCCCATTCTCTCAAACTCCACGCCTTCATTCTTCCATAGTTCATTGGAATATATATCTTCTGGGTAAGTGCATAGAAATGGAGGACAAAAGGGGGTCAAAGTGTCCATTTTTTCCTAAAATCAACTAAACCTGAACTTGGACAAACAATTCAAGATGTGTACACTCAAAATTTGAAGATATGCTAAGAACAAGAATTGTAATAATATGAATCTACTTTTTAAATTACTAAATATTTTAAAGAATGGTTAAGGTTAAGAGGGTGAAATGCTAAACACACACAAGATCATTCTAATTTTTATCACTAAAATATAATAGTGATTGGTTAGTGTTAGATTTATGTGATCAGATTTAATGCACAGAAAATAATTCAAAAACAGAGACAACAACACAGCAGTTACCCTGGGAAAACCCTCCTCTTGAGGGAGAAAAACCCAGCAACAAAGATCTCTCTTATATATATAAAAGATGACAACAGATCACTTTACAGTTAGGTCTAACTCAAGGCCAATATTCGGCACACTTAACAGAGCATATATCTACAGAAGTTTGCATCTGGCAGATACAGAATGCAGGTCTACAGAAATTCATGCCTCCATGAACTTTATTCTGTGAAATGGTTCTCAACCTGCAATGTATGAATTCGCATTATCATAATGCTTCGCATTATCATAATGCTTCGCACTATATGAGATGTTTGTACTGCATATGATCGCTCTGCACTGTGTAATATATTCGCCCTTTAACCATTCGCACTTAATCATATATTCGTACTTTATTATCTGGACTGTTCGCACTTTATGATGCAAGACTAATGTGAATAATCGAACTCCACTGGACTGATCACAATGGACGAATGGTCTTGTATATATATACATCTTGAAGAGGTCGCACCTCTTCTTATCATAAGGTCGGCCAAAGTAAATGTCAATTACAATTCAATAATGTCGGCCTCAATATAATCATAAACAATATAAGATAGGTCGGCCTCAATAACATATGTCGGCCTTGATAAATATTATACACGCCTCTTCACAAGAGGTCGGCCTCAAATAATAAATACGCATTAAATGTCTTCTTGATAACAGAACAAAATGAGTTTGTATCTTCTCATGTCGGCTATACAATGTGAAGATAAATAATAACAATAAATAATAAATATAACTTGAATAGCCAACGGCTATCATTCAATTATATTTCCACAAAGGAGCTGAGCTGGAAGGAGCTACCGAAGCTGCTATATCATTAACACTCCCTCTCAGCTAGGGACAGAACTTCCAGCTGTATAATACGAATCATCTCCATATGAGGTTCATCTGCCATCATTGCCTGCAATCAGATATAAAGAGAGAAATATCACCTCAATGTGATATTTGATATCGTCTCAATATCAACCATCAAATGGTAAGTACTAGTGTTCATCACTTGCGTGATGTTGTCACCTCAACGTGACTTTCACCATGGCTCTCCCAGAGGGTGAAACACAAGTACAAGAAGATCATCATGGACTCTCTCACGTGATGTTGTCATGGAGTCACACACATGACATCCACCATGACTCAGCTCAGAGGGTGGAAACAAGGGCTTTCACCTCAAATTCTTCCATCACAGAAGAAAATGCAATAGTAAGTACAAGTGTTCATCACTAGTGATGTTGTCACCTCAAGCGTGACTTTCACCATGACTCTCTCGGAGGGTGAAACACAAGTACAACATGTCATGGGAGTCACACACATGACATCCACCATGACTCAGCTTTCAGGAGGGTGGAAACAGGGCTTTCACCTCAAATTCTCCGTCAGAGAGAATGCATTAACAAGGGATTTCACCAACTTCTCTCACGAAGAACTCATTAAACAAGGCTCCGATACGAGACTCATACTCGGTCAAGGTTGGATTCTCCACCATACCAAGCTTGTCTCGGAGTATACAAACTTTATCTGGCGAGAGGCTTGGTGAGAATATCGCCATCACTCCTTCGTTGTAATGTACCTCAGTACATCGACCTTACCATATCTCACGATATAGTGGTACTTGATCTCAACATGCTTGATCTCATCATGAAACACAGTGATTGAAAAAGCTTCACACAACTCGATTATCACAATGAATAATAGTAGGCTCCATTGATTGTCCAAACAATCTTGCAAGGAGCTTACGAAGCCACACTGCTTCCCGAGTCGCCATGCAAGCTGCAATGTACTCAGCCTCTGCTGTACTCAATGCTACAGAAGACTGCTTCCTGCTGTACCAGGAAATCATAGCAGAACCCAAACTGAAGCAACAGCCAGAGGTGCTCTTCCGATCTATGACACAACCTGCCCAATCAGAATTAGTGAAACCAAGTAACTCCAAGTCTGCATCTGAAGTATACTTCAACCCATATCCAACTGTGCCACACAAGTATCTCAGGATATGTTTAGCTGCAACAAGATGTATCTGTCTCGGATCACACATAAACTGGCTAAGTGCACTCACTACATAGCAAATGTCAGGTCTAGTGTTAACCAGAAACATCAAGCATCCAATCAACTGTCTGTACAACGTAGGATCCACCAAATCTGAACTAGCTGCAGCAAGATTACCATCTTCTTCAGGCTTAGCAGGCTCCCTCTAAATCTTCAAGCACTTGCATCAACCTTCTGACCTCTTCGTCCAAGATTGCCTGCAACACTTTGACTTAGATAAATTTTTTCCAGTGCACACCTTTGGTATTGAAGAGAGTTCAGAATAGTCCTCCTCGACCTCATCTCAGATCTCACTATTCTGAATAGGTTTGCGGAGTTACCAATGACAAATCCAGAAGGCAATCTTGAGCAATTATGATCTCAGCAACTGAAGGGATTCTCTAAGGGTTTAGCACAATCTTCACTTCTTCTCAGTGAGTTACAAAACTCCCTCTTGATCCTTGCTTCAAAGATTGCAAAGAAAACTTCTGGAAGTGAGCTCCCTCTGGCCACTAGCTCAGTCCCAAGGCTGCTTGATTATTTCTTTGGTCAGCATGACTTCCTCACAAGATGCCTCAAGCTTTTCATCACTAAGAAATCTCTCATCACCTTCTTGCTCCTAGAACATTGAACTGCAAGCATTTTAGAGAGAGATTACTAATAGTTTATAATTACCCAATGTAATGTCCCCTTTCCAAGCCTGACATTTCCAGTGACCGTTAGCCTTTCGTTGGGAACCCGAAGGCTAGTCGGAAGTTAAAATTAGGGTTTCCTAATTTTGAGGAGGTCATTGCTCAGAGATAGTGGATTAAATGGCAGATTCCTTCTGGGTTTTCAGAGGGCTTCGCAGTGGTGTGATCATCTTGGCATTCAGAGCACTTTTTGGAATTTACTATTTTTAGTAAATTCTATTTTTGGCCGCTTTCCAGATGAGCTCAGGTTGGTTGACTTCCGGCTTCAGAATGATCAGTTGACTTCTTCAGTATTGGCTTCAGGGCACTGTCGGAGAAATAAGTTAAGTCATTTAAATTAAAAGTCACGTTTTAATTATTATATTTTAACGTTGACCCCTTGGCTTAGACTTAATGACTTAATGTCGTTTTAAAAAGTGGGTCTTGAGGGTGGCGCCCTCATTAAGAAATGTTTTAATTATTTCCTAAGTCAAAGCAAGATTATGAGGGGCGCATAATTCAAAGTTTGATATTTAATTAAAATGACAAATTTGGAGCTTTGAAGAGAAAGTACGCCCTCTTGAGGAGAATAGAGTTTTTGACCTAAAAGCTGATTTTAGGGTTTCGTGAAGTCAAAACGAAACTTATAAAAAGAAGGCTTGTGCATCATTTTGGGCATCTTGGGACGACTATATTGTTATGCTGCCGGATTGGCTCTGGAATCGCTTCGAGGAATGAAGGCCTCCTAGCATTGGGCATCGCTTCGTGTTTGCAAGACAACATCAAGTGGTGATTCTTAGTCTAGTTTGTGAGTGCATCTTAGTACATTCATTTGTGTTCCGTTTGTATTGTTAAATCTGTTTTGGGCATTTTAATGTTGCAGCATTTAGCTTCATTTAATACAGCAGATTGCATGATTTATTCATATCTTGTAAAAGACAAAAAAATAAGTTCTGGGTATTGCATTCATATCACTGTTTAGGGAAGGCGATCATTTGTCTCAAATAACAGATTTTAATATGGTGTATTCAATTTTTAAAGTCAAATCGAATTCTTTCAGCTAGGCCGTACTTTTCCTAGCCTTGGGATTTGTGCATTTATATTATAGTTGCATTTTGGGTCTGGGTTAAGCATCTAGAGTGAGCGCCATTGTCATAGTAATCTTTTGAATCTGATTTTAGGCAATTTGAGAGGATTATAAGAAAGGTATGAGCAATTGTATCAATTCTTAGTATGCTGGTTTTGCTGGTAAAAGGGCAGATTTGAGAGAAACAGGAAAACAGAAATATCAGATCCAATCTTTGTAATGTTTTGATGTGGCTTCTTGAATTCAGCCAAGAGATTTCCATTTGTATTGTAAAGATTCATATTTCTTAGCTCTAACATCTTGGCAGGCTTGTGAAGTCAGATTTGTAAACTGACCAATAGTATTGGCAGTCATTCTTGCTTGTTTAAATCTGGTTGTAATTCTAAATCTCAATCAAGTTATTGTAATAGCTAGAACTCCGCCCTATGGTAGCTACTGCCTACTCTGGGTAGCAAGCACATTTTGGGTGTCGAGTAGTTTCTTTTCTCAGCATTTATCTTTCAGCATTTGTTTTGTATTCACTCCGTCATATGGTCGCCCCTCACTCCGCATTGGATTGGGTAGCACATACTTGACGTTGAGTTCCTTTCTGCAATTAGAATAGAAGACCCTCTGACCAATGCTCACCTTCTGCGGTGCCATTCTGGTTAGAGTTACAGTTTAAGCAGTCTCTTTTAGATCCTCTGACCAATGCTCGCCATCATCGGCGCCATTCTGGTTAGAGTTGTTTTCTTGCACGTTTTGGTTTTCTCATCTAACCTTAACGGGTGCATTGCTTGTAATTTGTTAATTGAAAAAACAAAAAAAAAATTGGCTCGGTATATTTAGTGGTATCAGAGCCACGTATCCTGCCATCCTGTGAAATCAGCTTTCTATGAGTGACAGAGAACAGAGGTATCTGGCAAGAGTATACAAGAGAGGCACAGTTCAGACACAGTTGCATCAAGCCCCAGAAGGTCACACAGCTTCCGAGATTTTGAGGGCTAATTGGGAGCCTTCACAAGAAACAGAAATGGGGGATAATGAAAGAGGTTCTGGCAACAGAGGTGACAGTGGGAAGGGTATAGACAATTCAGCCAATCTAGGTCAAGGACTAGATAAGAAGATGGATGCTTTGTTAGATATGTTTTCTCTCATGTTGGGGAGATTGGGTCCCAATACTCCACAAAACAATACAGGGCATGCCGGGGAGCACAGTGCTTCCAATCAGCACAATGGTCATGTTGCCCAGCCTTCAGGGAGCAACACCTACATTTCTGCTAGACCATTCAAACCCACGTTTTTGACACCAGCAATCCCACAGCCTGACCCCGAAGAAAATGTTTCATCCTTGGAGAGGGTGAGGATAGGCCGTACAGAGTATGACACCCTTCCTGATGAAGTAAAACTTGACATGTCCTTCAATGATTACATGGAGTATAGAAGGAAGGATAGAGGCCGAGGGAGAAACTATGATCAAAGAAGAACCCCAGCACAAGGAGATTGGAATCAAGCTCTCAACAAGGTTACGCTTGCCCATTTTGATGGAAGCGATAATAATTCTGCTCGAGCTTGGTTACAAAAACTAGACAACTATTTGGCACTTAGGCCAATGGCTGAAGAAGAAGCGATTAGATTCGCTACGCTACACCTAGATGGGGTGGCGCATGAATGGTGGTACCATGGCCTAGTCACCTTAGGTCATGGGTCTATCACTAGCTACGATGAGTTCACCAATAGACTCATTGAGAGGTTCGAGAAGAAGGACCCAGAAGTGCATTTTAGGGAGTTGGCACAGTTGAGACAATATGGCACTGTGGATGCCTACATAGCTGAGTTTCAAAGACTTTCAGTTATGGTCACTGGAATCACAGAGAGAAGATTAGTAATCCTATTCACTGAAGGATTGATGGAGCCAATCAAGGGTTGGATCAAAGCTTTTGATCCACCGTCCCTACAAGAAGCAATGAAAAAAGCTAGAAACATGGAGTGGGCTGCTCCCAAAGCAAAGTTCCATTCCAAACCAGCTTTTCACAAAGGGGATAGAGGGAAAAAGTTTCATCAGAAGCCTCACCATAAGGAGTTTAAACCACAGAAACCTCATGGCTCAAGATTGGATCCAGAGACTATCAATGAACTCCGAAGGAAGGGGTTATGTTTCCGTTGTTGGGAAAAATGGTCCCAAGATCATGTGTGCCCAAAGGGTGCTAAAATTCATCAAATTGAGTTCTATACAGCTGATGAAAGCAATTCTGATTTTTCTGATCAGCAAGCTGATTTTGAGGACAGCGATGAAGAAAATACTCCAGAAGAGTCTGAAGGTGAAAAAGAAAGTGGTGGTACATTGGCTCAACTTTCGAGCTTCCAAAAGAATGAGTCCTTTAAAGTTCGTGGGATGATCAAAGGGCAACGTATTGTTGCTTTAATTGACACTGGTGCAACACATAACTTCATAGACGAAGTTGTGGTGGCAAAGAAAGGATTGCAAACAGAAGACTTTGAAGGGTTCAGAGTTATGGTTGCGGATGGGTTTCACATCTCATGCACCAAGAGGATTCCGAACATGTCAATGCAATTGGGCAATTACGAAGTCAAGGATGACTTCTATGTGGTCAATATTGGAGATACGGATGCTGTCCTTGGCATTCAATGGCTGCGATCTCTTGGGGAGATCTCTCTGAATTTGCAAACTATGGAGTTGAAGTTTCAATCCGATGGAAAGAAGGTGGTGTTGAGAGGAATGTCAAATGGTGGCCCTCGGATTGTGTCGTTCAAGAGGATGGCGAAGTTGATGCGTCATGATCAAGTGGAGTGGGCTGCGGAGTGCATGATTCTTCCAGCTAGTCCAGCTGAAACGAAAATAGAGCATCCTCTAGATATTCAGTCTTTACTCACCAAAAAGAGTAAAGTGTTTGCTGATTTACCTCCTGGACCTCCTCCTGATCGAGGTTCAGAACACATCATAGAGCTCAAGGAAGGAGCTAAACCGGTGATCACAACTCCATATCGGTATCCGAAGAGGCAAAAGGATGAGATCGAGAAGAATATCCGAGAACTCTTGGAGATGGGTTTCTTATGCCCAAGCAAGAGCCCCTTTGCATCTGCAGTGGTTCTTGTGAAAAAGAAGGATGGTACCATGCGCATGTGCGTGGACTATCGTGCTTTGAACCAAAGCACCATCAAGAATAGATACCCCATTCCCAGAATAGATGAGCTCATTGATGAGCTACATGGGGCTAAGTTCTTTTCAAAGATTGATCTGAGGTCGGGTTACCATCAGATACGAATGAGGGGGTCAGATGTGGAAAAAACAGCTTTCGGATGTCACTATGGCCATTTTGAATTCTTAGTCATGCCATTTGGGTTGACTAACGCTCCGGCAACCTTTCAGTCTTGCATGAACCGTGTCTTCCAGAATCAGTTACGAAGGTTTGTGCTGATATTTTTTGATGACATTCTGATCTACAGCAAGACTTGGGAGGATCACCTCAAGCACTTGGAGGAAGTGCTTAGTATCATGGAATCTGAGAGCTTATTTGCCAAAACTTCCAAATGTGAATTTGGAATGGTGGAATTCTTGTACCTTGGCCATAATCGGTCTTTGAGGGTAAAGTGGATCAGGAAAAATCAGCAGTAGTTGATTGGCCACCTCGGGAAAAGCTCGATTGAGAAAGGTTTAAAGGTGCGTGTGGTTTTTTATCGGAGGATTCGTAAAAGAGATATTCACGAGAATCACCTTCCCTTCTTGATCTCACCAAAAGGAGCCTTGGTGAAGGCTCCATTATTTTGATAAAGTTCAGAAGATCATGAGCTTGGCGCGATCTTGGCTATTAGGATTTCTCCAAGCCATTCGGGGGCGCAATGTGATGCATCGGTGAAGGAGTGAGGCTGTCGATGCAAGACAAACACCCTATAGTGTTTGAGAGCAGAAAATTGAGGGGTGTGGAAAGATCCTATTCAATTTATGACAAAGAAATGCTTGCCATTATGCATGCATTAGCCAAGTTCAGGCAGTACTTGGTGGGGAACAAGTTCGTGGTTAAAACAGACCACAATAGCCTCAAGCATTTTATGCACCAGAATGATTTAAATGAGAGGCAACAGAAATGGGTGAGTAAGCTTCAAACTTCTGACTTTGACGATGAATATGTCAAAGGGAAAAATGTCGTGGCGATGCTCTCCGGAAGGCCTCATCTGGCTCATTGTGAGCTTACTGCAGGTGGAGAGACATATTTGCTTGCTGATTATGCCCAAAAATCAGTTTACCTTGACGTCAGACTGGTACTTTTCATGATGAAAGGTACAAGGTGATTGAGGGGTTGATACACTATAAGGGGAGAATCTTTCTGGTGGCTGATTCTAAGCTCAAGAAGAAGATTTTATTGAAATTTCATGACATTCCGCTTGCTGGTCACCAAGGATTCTTTAAGACATATAGCTAGATCCGAGAAAGATTTTCTTGGAAAGGTTTGAAGAGGGAGGTTCAACGTTACATTCAGGAATGTCCTGTTTGTCAAGCAAATAAAAATGAGCACACATTGCCAGCCGGTTTGTTGCAACCACTTCCAATTCCAAATCAAAAATGGGAAAGCATTTCAATGGATTTCATCACTTTACAGGTTGCCCAGGCCGAGGAGGATTGCATTCATGGTAGTTAATGATTAACCAGTTTATCATTTCTTTCATATTCTGACACTTCTGTATTAAGTTGCAGATTTGTTTCAGCGAGGAAGTGTTTAGGCTTCATGGGTTTGCCCAAAGAATATTGTAAGTGATAGGGACAGCAAGTTTCTAAGTACCTTTGGCAAGAAGTTTTTCAGAATGGAGTGGTCTTTGTCACTCCAAGCCACGAGTTATCACTAGTACGATGAAGTGGGGCTGATGGTGAAACAGTGGTTGGAAGGCTGTGAGGAAATTGTGTGTGGGAACAATGAGAAAGCTTGGGTCAAGTGGCTGCATATAGGCGAGTACTGCTACAACTCTACTTTTCATATGTCAATTAAGATGTCTCCTTTCTTGGCACTTTATGGATATGAAGCACCTAGTTTTGCAGATTTGGTATTTGGTGACAGCAAAGCACCTTTAGCCAAGGATTTGTTGCAGCATAGTCAAGACATAATGAGATCCTTGAAGGATAATTTGCAGATTGCACAAAATCAACAGAAGTTGTATGCTGATCAGAGGCGCGTTAAGCGTTCTTTTGAGGTTGGGGATATGGTTTATCTTCGTTTACAACCTTATAGACAGTCTACTCTCAAGAAGAGTGGAGCTGAGAAGCTCAAACCTCGCTTCTATGGGCCATTTAGGGTCATCGAAGAGTTGGGGCTGTAACATGAATTAGAGCTACCTTGAGATAGCGAGTGCATAACGCGTCTTCCACGTGTCTCGCCTTAAGAAGGCACTTGGACACAATGTGGTTGCTTCTTCACAGTTGCCACCGTTGGATGAAGAAGGACAGTTGGTTCTAGTTCCCGAGGAGATACTTGATGTCAGAGAACGTTCCTTGAGGAATAGAACTATCAGAGAATGTTTGGTAAAATGGAAGAACCTGCCTATGGAGGATGCCACTTGGGAAAGTGATGAGATTTTGCAGCATCCTAGTTTACGATTATGAGAATGACATCTTAAGGAAGGCGGACTATATGTCCCTTGACATTTCAAATGGGTAGCCTTTCGTTGGGAACCCGAAGGCTAGTCGGAAGTTAAAATTAGGGTTTCCTAATTTTGAGGAGGTCATTGCTCAGAGATGGTGGATTAAATGGCAGATTCCTTCTGGGTTTTCAGAGGGCTTCGCAGTGGTGTGATCATCTCGGCATTCAGAGCACTTTTTGGAATTTACTATTTTTAGTAAATTCTATTTTTGGCCGCTTTCCAGATGAGCTCAGGTTGGTTTACTTCCGGCTTCAGAATGATCAGTTGACTTCTTCAGTATTGGCTTCAGGGCACTGTCGGAGAAATAAGTTAAGTCATTTAAATTAAAAGTCACGTTTTAATTATTATATTTTAACGTTGACCCCTTGGCTTAGACTTAATGACTTAATGTCGTTTTAAAAAGTGGGTCTTGAGGGTGGCACCCTCATTAAGAAATGTTTTAATTATTTCCTAAGTCAAAGCAAGATTATGAGGGGCGCATAATTCAAAGTTTGATATTTAATTAAAATGACAAATTTGGAGCTTTGAAGAGAAAGTATGCCCTCTTGAGGAGAATAGAGTTTTTGACCTAAAAGCTGATTTTAGGGTTTCGTGAAGTCAAAACGAAACTTATAAAAAGGAGGCTTGTGCATCATTTTGGGCATCTTGGGACGACTATATTGTTATGCTGCCGGATTGGCTCTGGAATCACTTCGAGGAATGAAGGCCTCCTAGCATTGGGCATTGCTTCGTGTTTGCAAGACAACATCAAGTGGTGATTCTTAGTCTAGTTTGTGAGTGCATCTTAGTACATTCATTTGTGTTCCGTTTGTATTGTTAAATCTGTTTTGGGCATTTTAGTGTTGCAGCATTTAGCTTCATTTAATACAGCAGATTGCATGATTTATTCATATCTTGTAAAAGACAAAAAAATAAGTTCTGGGTATTGCATTCATATCACTGTTTAGGGAAGGCGATCATTTGTCTCAAATAACAGATTTTAATATGGTGTATTCAATTTTTAAAGTCAAATCGAATTCTTTCAGCTAGGCCGTACTTTTCCTAGCCTTGGGATTTGTGCATTTATATTATAGTTGCATTTTGGGTCTGGGTTAAGCATCTAGAGTGAGCGCCATTGTCATAGTAATCTTTTGAATCTGATTTTAGGCAATTTGAGAGGATTATAAGAAAGGTATGAGCAATTGTATCAATTCTTAGTATGCTGGTTTTGCTGGTAAAAGGGCAGATTTGAGAGAAACAGGAAAACAGAAATATCAGATCCAATCTTTGTAATGTTTTGATGTGGCTTCTTGAATTCAGCCAAGAGATTTCCATTTGTATTGTAAAGATTCATATTTCTTAGCTCTAACATCTTGGCAGGCTTGTGAAGTCAGATTTGTAAACTGACCAGTAGTACTGGCAGTCATTCTTGCTTGTTTAAATCTGGTTGTAATTCTAAATCTCAATCAAGTTATTGTAATAGCTAGAACTCCGCCCTATGGTAGCTACTGCCTACTCTGGGTAGCAAGCACATTCTGGGTGTCGAGTAGTTTCATTTCTCAGCATTTATCTTTCAGCATTTGTTTTGTATTCACTCCGTCATATGGTCGCCCCTCACTCCGCATTGGATTGGGTAGCACATACTTGACGTTGAGTTCCTTTCTGCAATTAGAATAGAAGACCCTCTGACCAATGCTCACCTTCAGCGGTGCCATTCTGGTTAGAGTTACAGTTTAAGCAGTCTCATTTAGATCCTCTGACCAATGCTCGCCATCATCGGCGCCATTCTGGTTAGAGTTGTTTTCTTGCACGTTTTGGTTTTCTCATCTAACCTTAACGGGTGCATTGCTTGTAATTTGTTAATTGAAAAAACAAAAAAAAAATTTGGCTCGGTATATTTCACCCAAAGAAATAACAAGACTGGAGTCATACAAAGTTTACAATCACAGGTTATAACATGAATACATAAGAATTTATGCACAATGTTAGAACATGAATAAATCAACCTGAAAGAGAAATATATCAAAAGATTAAACTAGAGGGATAAAGAAACTTATCTTTATATAATTTTGATATAACTCTTTCTTTCATCTTTTACTCCTCTCGAGAGTGCCAAACTCAGCACAACAAAAAACAATCTGCACAGCTACAGATTTCTTGAATGCATTAAGCGGTTAGCATGTAGAACCAACTCTCTCCAAGAGTTCAAGGTTCTATCACAGAGCATGCATTGGAGAATGATATCGATGTGATCAACCTATCACAACGAAAATACAATTCTCTTCCTTTTTACTCAAGGATCTACATGATTAGCATGAATCAACTCACAATAGATAATTTGAAATCTTCAAAGGATCTTTATGATAGAGATCACAACTCAAGAGAAATCACTAACTCTCTTTCCTAAGATCCAACTAAATGAAGTAATTGAAATTCAAACTAGAAAGGTGATTTCAACAAAACACAGAATACTTATCTTCTTTAATATTCTGATGAATGCAATTATTGAACACAGTATGTTGTTCTTATACTCAGATCAATCCACAGCCTTCATGACTTGAACACAGACTCGTGGCAAGTTTAAATTTGAACAAGGCCTATGACTACTCAAATTTACAATGCACTTCGTTTCCAACTGCAATCCACTAGGTTATGCAACATGCTTACTAGCAATACCCAAAGTGTTAGAGATAGATAGGATCATCACTCGAAAGACTTTATCAGATCTGCACAACTTAGCAGACTGAGATTCACATAAAAGAATATAAACAAAAAAAAAAAGGAACCAAATACTTATCTCTATTTGATTGCAGCCATTTGATTTCAAACATCAACCCTTGGCAGCACGATCTGACATAGTTGAGCTCTTGACTGCAAGATTGTGAAGACCATTGAAGTCCATTCCAGATAATGACATCATAGAATTCTCTTAGAATACATGACTACTTCAAAACCTTCCATAATCATGTGCTTTTAGATAACAGATCCCGGAAGGTGAGATTGCCGCATCATATAACTCTCTAATCTTAGATTGCTAACAATATGACTCAAGTAAACTCATGAAGAGAGCCAAGTTTGATGCGCTCCTTTCGTAGATGACAAAACTGGACTTTTCTGAAATGGAAGGACCAAAGAATGCACCCCGCACAGAAGTACTCTATTGGCTCAAGTAGAATGCGTTAGATCTGACTTCGAATTGCTTTTCAAGATCTGATCGGATCTTTCCACAGACCCGCTCTGATACCATGTTAGATTTATGTGATCAGATTTAATGCACAGAAAATAATTCAAAAACAGAGACAACACAGCAGTTACCCTAGGAAAACCCTCCTCTTGAGGGAGAAAAATCCAGCAACAAAGATCTCTCTTATATATATAAAAGATGACAACAGATCACTTTACAGTTAGGTCTAACTCAAGGCCAATATTCGGCACACTTAACAGAGCATATATCTACAGAAGTTTGCATCTGGCAGATACAGAATGCAGGTCTACAGAAATTCACGCCTCCATGAACTTTATTCTGTGAAATGGTTCTCAACCTGCAATGTATGAATTCGCATTATCATAATGCTTCGCACTGTATGAGATGTTTGTACTGCATATGATCGCTCTGCATTGTGTAATATATTTGCCCTTTAACCATTCGCACTTAATCATATATTCGTACTTTATTATCTGGACTGTTCGCACTTTATGATGCAAGACTAATGTGAATAATCGAATTCCACTGGACTGATCACAATGGACGAATGGTCTTGTATATATATACATCTTGAAGAGGTCACACCTCTTCTTATCATAAGGTCGGCCAAAGTAAATGTCAATTACAATTCAATAATGTTGGCCTCAATATAATCATAAACAATATAAGATAGGTCGGCCTCAATAACATATGTCGGCCTTGATAAATATTATACACGCCTCTTCACAAGAGGTCGGCCTCAAATAATAAATACGCATTAAATTTCTTCTTGATAACAGAACAAAATGAGTTCGTATCTTCTCATGTCGGCTATACAATGTGAAGATAAATAATAAATATAACTTGAATAGCCAACGGCTATCATTCAATTATATTTCCACGAAGGAGCTGAGCTGGAAGGAGCTACTGAAGCTGCTATATCATTAACAGTTAGCACCCCCTATTTTTTTTGTTGCATTAGGTATTTTTAGAAACCAATTGGCAGAAATAGAGCCAAGAGTGAGTATTACAAGTTGTGTATTTTTTTAGATGTTTTATTGATTTTTTTAATTTTTTAATTTTTGGAAGTGGATGCATCTTAAAAATTGCATCATTGAGCTTGCATGTCACATAACTTGCACAAAACTAATTGAAAATATAATTTTTTTTTTTGAATGTGTATGGAATGAAGTGTAGAAAAATAACATATCTATTTTTTTAACTTAGATAAGTGGGTCAAAATTAATAAAGAAAAATCAACATATGTATTGGAGGATTATGAGGACACACTTCAAAGAAAAAGAAAAAAATACCTTATTCAAAATATTAAAAAAACATTATGGCTAGAAAGTTATGAAGTAGCTTGTTGTTTTGGTGGTGTTTTCGTAAAATTTCATTACAAAGCATGTAAAGCAAATGAGGTTGAAGTTTGAATTCATTGTTTTATGTTAGACACGATATAGGAGCCAAAAGAGATGTCCAACTCTTAGGCATGGAAATCCAAGTGTAAATGGATGGGATCATCAAAACTTTGAATTCAAGGCATTAAAAATGTGTACATGTTATATAGCATGTACGGCTTGGTTCGAATCCAAGGCATAACGGGTTTTCATTATGGCTTGTATGCTTTTTATATAGCATGTACGCATTTTGTTGAAAATCTCAAAGTTGGACACTAATTTGTCCCCCATTTCGATGCACTTTGTAATGTCCTCAACTCAAATCAAGATGATTAGTGGCAGATTGGCTGTCCTTTCCTTGGATTACCAAAAAGGAAGAGGACGTAGAGCATCATTGGGTAAGACATGGAGTCTTTGGCTTGTTCTAAATTCTATTCTTAATTTGTGTGCACATCTTTTTATGCAACTTAAGTGAACTTAAGTTATTTTGTTATGGGCACGTCTTTTTAGGCAACTTAAGAGTTTCCTAGCCAAAGGACTTAAGTTGTCCCCTTTTCAAGTACTTAAAGTGACTTTTAAAACATGTGACAAAATGCCAAAAAGGGGGCGTACATCTTCTAGGAGCTGATAAGTGCAAACTTTAGGGTTTTATCGTGGACCATTGGATTAAGAGGTAGAGTTTCAAGGGTGGAGATTATTTCTTCTCTTTAGGAGTTCTTATTATAACTCTTGAGGATTCATTTTGGGCTGATTATGTGATGAAGTTTTCTGTTTATTGCTGCTGCAACTTGGCTTGAGAATTGAAACCCTTAAGTATCCCTGATTTCGGTGAGACATACAGGCTCTCCCTAGTCGGAAGAGTGTGTTTCGGTGGAAGAACTCCAGTTTGTGAAACCCTAGCACATTATTGTTTCTTGGCTGCAAGTATTCATCAGGTTTGGAGGCCAAATTAGAGGAGAATCTCAGTGCTGAAGACTCAGATCCGGAATCATCTACAATTGCAAATCATCAATTTTTGAGCATTTGGTGGACGACTACTGAGGAGCACATAAAACATACCTAGCGCTGACTATTTTGGGAGCCTAGCGACACTTTGAGGGTCGGCTAGGGTTTGGAAATAATTCTGAACCAATCTGAAGTATTTTGGGTATTAAAATCTGCATATTTATCTGTTTTAACTCTGAAATTGTAAGAGAAATCATTGTATTTCAGTTCTGAAAATTTTGGGCAGAGAAAAAGGATTTTGGCTGTATTTTCATAAGCTCAGAAATAATCTGAAATCTATTTCTTTTAGCTGCAAAAAACATATTTGTAACCTGATTAGAAATCTGGGTTTGTAATAGAGGGGTTTCCAAGCAAATAAATTTCCAGATTTTTGTGCCCTAGTTTGCAGAATTTGTATTATTTCCTAGTATATCTATTTGGGGATATTACACACTTACCCTTCAACCGGCTACCCTTTTCTCAATCTTAGTTGCCAAGAGTGGAATGAAGAGCATTTGGAAGAGAGTGGCCGAGGTTGTATGAATTTGATTGCTGACAAATATCAATTTTCTGCTTCATGGAATATACTCATCTAGGGCCCTTTGAGTTTTAAGGTTGTGGACGAATGAAAACACTTGGAAATGTGTGGCTCTAATAGCCCTTGCCCTATCATAACAATGCTGAATTTTGTTTGTGCTCTCCCCTTTGGGAAGGATTACAAGAGTAACATTCACTGTTAGCCCTTTTTCTCACTGTATGAAACAGTTACCATCTTTCTTATGTGGTACAAAGAAAGATTGAACAGTCTTTACTTTGGAAGGCCTTGTGTGCAGATGAATCTATCATATAGTCTTCATAAGGTCAGTGGCAACGGACACATAATAGAACAATCCAAAGTGCTAAGAATTAATATGGACAAGACTTTCATGCAATTACTCAGGGCATTTTTATGACTTTTTTTGGAGTAACACAAACCATCTCATCCAAAAGTTAAAACACCAAACTTGAATAAAATTTGGTGACTTCAAGTAGTTGCAGCGATAATGTCCTATTCAACGATAGGATTGTATCTAGGCATTGCAAAAGAAATTGAATGTGATAATTTTATCAAAGCTTTGGTGGAATAACTGTTTCATGTTCTCGATTTATGCAAAGACAAAGATTTATACTGTCATATTCTAAGGCATATTCATGTCTAGGATCTGGAATTGAAAATTGAGAATCTTCATTCAGTAAAATAAATAGTTATTTTATGGTGAGAATAGCAACAGCAACAAATATTGGTATAAAAGAAAGAAAAATGAAAAAAGTTGAAGGCTGCTTCTAAGTAATTTGATTGAACAGGCCTAGATGTTCATAATGATAATTTTATACCCAAACACCAGAAAGAATATACAGCTTGCCATCTAAGCTGATTTGTATAACATATTGCACATATTTCTCAAGAAACAGAATAGTGAATAATCGGTAATAGCTTTTCTGAAACAAGGTCTCTATCAAGAGAACTCTGCTACTGGCTATTCATTTGGACAAATTCTACATTTTACATCTATATTCTGAGACAAAGGCCCAATTATGAGAGCATGAGGTTAGAATGACTCTTCATACTGATGAACATAAAATGGTACAGTCTTGATCACACAGTTTCTTCATATAATATCCACATAAGTACATCTAGAAAGTAACTTATTATTATTACTACATAGCTTTCTCATCAACAAAAAATATAAAAGTACTACAGGAACTGGACATTCATTTACAGTCAAGTAAGATAATTTATAGAACAACTGCAATTAGATAAGAAGTAATCCAAGCTGTGTTTAGGTTCATAGTGAGACAGTCAGCGCCAGAAAGTTTGTAAAAGTTGTATCTTATAATATTTTTCCTAGTTATATAATAAAAGCTAAAGCTACACAACATATTTCAAACTGTGCAAAGAATTAAATTTCTGAGTATTGTATTCACTGAAGCAAAAACATGGTAAAATTAAATAGAATAGTCAAATAGGTTCAATATTTAAGTTCAAGGAAGTATTCCATTTTGCAGAGGGCAATTTTCATCATACTTGTAAAGAGGCACTACACAGGAAAAACTGTTGCTTCAAACGGAGAAGCTTTCCTTCCTCTTTGGTATCTCCTGGGTACAAAACGGCACATATCTGCAAAACTCACCAACGATGATTAGCAAAGAACATGAACAGTCAAACATTTCTGTTATTATTACTGAAGATCACTTTATTCTAGAAAAAATACTTTCATATTGAATTTGTTCTGGTTCTGAATCATGCAAATCCAAATATAGAATATGATTCAATGATGATGCAAAGCCTAGTCACATTTAGCCATGCTTAATGACGAAGAGTGTGTCTCAAAGAAGAAGAAAAAACAACCTACAGTCTAAATTACAAGGAGACACCAAGACTACACTCCTCCAAGCTATGGAAGTCTTCCATGTTATCTCTGCTAAACTGCCACATACTATTCATTAGCTTGGTATATTCAATTATTCAAACTGGACTGGTTAGCGTAACTAATTTCCAAATATCAACAGAATAAAGGCGAGGATTCATGGAAGAAACAAGTATATGGGCGAGACAAATTTGTTGCATCTAGTTATGAATTCTAGAATTGCTTTGAACATAATATTTACTGTCTGCAATTGTCAATACTCATTGATCACCAACATGAAAAACTTCAGTAAAACTGAAGAGTGTGAAGCTATATGGGCTGGTAACTTGTTGGACATGGCACAAGTGACAAAAATCAATGAACTGAGTTGAGGTCTTACAATCACCATGCATTCAGAAATATTACATTGTATTTATGTGTTGTTTGCTCATCATTAATAATTTAATATGAAACATTTTGTTCACACTTGCCACTTGCTAAATTATTGCAAGAAAGTAAATATAATAGTTTCGCTAAAACAATGGTAAGTTTAGCAAGATAAATTGAAGTGGGCAGGTGTAACCCTTGCTATTGTGAATTTTGAAGGAAAAAAAGAAAACAAATAGACTATTTACAAACAAAAAGTGAACCTGCACCAAAAACATCCTACGGAGGAGGAAATTATGAGAGAGATAAGGGATTGGAAAATGTCACCAAAACAAATTTGAAATTAACGCTAAAAAGGTGCACTAGCACTAGTTTTCAGAGTTGAAAACTAGTGGAAGCAGAAGATGACATTTGCTGCAAAGAGCAAGTGATGTATTTAGAAAATGAAAGTGCAGATGAGAAAAACAACTCTACCTTAAAAAGGAATAGGGAAAAATTGCAATATGTCAAATAGTGTTAAAACATACACCTTTACACTTCAAAATGTAACATTTTTCTGCAACTTGAAATACATTCTTGTCCACAAATTTTAACATAATGGAATGGGTCAAAGGAAAAACTAAAAATATCTCAAAAAGACAGAATTTAAGATATATATTAATAACAATAGGCAGAAGAAAGTCAGAAGTTTTGGACATTAGCCTAAGACAGCTGTTGACTGATCTTCAACATGTGAATCTCCAGGACCGACCATCAAAGTTAGAAGTTAAAAATACAGATCATCTCCAATGTGAAACACATTGCAGTGTTTTCTGGAATGCGATCTCTATTTTATAGTCCAAAGATTGGAAGTGTATTCAAGATGGCTCGGTGCTGTGAAAGATATGAATCTTGGTTATGATTTCAATGACATTTTTCAGAATTATTGAAATTATGCCATAGTTTTTATATGACAAGACTATAAGAATTACTTATAACATAGCTAGTCTTCTATATTCTACACCTGTTGAGCCTTTGAGTGAAGATGTGCAGCAGTCTCATACTGCCCCTCATTGAATTCATTAAGGTTAAAATCTTCAGCAGCAGCCTTTGCTTCCCAAAGGCGAAGACTGATGGTATTACTTGTCCCATATCCAGGAATTGGAACATCATACGCCAGTGCTTGAAGTTGTTCCCCATCAACCCACTTGCGGCTGTAGATTCAACATCAACACAAATATTAGTGCATGGAATACTTGTGTTCAAAATCTTAAATTGAGAAACAATAACAAAATCAATCATTGTAAGATAAGCAACTACAATTCAATGTTTAATTGTTATAAGAAGCAATCTACACCCTCATATGGGGAATTAAAATGAACAGAAAGCAATATATAGTTTTACAAAGCTTGATCACATAATGTATGTGTTAATCTTTACTTGGTATTAAAATATTATGCAATACCATATATACAAGAAAGGATGCATGAATAGTTGCAGGAAACATGAAAATGAAGAGAGATCCAATATTGACAAGCATCTATAATTTGACATAAGATTGTTATAAGAAGAAGCATCTATATCTCTCTTCTTATTACTATTTTGGTGACTCAAACTTTACAAAAAGCAATTTATAGTTTTACAGATCTTGCTTCCATAATATTATATGCATTTGATCTTTCCTTGGTATTAAAGTATTATGGCTCTGCAACATCTACCAAAAACCAAAAACCCTAGAAAATTAGCAATTTAATTGGGAAAATCATAATATTTTGAAATGTTGTGATTTTTCCTCAAAAATCTCCATAAAAATAGCCGAAAAAAGGGTCAAAAATCAGGTTGAACAATTAAATAAAAACAATTGCAATTTTTTAAAGAAAAAATCAACAAGGGGGGGAATGGAAATTAATCTAGGTAAATCAGCAATTTTTGTCACTATAATACAAACTTCTATGCATAAGGTGATCTTTTTGTATTGCTTCATAGATACCAATGACATGTGGATCTTTAGAGGGGACACCAAAATGTGATAAGAGACAATTAATGACCTTAACAAACCAACCCTAAGCTTTAGCTCTATAGGTAGCATCTCAGTTGTACAAATATTTAATACAGCATAGACCAGGGAGTTTAATGAAAAGTGAGCTAATCTAGCAGCCCAAAAAAAATCAGCACATTCATATGCAATATGGAAGCAACAAAGAAAAATTAATAGTAAATATATTAACTCTTTGTAATTCAATACAAACTGGTTACAAAATTATACATTACTTCAATAACCAGAGGAAACTCCCTGCAACCTGCTTCTTAGCACACAATGGGATTCTCAACAAAACCCTTTTGTAAATACAAAATTAGGTCAATTCCCCTTTCTTTCCAACAGCCACACGACCAACCCCCTTATGTATTCCTTAAAAACTACCAAATAAAACAATAAAACCCCACATGAAATTGTGTGTTCAGCTAAGAAAGCCCTTCCATCTTTGCTAGCAAAAAAACCAATGAGACAGGATGCAGCCAAGCAAATGAATTTGCCCATCGTCATTTTCAAACAGCCAAGAAAAGCAAAGAAACAACACACAACCATAGTTAACACCAAGAAACGCCCAACTCATAGAAATTGGTTCACACAAATGTAAATTAGCCACCAAAATGGGATAAATCATAAAAACAAAAGAGGGCAAGATATGAGCCTTCTAAAACAGCACAATTTCCCAATCTACCAGTGGGTGGAAATTCAACAACAAATCAGAAAGTGAATCATAGCACATCAACTACATTGCTGAAAGAAATAAAGTCACTAGAGACCACTCAATCTAGTGACACCATGATTAGAAAAAAACAGTAAGTACATTTATTTAGCAAGGCAATCACTAGCGGTTAGCAAGAGATTATGACATATCACTTTTATAGAATAAATTGTTGGCGACAGAAATATTCACAAAATCCAATCAGCTGCCCAATATATAACTCATTGTAAACATCTATAGCAAGTCCTGTTGCAGTTTATCACCAAGATAAAATGCAACAGAAAAGCACATACAATCATCTTGTAGCATTATACACAGAGTTTCGCTCGTACTTTTTAAAGAAAGCCCATTTACACAAAAGATTGTCCTATAGCAACTAAAGATGGCCTATAGCATAGCTACAAATTGGAAGACTAATGAGGATTTGCATCCTTCTTGTAACAACCTTCGAAGAAAGCAATTTGATAAGAACCCACCAAAAAACAATCACACAAAACTAGAGAAGAGAACTAACAATATAACCTACATTTGTTTTTGGTGACACGGGATTGCTTATGGATCTAGATGCCTTTGCATCAAAAACATTGGGTAAGTGAAATGTACATTTAGTTTTAAGGCTCATGAGCATTTTGTGAAACTTGGAACTAAGATATTGTTTTTTATCCAAGTTGTTTCTTCATCTATGTTATTTCTCCTTTTCACCAAATATTCACTACCTGCCTTTTCTCATCTTCTTATCCACTAGGGTAACGATAATTGTTCCTACCTTATCCTTTACTTTTTCAAGCAATTGTTGCACCCACCTTTCCATTCGTAAACATGAATTGTCATTTGCTTCTACACTTGTTTGTTCTTCATAATAAGAATACAAATCTTCCATGTTGGAAATTGGGGAGATTTTTGCTCCTTCTAGGAGCTCTATCTCATAGACATCTACTGCAAACTTCCTCAAGACCCTACTAATCCTATTGTAATGTCCCCATTTTCGCGAGCATCAGAGTTCGGAGGATTAGCCTATCATTTGACCCTCGTAGGCTAACGTAGATGGTTAGAGGGTCTTGTTTGTCAGATATCAAGGTGGTTTCTTCTCCAGAGCTTTGGGTGGTTCAGGATTGGCCTTCGTTTGGTGATTTAGGACTCAGTTTCACATACTTATTATTTATAGTAAGTCAGCAGGTCATGAGGGTCTAGTGTTTCTATTTATAGTAAGGCACCTGAACATGTGGTGAGTTCAATGTTGATCCTAGTTTTCAGTTGGTTGGGTGAAATAAGGAATAATGTACAAGTTATATTATTTAATTATTATAAAAGGTGACTTTAATAATAATTAATCATTAAAAGCATATTATAAAGTTATATTATAACTTTATGTCTAAAGGGGGCCATTTAATGACCTAAAGTACATTAAAGGATTAATTAAATGGGTGCCTACTTTCAGGAATTATTTATAAAGTTTAAATGCACATTTAATATTATTTTAATTGATTGGAAAGAAGCTTCTAGAGGGTCGACTTCTTCTTATTGAGAAATTATAAAAAGGATCAACCAAGGCCATTGTATTAATCTAGGATTTGATATATGATTTTGAAGAACTTTGCTGTGGAGACGAAGAAACCTAGGGTTTTTGCAATTTCTACATTTTTGGATCAATGGGAATGAAAACTCTCATTGATTGGCATAACTGAGGTTGTGAAAGATCTTCCGAAGGGTTGCCTGTGAGATTGGCTTCATCCAGGAGTCAACATTGTGCTTCATCGGATTTATAGGAGAGATTCAGAATAAGGGTTTCATCATCTTTTCAAGATCAGAAGATTGTTTCTCGGTATGAATGCTTTCAATGTAATTTCATGACATTAATAACTTTGATATAATATTATATTTGTGCTTCAGCGTTTCCTTGCTTTGTAAATTTTATGCATTGTCTGGTGAATATTTCAAGAAAACTTTCAAACACAAAAAGAACATCAAGCCAACAGTTGCAAAATTAGCTCAGGGATAACTAGGGTTCTTACAGTGGTATCAGAGTGGTTTTCCTGCTATCCTGTGTTGGGAAAACATTTCATGAGTAAAACGAAATTTCTCAGAATTTAGGGGTTTGAATGATTTCAAAATAATCAATGTTTATGTAGTAGATCATTCAAGGATTATGTTTTCAGATTGAAAATCCATATCTCAATGATAATCCTAGATCGAGGGTTTTTTAGACTAGATTATGCGGTGTTAATTTGGACATTTGATAGTTACTTGTATATTCCAAGTAATTATATTGTTGAAGGATTAAGAAGACGACGTAGCTGTTACAAGTCAATTCCAGTTGAAAAAGTGATACCGTCTCATATTGAAGCCAAGTTTTGCCAACAGGACACTTGGTGGGGATGTGAGTCAATTTGAGAAATTCATGACAACCCAATCAATAATATACTCTAGCAAATAAAGACAAATTGCAGGGCAATCGCACAAAAAGAGCCGCTACCAGACAAAAGAATAAGCTTCAAAATAGATAAAGGATATTTCGACGGGGACAAAATATTAAGCACCAGATTTGAATGCTAGACAAATTAATATTCAGCGACTATTGTGTGAGGGGCTCGATATTATTTTTGGAGGCAACTCATTTGGTGAAGGGCCGATAATTGTTGAAGGTTCGAAGATATTATCAAGCTCATATTTTATTGGAAATAGGGGTCCAATTCTCTCATAGTCGACACTTATTTATAGTGCCGTAGAAATATCAACTAGAAATCGTGGCATTTCTGAGAGTATTCAAATACTTAGCGCCAGTTCATTCAAATAAATTCAAAGTTCAAAAAAGACAAATTTAATAAGATCTGAAGGAGTCGTGATTTTTCCAGCCGCCTCAGAGAAGACCAAGTGTCGTGTCTTGGAGGAAATCGCTGGTCAAAGTGAAATAAGACAAAGTTTGGAGATTAAGACGAGTTGATTAAGTTTTCAATCAGCTGCTATCTACCAAATTATTGAAATAGACAAACGAAATAAGCTACCTATACTTTTGAAGTCGTGGGAGTTGAAATTTGTCCAAAGTCTGCAAAAAGACAAGCTCAAAGAGACAAAAGTGAGTCAGCAGAAATGGACAAAAAGCATGCATAAGACAAAAAACTTAGAAAAAATTCCTATGCTGTGAAGGGAATTTAATTCCATAGCAGCAGTCAGAAATATTTTATAAGAGTCTAGATTGTGAGTGAATATCAGCCAACATTCTTAGCCGCCAACCTTCAGGTCTGAGATCTTATTGCTGGTTGAAGCATAAATAAGGTACTATTATGAATATTTAGAATTTCTGGTCTTATTTGTCACAGCCAAGCATCAAATGTCAGTTATATGTAAACTGTGATGACAAACTGAAGTATGAATGCTAATTGTTCAGTCACATTGCTAATATGAATTACCAGTTACATCAGTTAGATGATTGATGAAATGTCAATCTTCTTAGTTGAGAGAAGATGGGGTTGGTCAAAGTCCTGAAGACAACAAAATCTGAGTCTATAATACATTTCTAAGTTGCCGCAATATATACAGCGAAAAGGTCATCATGGCCAAGTTGTTTAGCAATAAACAGGCATGGAAAGAAATTGAACACACACAATACAAGATCAAACGTAACTTGCAACATTTAGATGATTCACTTTCAAAGTTTGGACTCTCCAAAGGATCATCTTCACTTTCTTCTAGTGAAGGTCCAACACCACAAGACAAAGAAGCGGTGGTGATTAGCATGTTTGAGGAGTATAGCATTCTTCCTCAATATATTAAGAAGGATCTTCCTTTCAAGAACTACATGGACATACACCCAAAACTTTTCCACAAGACTAAGCATGCAAGGAAGGAATATCACACTATAGCTTATGAATTGTTTGTAGATGGAATGGAAAGACAATCTTCACATATGGTTAATACAACTCTTCATGAGAATGATTTGGTGTCTTCAGGTTCTAATGAGGTATGCAAAAACTTATATGATGAATTTGATAGAAATGCTGATTTGACTCAAGGAGACATTAGGATAGCCTTGGGAAATGACTTGTCTACATCATCCTTGCAACAGGTTTCTCAAGAGGTTTCTACTTTAGAGGCTAGCATAGATCATGTTAGTGATTTGGACAGCAATGGTGTAGATTCTTTGGGTGGACATGGGGTTAAAACGGAAGTGGTTATTGACAAGAAAATGTTACAACATGATAATAGTACGGTGGAGCCCCAAAATGATATTCACAGCATTCCAAAAGTTGTTATCAACACTGATAACAGTTCTGATTTTCATGACAGCAGTGAGGTTTCTTTGCTTCAGCAGGAGACAACAACTATTTCACATGTGGATGATGTTTTTGTGGAGTTGTCGAATGTTGGTACTCAAGATTTGGGTACTAATGATGCAATTTATGATGAAGATTCATGCCACAATGAGTCTGATTTTTCATATCAAACCTTAGAAAACAAAACAGAAAATTTATTTATTGGCAATGAATCCTAGGATCGTGCTTTGGATGGACATGCAGTGACTTGGGCAGCAGAAGTGTGTGAAGATATTGTCATAACAGCAGCTTCTACCTTGCCAGTCAAGCCATCCTATGAGGTACATAGCAGTGGTACCTTAGTTGTTGATGTGTGCACAGTTGATAGCACACATGATGTTGCTTATCATGGGGTGAGTGATGTTGATTCAACCTCATATCACAATACAAACTTTGAGTCAGAGAATTTGCATAGGAGTGATAAGTTACAGAATGACCATCATTCAGTTGGGCAACTAAAGGTGAATGACAGTATGATTGCCACAGCTATAGAGCATTTTGATGTTGCTCGTCAGATGTTGGCTACTTTTGGTTGGAGCACTCCTATGACAGATGAGCACTGTGATAGTGGTCTTTCCACTAAAGAGTTTCATGCACTTCGAGAAGCAATTGGAATAATGAAACAAAATTACCTACAGCTACTTGCAGACAGAGATCATCTTCTTGAGTGGGATTGTAACTGTCATGATGTATTGAAGGGAAAGGAGGTTGATGAGCTCACTCATGAGCTTGAGGTGACTATGGATTCTTTGAAGAGCACTCAATTGGCCCTTCAAGAGTCATAGTCACAGGTAGAGGAGCTTATCGTGGATTGAGTTTGGCACAGTCTTCACCATCTCCCGATATAGTTCAAGTTTCCATGGCAGCAGTTGGTGAGCATGTATCCACGGATTTTGGTTGTGAGCAGGTTGAGGATGTGGTTACATCCATCACGGTTACAGGTATAGTTGATACAGATGGGATGAGTGCATTGGTTGAGAGTTGTAGGGAACCACATGTTGCACCAAGTTCTCCTGAGGTTAGTCCCATGACAGGTGATGCAAGGCAGATTATTGATAGCTCTTGTGACATAGCAATTGATTCACCAGAGAGTTGTGTGACAATTCACGACACTACTCCATCTTCTTTACAGGAGATATGCAACGTATCATCTAGTTGGGAGATTGGTTCTTATGTTGATTTCTTTCCTTCTCCTGGAAGCAAACTAGTCATTTCATCCCATGCAACTAATTATGATTGGCAATTTGTTGAGCCAATTCAGGAGTACGAGTCAATTTACTGTTCCAAGGATTCAGAGATGGATGATTCAGATCAACATGGAGTGATTGTGCAGTTTGTGAATAATCCATTATTTGAGTCTGATGATGGATTGGTCTATGATAATTCACTCTTCGAGTTGGAAGCCGATCACACTCTTGATACTAGTTCAGGGATGAGTGATAATCACAATGTTTGGGATCGTTCCAGGGCATCGGGATTCCAAACAAGGCTCACGAAGGAGTTTTACAATGTGTACACGGTGAGGAGTGCTTAAAGTTTTTCCTTTGATCCACCTATACAAGATTCGATGCACAATTCTTGTACGCAGGGTGATTCTCTTTGTGCAGTCGAGGGAAGAAAATCATTTATGTGCACAGAGTTACCATCTTCAGAAGATGAAACTAGAGGCTACAAGTACTCGACTCAATTGTTTGCAGGGGATTACTTGCAAGATTACAGGATGGATTACCATCATGCTAGTGTGTATCTGACAGAGTTTGCCACTTCGGGGTTTCAGTGGGAGATAGGGTTTCTTGAGGATTGTTGTGGCAGCGGGCATGATGGTTGGGTTAGTCAGCACATCCATGAGAGTTTAGAAAAGGTTGTGGAGAGATGTTGCGTAGCAAATGCTTCCAGATATTCCTATTTCCTTATGATGGATAGATGTGAGTACCATTTATATTGGGATCTAGGTGGTTACAGAATTAGCACTGTAGTTTGGATGGGTCCAATTGGTTTGCTTGGCCATTTCCAGCATGGTGAAGTTGAGATTAGGGTTGAGCAGCGGAAGTCTAAGAGTGTTATTCCTGGCAGACTTCTATTCTAGATTTGGGATCCAGGTATATTTTGTTGGACACTCTCCATTGTGCGCTGGGATCCTTCGTGTGCATCAGGATTCCAGTCAGAGTTCATTGGTGAGTATTGCAGTATGTACATGGTGTGGATTGCTCGCAGCTTCGCATTTGGTTCACATGTACATGAGCTGAGTTCGATGCACAGTTTTAGTGCGCATGGATCGGACAATTGGTTTGTTGTCTCTCTTTGCGCAGTTGAGTTTATGTGTGATGATCCACACTCTGGTGATCCATTCTGCTACCACTCTGCTACCACTGTAATGAAATGCTCTGACACCACTGTGATGAACCGACACTCTGGTTCGATGGTTTCACGGTGCTTGTAGGTCTGATTTGTATTTGGTGTTTGTTTCTTTTGTATTTTTCGTGTTTTGATGTTTGATGCCAATGATACACATGAATTTAACAAGCATATGCATGTAATAGAAACTCAAAATAAACCAAACTACTTATGAAAATTCGAACAAGACTCAAATGGTAGTCAAGAAGCATTCTTCATGATATAAGAGCTTACATGGAATAGACGACTTGCATCAAGTTTGAACAAAATACATCATATGAATTAATTTAACTTACAGCCAAACATCACTGTGAATAGTGACGTGCTACAGTACCCGCCCCTAGTAAAATGCTCATACAAACTAACTTACGAACTTCTCCCACCAAATAACGGATTAGAAGTCTTCCAGTAGCCAGGGCGCCCATTTTGGATGTGAAAGCAGCCACTAAAGAGAGGCGTTTTTCTTTCTTTTTGCTGTCATAAACCCTCAAACAAGGCGGCTGGCTGTAGATGTTAAAATCAGCTTTCAAAATCTTCCAAAATGCAAATAACTACCTCTAGATGGCGAATGGAGATGCTGGCAGCAAAAACCCTTCCAGAAGATGCCTCCAACAACTTGTAATCAGCAAAATATGGCTCCAAATGAATCCACTAAACTCAGATCTGCAACTTTAGGGTGGTATTTCACACCATTAAGAAGCACAAATTCGACGAACAAAGCCCAATCCAGGCTCACCCATTGCAGAAATCAGGAACCCTAGTTTCCCTCTCTCCCAAACTCCACACTTCCAAGTTTCATTCATCAAAATAACTTCATGCATGAATGGGTCGAACTTTCTCTTGCATTCTTATAATTTCTCATTGAAAACACTATTCATTAAAAAATGCTATTCACTTAAGTTATGTCTTTTTTCACTTTAGCCATGAATAGTAACTGAAAAATAGAAAGTGACCCCTTTAAATAATAGACACATGGTCCCTAAACCTGAGGAAGTGAAATAAATGGTGAAGATCATCATTTTAAATTTAAGCTCCAATAACACGCCAAACGCGCAAATTCACCACATCACCATACTTCGGATACCAACACTGCATTTTACCGACCAAGTGCCTGTTCAAGTGACCCTCTATCTAGAACCATTAGCCTACGAGGATCGACATAATAGGCTAATCCACCAACTCTGATGCTCGCGAAAGAATGGGGACATTACATTATGTTGGTGCTCCAACAGTTGTGTTCATATGTGGGACATTACACAGTCTTCTTTTGGACCTTTGGTGGAGTAGTGTTTCTTTGCAGTGAAGATTGCTTGGGGACAAGCAATTTCAAGGAAGGCAGACTGTAATGTCCTCATTTTCGGGAGCATCAGAGTTTGAAGGATTAGCCTATCATTTGACCCTCGTCAGTTAATGCAAATGGTTAAAGGGTCTTGTTTGGCAAATATTAGGGTGGTTTCTTCTCCAAAGCTTTGGGTGGTTCAGGATTGGCGTTCGTTTGGTGATTCAGGACTCAGTTTCACATACTTGCTAATTTATAGTAAATTAGCAAACACTTCTTTCTTCGGGCCTGAAACTATGGCTTCCTAGAAAGTTTTTTGAAGACCATGCTTCATTCAAGAGTGTGGATAGTGCTTAATTTCATATTTCAATTACAGGCAGATTGCTGATTTATATTTTGTTTGTACTGCTGATGACAATGGCTGAAGCGAACTTTTGCTGATAGCTTCGCCTTTGAAATTTATTTCATTCTGGGTATTAGCCCAAGCTGTTTCTCTGTGGAGGGCGCCCACTTGTGCAAGGAATCAGATTTTTATACTGAGTATCTTATTTTATAAGTGAGGTCGGCTTCTTTGGGGGCCGTACCATTCATTGTAGATTGCATTGAGATTCGTGCCAAGTCTCTACTATTGTTTTGGCACAATTTGTTGGTTGGAGGTTGGATGCCATGTTTGGAGGCTTCATTTGACTGCTGTTCGAAGCTTTTTGGAGCTGTATTGAAGGAGTTACGTCCATTTTGGTGATTTTCTTACTTGCTGGTTTGATTTTCTGTATTCTTTGTTTCTGATCAGACTTGTTAGTTTTTGATATAATGTTGGTTTGAGCTTCATTTCTATATCATTATTGTATTGTAAGAGTTAGAGGAAGTGTTACTCTAACCATTGATTGTTTTGGAAGCATATCTTTCTTATTTGCAGCTGTTTAATTCATTGTAAAGCTGATTAGTAGTATTAACAGCTATTTATTTTATTTGCTGCAATTAGTTTAAATTCCATACTCCCACGATTGAGTGGTTGAGTTTAAATAATCATTTTTCTTTAATTGTAAGTTTCCCCTCACTAAATAAGTGGTTGTGTGGACTGTATTCCCCCCACGTTAATAAGTGGAAGTGAGGATTTAAATGGCTGGCTTGCCGCCTTTAATAATGTAATAATCTCACCCACTGAATAAGTGGAGTATCCCCACTGCTTGTGGATGCCTGCATCAACAGATGAATTGTAATTTCAGTTCAATTTACTCCTAATGATCCTCTGACCATATGCTATCACCTCGCCCACATTGGGATCTTGGTGAACATTCTTGGTTAGAGTTACTTCCATGCTGATTTTCTTTTGGAGCTAACGCTAATAAGTGGTTTGATGCTGGTTTGTGTGTTCAAATTTGGGAAAAAAAGTAAGGGGAATATTTCATTATCATGGTTAGCCTTATTAACAAGGCAGGAGTTTTCAATATTGTGAGACCTTATGAGTCCTATATGCTAGTTTAATATTAATGATATTTATAAATATGCTTTTGTGTGAGTAATGCTTAGTGCGAGTCATGCACTTTGCATATTTGGTGCAAGTAATGCACTTATGATTGATTTATATTTGGTGCGAGTAAGGCACTTATGATTGCTTTATAGTTGGTGCGGGTAATGCACTCAAGTTTGTTTTCATATTGTGTTAGAGATTGTATACTTACCTTGTGCAAGTGACACACTCGAATGATTATTGTTTTCACATCTCATGTATGTGTGTTGTATGCTTAAGTAAATTATTGTCTCCCTACGAGTGATGCAGCTTGAGACAATTCTTGTACTTGTACGAATGAGAACTTCATGTAATTATTGTGTGAACGTTGTATTAAAGCGTTATCCATATGAGTGGTGTATTCCTGTAAAGTGGGAATTGGTAATTGTTCTTTGTTGTGAGAATGAAGTGTTTAGATACCTTGGGTTGTGGATGTTCGCTAGTGTATGACTGTGTGTTATAGCATGGTGATTAAAATTCCCTTGAATGGGATGCAATTTTGTTGTTGGCATCTTCAACGATATTGGATGGTGAAGTAGAATGGATCTCATGTTTTGTGTGACTAAGTCTTAGATGACTCGTTGTTCACCATGATTGAAAGTGTTCTCTTACTTACCTCGGATTTTGGAATCCAGGTATAGTTTAGTATTGTACTCCCTCTCTTGTGACTGGAATCAGTCATGTTGTTCATGTGTTGTGAACTTATAAAATCTGATATTTTAATTCTATTTTATTGTCTTTGATTAATTTACTAAATGTTGTAAAGGCCAGCATTGAATTTTTAATTGTGTTTGTGAGTAAGTATAGCCATCAGATTTTGATACTTATCTATCTTGTGACCATTATGGTCATGTGCGAATTATTGTTGAAATTGTGCACATTTTATGCCTTACTGTTGAAATGGAATTTTACTTTTCCTTGGTTTGAATTATTTTCTAACGGTGGCTATGCTTGAATGTTTTAAACTGCTGGTCAAGTTTTATGTTATGTGCTCTATCGTGTCCATGATGGACCTCCGATAGATTGTATGAGGGAGTAGAATATGGAGAACATACTAGATCTTGGTGTGTATGATGTTAGAATTGACAGATTGAAATTCCTTGATTCGTTGTTAGATGCAAGTGTTTAGTTCACGAAATGTTGAGAAAGTTTTGGAAAACATTGGTGTTGCTATGGATCAATTGATTTGAATATCTTGCTGATTATTATTGTGAGGACGTCATGTCTAGATAGTAAAAGGGAATTTGAGAATATGCTTAAATGATCATTTTAACTATATGTGTCCATGAACATTCTTAAAGGTTGACTCCTAACTATGAGTTATGAGAGAACTTGTTTTTGCATAGGATGAAATAATAGGTACTAGTAGGAGAATGTTAGTTGAGAAAGCAAAGTAGTTGTGAAGGGAACTTCAGTTAAAAGATGAATAAAATGGAGAAGTAAGAATGCCAGAACTCTATAGGATAAACGAAAAACCAGGAATAAGTGGTAAAGGATAAGATAACCAGATAAGAGAATTGTAATTGAAAAGGAATTGAAACAGTTGTGATGAAGAATGACAAATGTTGATGCATGGTAAGTTAGGATTGTTACAAAATAATTGAATTGAATTATGGAATGATAGTCAAGGAAATATGAGGAAGTGGATGCCGTAGGAAACGCAAATGGCAAAGTAAAGAAACACATTGGCAACAAGTACTGCTTGAACAGAAGTAGATAATTTAGAGTGGATAAGGACATGCGGAGGAAAATTCCTCATAACTAAGTAAAGAATAGAATGTGCAATGTTGTAGTAACACAGAGTTTGAGTGGAAGAATGAAAGACTAATGACAAGATAATAATACAGGAAGTTGAAGGTGAGAAGAAACCCTTGCGACAAGAAGATTTGTGTGGAAATGAGAGGAAAGGATAAGATTGAAAGTGTTGATTGAAGTTTGATAGATAGAGTGAGTTGCTAAAAAATATGGATAAAAAAAAGTGTTGTAGAACTAAAAATGGATAAGGAAGTTAGTGGAAGGTGTTCTCAACTAGAACCAACCAATAGATGGTAAAGGAAGTAAAACTACAAGATAGAGAAGGACGAATATAAATTGGTGGAAAAGATGAATTAAATATGAGATGAAGATATGATTCAAATTCGAATTGGCCACTAACATAAAGAAGAGATAGTTCAATAAAGGAAGATACATATGTAGATAATGATGGAAATGGGAGAAGTACAAGAAGGTACAAGTCAAGATACATGGAAGGTTCTAAAATCAGAATTATCAAAGGAATGGATTGTAAGTGTTCTAGTCTTAGAATAGTCGGTATGCACGATGGTCGGTTTGGACCTAGTTGGTGCACCTTTGAAGGTGTTTTGTTATTTTGTAGCCTCAACCTAGTGATGGTTAGTAGGTAAGATCTTTTGAAAAATGTAATTTTTGTCAAATTTGAGATGCTCGTATTCATGTTTGAGTTGCATTGATGGATTATGATTTATGCCTTGTCTAGTGAGCATCAAGAGTGTGATTAAGTTTGTATGCTTGAATATTGAGATGTTATTCCTTTATGCTCTCAAAAAGGAGCCATATGTTGCTTGGATATAATTGGACGGTAGTAGTACCATGTGTTGTTAAATGTATAAGTATAAGTAGATGTACCATGTATGTGGTGTGCATGATTGGCATACTTAGTAGGCAAGGGTGGTGCTAGTACAGCCCACCAAGATTTTTAAAGAGATGCAACGTTAAGTTGTGGAAACGAAATGTTGTGCATTATAATGTCCAATGGGACGAGTAGTCGGTGGGAAGAGCCACCTGGGTGAATGCAGAGGATATTGATAGATCCTCTCCGCATTTGATATTCTAGCATACTTATTCTTTATGCTTATTATGACTTTTATATATCATGGATGTTTAAAACTCTATTATGTAGATGTTTGTAATAAGACATCGAGACGATGTCTCTTCCAAGTGGGGAAGTATGTCACGTCTCAAACTTTGGTACTACTTGATTTTACTATAAGTGGAACTGAAACATGAATAAATGTGTGTGGTAGAATAATTGTTGAATAAGGAATTAGGTGAATGATTATTTTATTTGAAGGATGAAATGCAATGGATGATATTTTATTTCAATAAAATGAAATGTGATGATTATTATGATGTAGCATAGAGAATGATATGTATTTCTTTGATTATATTTTTGGACACTAATCTATTAATGGGTGCCTGAGTTTATATGAGATGCAAATTTGTCGAAGACCAAGAGTGTGGTTGAGGTAGAGGAGGTTAGCCACCTGGCAGGGTTAAGTTGGAATGGACTCTCTCGCACGCACACACCACTTAGTAATCATATAAAATTGCATTTAAGATGTTATTTAATTAATTATTTATATTGTTTTAATTTGCAATGTTTATTTAAATTAATTAGTGGTAAATTAAATGCATAGAAATAAAAATAATTAGTTTAGTATATTTTTAGTTGATGCTTTATTTGAAGATTAAGATGTAATTTATTTTGTTAAATTGTGGATAATGTGTGTATAGAAAACAAATCTTGCTTTTTTTTTAAATCAGATTTATTGGAAAACTTAGAATAAAATGAAATATATGAAGATTTTCAAAAACAAAGAGATAAGATAGAAAACAATAAAAATAGAAAAATATGAGAAAAAATGATTAAAAATTAGAAAAACAAAACAGAAAACAAAGCAAAATAAAGCTGGAAGGAGGAAAAAAGTAAATAAAAGTTTATAAAACTCTATAATTCTCAACAAGAGCAGGCATTCTGAAATTATTGTTTTTTTTTTCATCTTCTTCATTTTTCTCTCTGAAAAAAAAATTTGAAGCAAGCAAGAACGGTTGAATTGGGTTAAACTAGGAAAAGAAGAGGAATAGAACGAGAAAGAGAAACTGAATTAGAGCAATCTTATCAGATTAGCATTGGACTCCAGGTTTTTAATTATTTATTTTCATGAAATTTCTATTCCAGATGTGCATATGAATGAATCGTTTTGTTGGATTTAATTTACTTTTAAAAGAATATTGTTTTGAAATTATATATAGGAATTCTGTAGAAATCTCAATCAGAATTTGTTTCCCTGTTGAAAACTCAATTAGACTATGTATTTTCTGTAGAAAACATGTACATGCCACATATTTTCTGAGTAAGTATATATATATACAAATCTATAGAAAAATATACTCATATAAATATATGTATATATCTTTCTACAGTATAGACACACACACACACACACACACACACACACATATATATATAAATATATAGAAACATACATATATTCATCCATGCCTTGTAATTCTGAGATCAAAGATGGAACAGATTGCTGGTTTTATTGTTTGAATATTATATAAATAATATAAAAATCAAAACATGTATATAAAATTAGATGAATGCAGCCTATAGCTGCTCAAAAGCTGGTTGTGGAGAGGCCAACGACCTCTCCACAGGCCGCGGCCTGTGGAGAGGGCGCTGCCCTCCCCACAGGGGCTGCGCCCCCCTCCCTTCTACCCATTTCGTTGCCTCCTTATCATTGAATTCATTTCAATGTTTAAAACTTGAACTTTAAATTCCTTTTCAAAGCTTCAAATTCTGTTAAAGTCAGCAATCTAACATCCATTTTTATAGTGAGTAATATTATGTGAAATCTGTAATTTTTATTTACATATATATATATGTATACAACATATATACATATATATATATATATATATATATATATATATATATATATGCATATACACAATATATAATTTAATATATATGAATCTATATTTTGTTACATACATTTCAAAGACAGACATGCATGAGATGTGGAACGAGTTAACACGGAAATAAGTGTCAAGTTAACTATTTTGTCTGATGTCTATCCTGAAAGGTGGGACCTAGAGTTCACTAGCCGTGATCTCGAGCAAGTAACCCCTCCACGAGGTTAGTGACTGCATCACTATCTGGAGCACTGATACTCTGTCGTAGCACACTGTGTCTTTGCAGCATCTCCTCACCGCCTATGATCTGGCTCTGAAGCTCCCCTCTACTCTTGATCACTTCATCAAATAATGCTAACATGACTGTAAGTTGATCTAACTTACAACCAATGGAACCCTCATTGAAAATACCATGGATGAGCATCTGCAACTTTGGCTGAACATAAGTAAGCTCAACGTACTCACCACCCTCACGCTGATACCGGCATGGAACTTGAGACACGAAGGTTCTCACGTAGCGAAGTGCACTAGTCACATGCTATCTACTCTCAGCCAACTCTGAAGTCAGTGTATCCTATATTCTTGCCTTGAAGATCAACTGTGTCCTCCAAGTAAAAATAGCTTCTTTGTCTTCTTCATCACTGACTAAGTTGTAAGCCATCCTCAGGTGAGAGATCATGATTTCATCTTTGGGTTTCTCAACCGCTAAGTCTCACTCCTCATCCTAGATGCATAGATGGAGTTCACAGGCGTTGTACCTCAACTGATATAGCTCTGCAAGTACAAAACGGCCTCGAGTGATGAACTCCTCCCATTCAACCAAGCGCTTCCTGTATACAACCAGCCGATTAAGCTGATTCTACTCTACTGGTGACTCTAGCATCTAAGGGAGTGAAGCGGTGACATTTTTCGTTCTATGCACAAGGTTAGAGATATATTGACGAAGTTGCTGAATTTCAGCCTTAAGGGCTGCCTTGTCTTCTCCGTCTTTCATCATTCTATCCTTTGCACTATCCATTGCAACCTGTAGGAGATCAACCTCTGTTTGGCGTGTGCTTTTACCAAGATTGACTCTGATTACTTCAAAGTCTTGAACTTCTACTTCATTCAAGCTCTTATCCTCTAGAGGTGCAGCAGTCTCTATGATTATCTCCTTGTCAGCGTTCCTCTCTACATGACCCTGCTTCTTGATTCTCTTGTCTGGTAGACATGATCAAAAATTGAATGATCAAGTACATAAGATGGTTGCCTCCTCTTCCTACCCAGTTGATTCTCAAGCCAAGACGAGTCCCGACTAATCTCACTAGAAGGGTCTATGCTAGTCATAAGAGGCTTTGATGAGTATGTGTAGAGGTATCACTACGAGGTGGCGAGTCTAAGTCCAAATCAATGTGAACTGGAACAGGAGATTGTTGTGGTGTAGGTGATGGCATGCGAGGCTGAACCTCGGGCTCCGGTGTGCTTCGAACTGTATCTCTGGCTGGCTCCACACGTGATTCTGTAACAAGTGCCTTCCCTTTTGAATTGTTAGGCGCTTTGTTCTTCTTAGGAGGGTTACTCCTCTTCTTTTGCTTTGGTTTTGACGAGGATGGCAGTGAAACATCCACCGGTGGCGACTCTGTTCTTGGCATGACTGCCCTCCTAGTCTTCTTGCTATCAAGGTAGAGTATGTTAAATAACTCTACTCGATCTCTCCTCAACAGATGAATATTCTTTGGCAAACCAATCGACAGCAGGAAGCGGCTGTGTATCAACCTGTTCTATGAAAAATTGGGGAAGTACATCCCCATCATCGCCTGACAATCCTCCCACATCTTCTGACATGAAGACAGAAATCTGAGCGAGAAAGAACCTGCTATAGCTGCATCAACGCACCTCGAAGTCATCTTCGTAGTTGACCCAATAATCCTCCATTGTAGGCTTGTGGTAAGGGCGACCACCAAGGCATGCTAAATAATGACCCCAGGGGTCATATGTGCGTGCATCAACAAGGTACTTGAGTTTGTATTTCTCCAACTCATGTCCTGCAGCCTTGGCGTCAACTGTTGTCCTGCACCAGTATATTCCCATTTGAAATGGAAAGTTGGCAGCTGGTTTACGCTTATGGTGTAAACGAAGGTGAACATCATATAATTGGCTCAAGAACTCCATGAACACTGTTCTATCCGAAGGATAGCGAGGTAGCATGGCTAGATTTCCTGTATATTCATAAATGCGGATGTAGGTGTATGTAGGGAACTGAATAAACCAGTCCGCCCATTCTACCATTGCTGCTCTAGCAACCGTTGAGATACGAACATGCAATTCCTGGTCTAGTTTTCTCACAGTGCACATCAAGAAAGCCTCTTGCACACGCTTGAAATGTCGCTCAAACTTTGTGAACTCAAGCTGACCATAGTATTGGTAAACTTTCTGTACACTGAGAATACCCACTGTGTTCAATCCTCTAAACTGACCCTAGTAGGCAGTCAAGTATACGAGATAAGAACACATGTGAAATTAGTGGGCAACTAGGAAACCGGTAATTTGTTTGTGTAGGACGTCATTGATAAGAGAGGCCCAGTCATAATGCCCTCGCCTGGAGATGATCTGTGCAATGATGTAGTACATCCAGGGCTAAAATTTGTTTGCATTTGCATGACCGAAAACGCGATTGAGAAGAGTGATCAAAATCGCGTACTCGTCCTTGTATTCTCCGTGACCCACATTGCTTGGCAATTTGTTTTTCTTTTGTTTCAACCACCTTTCTACCATCTTGTTCTGACACACATCCTTATCAGCATTGAATGCTCTTTCACACTGGTCCATGGTGATGACCAAATTGTTTGGATGTTGAGGAATACCAAAACACCTTTCAATGTCATGGGGCTTGAGACTGCAAATCACCCGTCCATCTGCTGACTGGATTTCGCGAGTAGTAGAATTGTAATGCTTGACACAAGACATCACGAATTCTATGCAATGAACTGAAATAGGAAGTGAAGCCGCCTCTAGCAACCTAGAATCTCGAATATTTTGAAGTATTGCATTGTTTATCTTAATTGGATCCAAGATAGCTTCTAGAAGCACCTTATGCAAATCCGTGTCAACCGTTCCAATGAAGTCATGAGTCAAGACCGATTTAGTCTTGAGTTCGATCTATGTGTACTGCATTTTGAAAAACTCGCCTATTGATTGTGAACACGACTATATTCTAACAACTTTTTCTGGAAAGCTAAAAATACCTATTGAGGCTAAAAATACCCTGTCGGAGGGCAATTTTCACCAAAAATTCTGAGATATGGGTTTTGTTCAAAAGAAGATTCTAAGACAACCCAAAACATCAAAATTGCAAAAATTTGACTTCTACACTACCATGAAAAGGAATTTTAGTTGAAAAAAATCAAAGCTTCGAGAATCGATGCTCTGGAGTAAATTTTCCTGAAAAACTCTAACACATGGGTTTTGTAGAGGAAGCTATGCTAAACCAACTCAGATGATTTGTTTTGTCAAAAGTCACCGAATTCTCGAACATTCAAAAGAAATTAAGACAAGAAATGGAAGAATTTACGACAGAAGATAGAAGTTTTAATGCTCTGCTTCTGCTAAAATTGCCATCTTGTCTTGATATCTACTGATGAATCTGGACTTGTACCTGCAAAAGAGTATTTTTGATGCCTTCGAAACTTTACTGCTAATGAAATTCACCCAACTTAGGAAGAAATTCGCCTTCTGCTCAAGCTGTATGAGAGAAATGGGATGCCATACTTGAATAAATAGACAAAATCGTAGCATTATGGCACCACTGCAAGATAAAACCCTGATTTTGAAAGAAGCCTTCTGATTGGACCTGTTGGTGTATGTTTTATCATCCACCGAACACACAGAATAAAATTTCCAAAGACACTCTATCCTCTCTTGAAAAACCACCGCATATGCTAAGATTGCGAGAAAATCATATGGTGATTCCAAGGTTTCTTTTCTCAGGTCATGACGTGTGCATAAGCTCAATGGGCATTGTGATATACTGGTAATACACAAAAGGACTTACGCTAGGCTTGTTCAATTCACAATGAAGGTATATACAATGAAGCTCTATTGTTTGGGTCTTGGATCAAACAAAATGTAAAAGGAGATAAGGGTTCAGAAGTTCTAATTTACTCCTAAGAATTCAAGAGATGGTAAAGATTAGGTGAAACTAGTAACCACGCTTTGCTTCGCCTCCCTAGGACAACTACACAAAGTGGGTGCAATCTTCAAGGGGTGTGATTATAATTTTCATGTCTAGAACAATACTTATCCAGATTGAAGTTCAACATCCACAATCATAAGCTCAGGCTAACTTTATGCATTGAATGAAAATCATCCATCCAAAGAAAGTATGAGCAATGTTTCACCATAAATCCATACTATCAAATCTTGCATTCATCTAACATACATTCAAAACAAATTCTATTCTAATTCTAATTTAACGTTCTATTCTAATTCTAATCTATTGTTGAAGAAGTTATGCAACCTTGCAAACCACTTGACAATAAAAGGGATTCAAAGCAAATCATGCATAAGAGCTTTTATTATCAGAAGTAGCAAAACGCAACAATCTCATACACTTTCTTCACCCTTTACAAATGAGGGGCGAGCTCAAATTATAGGCTCTTTGATTACAATTCAATGGCCGAGATTAAAATAAAACCCTAATTAGGGTTGGTCACAACTAACTCCATTCTCGACCAATAAGAAAATTACATTCAGGGACATTTTTCCATCCGCTAAATATAAACCAACAATAAAATAGAAGGTTGTTGCATGTTGATTTGGAAAAATTTGATTGGTTGGAAGATGACGAGGTGCCACTTCAGCAGGTTGGATGTCCTCCTTGGTCACTTTGGTCTTGTTCCATGTGCTTGCCTTAGAATATTTTCCTTGCCGATGACTCTGTCCTTTGCGCTTGTTCCTTCCTAGCTTTGATCTTGGATCTCCTTTGAGATTTTGATTTCTTCTTCTCACCCGTATTGGAAGTCTCGCCATGGAGCAGGTGTCTGGACTTGAAGTTATTTTCTTTCCTGATTGCTTTGAAATTCCTCCTGCTTGAATTGGATTGGTGTTATTTCTTTGGATTTCCTCTTTGAATTATCCAATTTGTGTCAAGAAATTGTCTAAGTATGAAAATTTGTTTGGAACACTCTTGTTGTCACCATCTAATTCCGATTGGGGGCTTGTCTTTAATTCTTCAAGGGATGAAATCCTTCAAGAAGTTGCCCCAATTGCTTCAATAGGTCTAGGATTGTAGATGAAATTCCTCCAAGATGCCCGAATATTCTTTCAAGTGCCTTGAATTTGGAGAAGAATGCCTCTGTGCTTTCGCCACAATGGAGGAAATTGGAAATTTCTCTATGAAGTATTTCCCATACTTAGCCAAATTTTGGCTATTCAGTTTCATTTTGTAACTTAGCCAAGATTTTGGCCATCTCTATGCTTGAAAGAACTTTTCTTGTAGATTTGCCTTCAATTATGAATTTGGCTTGTGCTAAATAGGGCAGACTCCATCCTTGGACAAGGATTTTATTCATTTCCTCTTTACTTTCCCTCTTTATCCTTCTCCATTCTTCCTGCTTTCTTTCCAACACTTAGCCAATTTTCTGAATCCGCCCTCCTCCCCCACCCCCCCTCCCCCTCAAGGTACCAACACTTAGTCAATTTTTTGAGTTTTCTCATTGGGCGGACTCCACTCAAGCTTGGACATTGCTTCTATCTTGACCTAGGTCGGACTTTATCTCCCCTGTGCCAAAGTCGGACTTCCTTAATATTTGGACATGCTACTTCCTAGGCCATGTTGGAGTTTAAGACTTCCTTGCCATTGTGCCTTCTAGCTTGGGCGAACTTCTTGACAAGTGCATGAGTGGACTTTCTTGAGTCTTGGCCGTGCTTTTCTAGCCCAAGTCAGACTTTGGCATGCTCTGAACATTCCTAAGTCGGACTTTCCTGATGCCTTGCCAATTTTTGAGTCTTCTTGGCTAGGCAGACTTTCTCTCTGTCTTTCCATTGCAAGGGCGGACTTTGCTTGTTTCTTGCCAAGGCTTGGCGGACTTGGCTTCTTTTGTGCCATCCATTCCTCTTCACTCTTGGGCAGATTTGGACAATAATTGGACATTTTTCTTGTTGGGCGGACTTTGGATTGCCTTTAACATGCCAACCTTCCTTGGGTCAGACTTTGTGAATTTCTTTCCATCCATCTTCCAAGTCGGACTTTACAAACTTCTTGACATTTCCTAGAGCGGACCACTTTGTGGTGTCTTTTCCATATCCCCTTTCTCCTAGGTCAGAGTTTGTTGGTGCCTTCACAAACTCTTGGCGGACTTCATTGATGTCTTTCCATGTTCTTTCCAAGGTGGGGCAGACTTCAAAGTCTCTTTGCCAAGCTTCCATGGCGGACTTTCTAGACTTCATGCCATTTTTTGTCTTTCCTCATGGGCGGACTTGTCATTGTGTTTGGCATTCTACTCTCCTTATGGCAGACTTTCTCTATGTCTTGACATTGTTTCTTTCCTTCCAAGCGGACTTTGTTGATGCCTTGAAAAGTACAAGGGTGGACTTCCGTAGTGCCTTTCCATCCCTGATTTTGGCATAGTGGACTTCTTAATGTCTTTGCCATTCTCATTGCTCCTTCCAAGCGGACTTTGCTCTAGTCTAGACAAGGCATGGGGCGGACTTCATGAGTTTCTTTCCAAGATGCAAGGAGAACTTTGGATCAAGCTTGACCAAGGTATGGCAGACTTTGGAGATGCCTTGCCATTTCCATTCAAAGCTAGGTCGGACTTCATAGTCTCTTTGCCAAGCTTCCATGGCGGACTTTCTTCATGTCTTTCCACTTTTTGGAGATTCTTCAGACTTACCTTTGGGCAAATTTCTTCAGATTTATGCCATGCTGAATCTCTACCTTTGGGCGCCATGAATTTCATGTGATTTTCTTTTGATTTTTCATGATTTTCTTGATTTTTCTTGCTTTTTGCTTTATTTTCTTGATGTTGACTCCATTACCTATGAGACCCAAACCCTAGGTTGACTTTCTAAAAATAGAAAAAGCAAAATCCCTAAAAAACAAGAGTCTCGGATTGGTCAAAAAATGCCAAAAATGAAAAAAGCAAAAATCCCTAAAAAATAGGAAGTGTCAGAATTGACTCAAAGCACAGGCGATCCTCGTCTTCTGGACCTTCTAAGCATTTCCATGGTGTCTAGGCATTGTTTAGGGCTTGAACTCTCCACTTGGCTCAGGTGACTCTTCAAAACTTTAACTCCTCATCGTAAAAGAAACATGGTGATTAGCAGTTGCGACACCAAGACAAAAAAAAAAAGCAAAAACAGGGGGTCCCCATTTGCAATGGGGCCAAGTGTGAAAAGGTCACAACAGGACCCCACTCTATTCAACTATCACTAACTTGGAGTCTCGAAAGAATAAAAATATTAAAATATTTAGTTCTCCCTTACATGTGAATTTGCAATTTAACATTAAAAAAGGCGCCAATATTAGAATATTGAGCAAAATCGCCCCTTTAAAGCTGGCATGTAAAAGACTGAAATTTAATATTATTTTAATGAGTTAACTGAAATCTCTGCATCCGGGTGCGCTTAGAAAAAATTACTGTTTCCGAAAAGTCCAAATTTGAGTCTCTAGGCGTCCCCTAGCAACAGTTGAGATTTTTTGCTAACTTCCTACTTTATAGCTCACTGAAAAGTTACGATTGCCTTTGTTGAGCTCTGATTTCTGAATGCCTGATTGATGCTATGACTGAGCTGAGATATCCATCGTGAAGCCTGAATCACAGAGATGAAATGTCTCTTGAGAGCTGCAACTACTAAAAAGCATGTTTGATGCCTCAAAAAATTAGTCGCCCTTGATTAAATTGATGTACAGGTCTCCAGACTTAGCCATTTCTCCATTTTTCCATCTGACGCTTCAAACTGCCGCTGCTGATGAACGATGGCTCCCGTCGATTGGGTGATGGATTCATCGCGTAACTAGAAGAATTCTGCAACCAACGACTGTATGTAAGGCATTTGAAAGCTAAGTTAAGGACCCAAAAAGAAAGGGCGCCCCTAGCCTACAATAGCGCAATTACCATTTTGATAAAAGTGTAACTTTCATCTAAACACCATACTTTGACCCCTAACACCGGGAGTTGGAGTGCTCTGATTCACGCAAATTCGATCTGTTTGCATAGCTAGAAGCATTGGGAAGAGATGTTCTTGGAGGCGATGAAGCGAGAAAACTGCTTCTAAGACCTCAAAAAGAAGGGCGCCTTTTCAAGGGTGTGTAATTCCCACACTTAGCCATTTTTTTGGTCATCTACATTCTTCAGCAATCTCCACTAACCCTTCATGTACGGGCGTTTGACAAATCCCGAGGGCTAACGGCTAGATTCATTCGATAGCTAGGATGATTCCGCACAAGTCTTGTGAAGATATTGACTACTAAAAACCCCATCTGACAAGCCTAAAGGCTAGGCGCCCTTGGCCTATAGAGGTACAGGTTGACATTTTCATATTTATCCACCCTCCATTTTACATGCTCACTGGAACCACTGTCACGATCACTCAGCATGTTTGATGATCTTGCGAACGTGTGCACCGCAGAGCTAGACTAAATTAGAAAAGATCTCCGGGAGATGTAAACAGCAAATTCAATCATCTGAGGGGTCTAATTCAAAGGTGCCTCTGGGCTATAGGGGCGCAAAAACTGAAATTTGACAATCCTCTGTTCTGTGTAACCTCTTTGTACCTTCCACTTCTGCCTTCAACAACCGGAGTTTTGCAACTCGGATGATCTCGCTTGATAGCTTGTCGGAAAGCTAACTGAATTTCGAAGAGACTGAATGTATCTGCAACCAAAAGCAACTAAATCTAAACCTTTAGAATGAAGGGCACCCCTGGGCTACAAGGGCGCAAATTTGCTTTTTACTAGAAATTTCCTCTATTTTCACGCTCTGTGTACACCGTTCTGACTACTGAATTGACCTTATAGCGGTATTCCTCTGTCGTGAAGTATCTCTTCAGCATCTTTCATTACAAAATGTCCTGCTTTGAATTCTAGGCTCAGGTTTTGACCCCAGGTATTGACCAACTGCCGTTAACGACTGACATTACACTGACCAAAGTTGTGATGGCCAACCCCGTTCTAAGATTTGACTTGAGAATTTTGTTCAATATGTTTTTTAGTTAAACGGATGTGCCATTTAACAAACTCAACTCATAACATTGCATATAAAATAATCAACTACAAAATGAAATGCATATATGAATCTGATAATCAAAGTCTGAACTTCTTTTACTATATTTGACTGAGATTTACAAGTTATGAGCAGCAAATACATTTCAGACTTATTGCATTTTCATACCGTGCTCTATATAGGGCTGTCATGAAGTTGTTTACACTCAGAAAACAGCAGCTAGTCTCTTCTCCAATTTCAGAATGACAGCATATAAAATCTGATATTCTAAACCTGGGATTCCAAGCTTAGACAGGTCTGAAACTATATTGCCTATTCCGGAAGGCAGTTTTCAGACTTAATACCATGACGCCCAACACAAGACTCAGGACTATATTGAGCAGATTTGACTCACAGGAAAGCATACAGATTTAGAGGAAGGCAATTAGCAGATTTAATACTCAAATTACTAACAGACTTGATATTGACTTTCAGACATTTCAATGAGCAGATTACATTCATTATATGCACTAATATGGCCCAGTAACAACAATTACAATACCTTACTTGAACTCAGACTTAGCAATGACACAATCAGCCCCTTATTTTTGTAGGAAGAACTGAGTAACAGCAATGAGTAAGAATTACAAACAGCCCAGACCTGGAATATGAGTCACCTAGAGAATACAAGAGCTCATGGAGGTCTCAAATGTGCTCAGAACTGTTTCTCTTAATCACGCCTTCTCACAGAATGCTCTACTTGGGAATAAGCAACAGCAAGTCTGAAAATGGTTGGGAATGCAGTCACCAAACAATGAAATGAAAGCTCCAACAAATAGGTTATAAGCAGCAATAACCCCTCTGATTCTCACTCCAAACCCAAGATATGACTGCAAGATTGAAAATAGAATAATGCTACGCCCAGCTACAAGCCAATAAAGAAGCCCTAACACTGTAGCACGTCACTGTAGCGTGACACTGTAGCATGTCACTGTAGCACGAAACTGTAGAAGCTTTAAGAAAAACCATCAATCAACACAAAATCTTCAAACCCTAGATTAAATCTTCGCCTTTAAGCACAAATGAAAGGACTGAATTATCCTCTCCTCAAAATTGCAACCCTTCAAGAGATCTTGCACTCCCTCAGTTATGCTATCAATAGGAAGTTTTCGTTTCTTATGATCAAAGAAGAAAACTGTAAAAGCCCTAGGCCCCACAATAAAATTCAATCAAAATAATATTCATCAACTGGATGCTGAGAATGAGCTCTTGCCTCTCTTTTTATTCTTTCCTTAAGAGAGCTCAAACACCTTCCTGGCCAATGTGGGATAAAAGATTTATTTCCACATTAAATTATTCACTTAACGCACTTTATTATATTAAAGTGACTTTATTATTATAAAGTTACTTTATAACTTTATAATAATATTAAAATATTAAATAAATCACTTAAGTCACTTAAACTTTAATATCTCTTGATGTACTTGTCTGATTGTAAGAATCCAGGGGACTCTCAACCCCAAACCCTAACTGAATTCGCTGATTTTGTTTGTTTTGTAGTTTTTCTGTGTTTTTGATGGTTTTTTGCATAAAACAGGAAATGGCGATTTTTCTCTAAAAATGTTTAAAAATTCATAACAAATCTAAAGATAGTAAATAAGCTTTGATATTGCTCAGAGAAAGTAGGCGCATATATTTATTAACTTTCCAGATCACATACAATGTAAAAATCGAACAAATGAATGAAATATGATTTTATTTCAAAGGAACCTGATTTCCCTTGCAGGCACCAGAAAACAGATAAGAATGGTACGACTAGATGAATAGATGAATCTCCAAACTCTGAAGGCGATGCAGAAGCTCCAGATAGCCTAGGCGCACCAGATCTAGTCAACAGAAGATGCTAAATGAAGGCGTATTTCCCAAGGATGAAATGTACGGCCTTGCTGGTACAAATCTGTACGGCCCAACAGCAGCACTTAATATGGTACGGCTGCAATGAATGAAGTACCAGATCTCTGCAATGTAATCTCTGTTAAGTCGCCTCAACCCACTGATGAATAATCTCTACAAAAACTCTGCCTGAATCGATCAATAAGCTCAAACTGTAACCTCTGTGTGAAGTCACCAAGTAGACAATCTTCAACTGGTATTGCATAGTCTCAGTATGCCAGATTCTGAAGAGGTATCGTTCTCCAAAATCGTTCGTCTGTTGAAACCCTAGGTTTTGCAAACTTCAATGCTCAGAGCAAAAAGAAGACAAATTGAATAATCAAAACATATATGAGTTCGATTTGTCTTGGCAGTCAATATATACCCTTCTTGAGAAATTCGACCTCAGCATTCTGTTTTAATAATCATTTAAATAATGATTAAATTCACCCCTTTTGACTTAGGAGAAAAATAATAAATAAATGGCGTCCCATTAATGAATAAAATAATTATTCATTATAACAAATATTTCACTTTATTATAAAGTATTAAAAATACTTTATAATATGCCATTAATTATTAATATTTAAATATATTAATAAAGTGACTTTATAACATAAAGTCAAAATATCAAAATATTTAATAATCATTAAATACTCCGTTATTTCTCCATCTGACCAACAACTGATGAACTGGGTCGACTTTGAGCTAATTAGCTGAACCAGGTGCCCTGCCCAAAATAGCAGCTTCCGCCTGCCCGACTTTCTAAAAATAGAAAGTATCTCAACCTAAATCAACTGAAAGAAAGATGCTCCTGAACGTCGGGTAACTGCCTCGAATGATCCTCTGCACACCATTGTCAGCCTACGAGGATCAGAATGATAGGCTCACTCCTCGACAAACAATGTCAACTAAAATGGGGACATTACACTGATTGCTAAGCCGTCTGAGCCAGGAGTCGACTCTCCCTGTTCTCCATGTGATTGGATGCCTGTCTAAAAATAGAAACCCTGAATAGTGACTTACTATAAATAGTAAGTATGTGAAACTGAGTCTAGAAACAGCTGCAAAGGCCCAATCAAGGTCGACACTGCCAATATGCTTTGCTCAGGTGTCTTTCTATTAATAGGAACCCTAACTCTCCCAAAATAGTAAGTGTGCCAATCTGAGTCAAATAACCTGTGCAAAGGCCAAAACCTGAATCCAGCTGAAGAGTAATGTCTCTAAATCACCAGTAACTGCCACAAAAGACCCTCTATCCATAACTGTTAGCCTACGAGGGTCAAATGATAGGTCAATCCTTACAAACTCTGATGCTCGCAAAATGGGGACATTACAAAAGTCCATATTTAACTTGCCCAAAAACTGTATTTTGGCATCATTTTAACAAGGTTTAGACTCTTTTAAGCAAAATGCCTTAATGAAGCAAAAAATTTGGTTTGGGTACAACAGAGTTCTTGTCCCCCTTCTTGACTATGTATACTAGTTTCTTGTCGCGGTCCCTTGTTTTGTATTTCTTTGCTTTTGTTCTTCCCCTTTGTGGGGCCTTTCTACGTTTCTCTTCCTAGAAATTTCTATTGTAAACTACCACACTTTCGAGTCCCACTGAACTACTTTTGGTCATCTCTATACATCAATGCAATTTCTATTTTTCTTTCTTTCTAGTGGTAAAATGTTGCAGATGTTGGGCGACCTTGTTGAAACATTAATTCACAAAATTGCAAGAAAGAATCTTTTTATTTGTTTATATTCTTCCAAAGTTTCTAGCACAAGTTTTTGGACTTCAGCCAGGGTTCTTCCCACAACTGGGTATCTTAGCTTCTGTCCATATTTTTGCATGGTTGCCATCACATGATTCGTAAAAGAGAATGCATGCTCTCATTATGCTGGGCCTAGCTCATTTAATGGGTATCATTTATGGTTAACTAAAGAAGTCATGTTGACACTATATAATTATTCACTTGCATATGCAACCCATTTCCCACATTATATAATTGTAAATAGATTACAAGAATTTAGTTACCACATATGTTCAAAAAAATAAAACAGAAGAAATAAGATTCTTTTGTGATAGAGTCTGCACCATATGCATCTTATTCCAATGCATGTGCATTGATATTAAAATGCAATAACAGAATAAATGTAGAAAATTAATAATCCTGCTGGGAGATTGGGAGTAATGAGCATACATAGATAACATTGACTGCATCTAGTGCAAAATCAAATCAAATTTCAAAGCAAATGCCAAACAATTTCTTGACAAGACGAATATATGGTGATCTTTTCAGCAGTAAAATGACCCACTAACAATTGCCCAGAAATTTTACTAGAGCACAACAAGCCCTATCTGCAGTGCATTTGATAGGAAAAAAGTTGGGCATAAAATAATAAGCACTCTATTTGAGGTTTTGGCAAGTCATGAATAGAGTGCATTGGTATGAAATAAGGAAATATTTGATTTTTTTCTCATTGGAAATGAAAATAATCTTACTTAGGTACAACTTTGACTTAAAATTAAACAGATGTAGCTATTCCACTCCAATTTATAACTATCTCTGCATTTTACAGAATTTACGAAGCAATTTGACTTTTCAACAGTACAAGTTGCACAGATAAACTTACACTCCACTGTCAGTAACCTCCACCTTGCCATAGAATCTTACAGGATAGACGACATCATGCCTGACAATCTCCCATGGACTGAATTTCTGTTTGAGATGCAGCCAAAAGAGAAAAAATATTATAATTTTCCAAAACCATAAGTCAGCATCCTGAAATCAGAGAATATATAATTAATAATCAAATATCAAACCTCAAGCCAATTTTCTGCAGATTCTTGTTGACCCTTCTCTGTGATACTTTGTTTGAATAAACCATATCTGTAGCGCAACCCATAACCCCATGCTGGAAGATTTAAGGTTGCCATAGAATCAAGAAAACAAGATGCAAGCCTACCCAAACCTCCATTACCTAATGCTGCATCTGGTTCCTGCGTGCATGTTATGCATTTTGATATCATACAACTGAATTATCACAATAACAAGTAGCACTGAAGAATTTCTATCATTAGTAATCTAACAAGAGCTTTGTACAATAGCAAATAACTGTGATACATCTAGGCACAGAGGTTCTGAAGGTCCCAGTTATTGAACTAAACCATTTAGAAACCATACAAAAACAAAACGTAAGAGCTAAGGACCCAACAAGCATATAGCTATAAAGTCTATGGAAATTCAAACTTTGCCTGAGTAGTTAATTCACTAAATTTCATATGTTAGAAATGAATTAAGCAAGCATAGTACAAAGGATCCCTCAATCACAATGAATCTAGAGCATAATTTGTAGCTTTAATATTATTGCAGAAACGTAAAGCCTTGTGCTTTCTTACAAAAAGAGGGGTAATTTTATAAGTTTTCACAAATTGTAGTTGAAGAAAGAACTGATTCACATTTGTGAGAATGAATCATGACCTATGGTTGTGAACAGGCCTCACTTTCACCTGGGACATAATCTCATTCTTTCCAAAATTCGTACTTTGTTGGTCATTTATAAAAGAAAAGATGAATTTTTAGGTATCACTGCCAGCATCAGAAAGAAAAAAAGAAAAATTATGCAAAAATTGATGCCAAAAAACTTTAAATGAAGAATTTTTTCTCTGAGTTGCGCATATACGGTAGTACTCTTATATATCTAATAGTCTTTTAAATTATTTAAGAGCCATTTTCTGATTGCACTTAGATCAGTCTATACTATATTCACATTCCACTTAATAGCAATTGGCAAATTCATCATTAAACTACTAACCTAAACCCTGACGCCAGTAAGCATTCTTTAAAGGCGATTCTCTTGAAAACAAGTTTAGTAAATTTCAAGAAGTTTTGTAAACATTCGCTAGTCTCTGAAAGAATATAATAGAATGTCAACGGTTATGTGATGTTGTCTCTACATGTACAGGCAAGGATTTCTGTAAGATTAATTGGTTCCTATTCTATGTTACCATTGCAAAGGATTTAAGGATAATTGAAATTTGACTTTGTATGTGATTATAACTATATTCACTATTTACAATTAACAAATGAGTCTTTGCTCTTCATGCTTTTCCCTTCTCAAACTCCTCCTTCGTGTGCTTGGCAAGAACCCTGCCTTCACAAACACAGTATTTCAAGAAATAGAATAATCCATGAACCAGATCAAACTAAATCATTAACAGAGGCATGGTAAAGTGCCATAGAGTAACAAAGTATCAATGACTATAGGTATACATGGAGTCAAAAAAGTAAAAATTATAGATATGCATGGCATCGTAAGACAAATGACTATAGACCAACATGGAATTAGAGAAGCAACTATAGTTATGCACAGCATCAATGGAGTAGATACAATGGATAAGTGTTGAATCAGAGTCAATTTAACCTGCGTTAGGAGACATCTTGGAGTAGTTTCTTCTTTAAAAAATATTATATGGTGTAACCCTAAGTTGTTGGTTCTGGTACAGGTACGGGGTTTTGGTATGCAAATACGGAAAAAAAAAAATTCTTGGGTATGGTACGTTTGGGTATGGTTGTATTATATATATGCAAAAAAATTTAAAAATATACAGAATTTCAAATACATTTGATAGTATGATACTTCATCATTGATCAATGGTAGTGATAAAGATAAGTGGCTTAGCAAGGGTGTGTTTAAGAGAAATGAAGTTGTGTTTACAATGAGAAGGGAAAATTTTTGGTATAGGATATTTTTTAGGGTTTTTATTTTGTTTTTTTCATTAAAAAAAGTGTTATTTTTGTAAAATCATGCTTGTGATGTGTTGGCGCTTGTGGGAGTGCTTGGGTTTGCCCGAGTGTAGCCAAAGAGCGTCCTGACCGCCCCGAGTTCCCTGCAAGCACGCAAACGACACACCCACAAGGAACCCAAGGTAGTTGGGATGCTCTTGAGGCCCTCTCTTTGCCGCTCCCACTCCAGGGGCGTAATGGCATACCCACAGGAAACCCAAGGCACTCTTATCGCCACTCCTTCTCCCGAGGCATTTTGGTAGGGTCCAGATCCCAAAACTGAGTACTCAGTAACTTAGGTTCAACCCTACCTTAAGGGTATTTCTATTCTTATTTATGAATATATTGAAAATTATGGCACATTAACTGGCCATACTTTTTTGTCTATTGGATAAATGTATTTTAGAAGTATCAAAATCCACAATCTATCCATGATTAGATGTAAGAGAATGCAAAGCAATGTATGCCACAATGAAGCAATTGCTATGATTGATGGGATAAATCTTTCTATTAACTTTGTTGGAAAGATCCCTCTGCTTCTATTAGCACTTATGTTAATTATGCTTTAGGTAGCAATAAAGAGTGCATAGATTTTTTATGACTTCTTTCCTTCTCACTTATGCTCTTGAGACTTAGTACCATATTTGGGAGCTTTATAATACCCCTCTTATTGTTCCTGCTCTGCTAAATGAGCAATGTTCTTTGAAATGATATTTTCCCATAAACATTAGTTTTTATTGATCACTAATCAACACACTATAAAAGTTCTATTACAATTTCCTCGTTATCTCAATTATAAAGAACATTTTCAAGGGAATGGTATTTACATGCAAATATCTCAAATATATCTGAAATGTTTTGCAAAATCTATCTCCTTTCCTCCTCCTCTACCTCCCTATTGTTTCCTACCTCCCTCTCTTACATATTGTTTTACTATGATGCAATGGAGTAGAGTGGCTTGGTAATTCTATCATCTATGATATATTCAAGGGTTGATTGACTGGGCATATCATCAGTTCTACAAAAATCCTCGTAATACACCAAATGGCACTCATTAAATTTCCCTAAGACATAGCAGATCATTCACATAGACATTAATGTAAATGAGAAAACTCAGAAAGTAAAACATTACCATTGCATATCAAATAGACATTGATATCTATGCCAATTTCAAAACGAGATTCTTATCAACAATTCAACTCCAAATTATGTTGACATCAACAGCACATTATAATATTGAGAAGCGCATGTAACATACTTCAATTTATATGGAAATATAAAAAATCCACTAACAAATTTTTTGAGTGTAAATAAGGACATTATACAATGAGTTAGCTCTTAACCTATCTACCAGAGTCCTATTTACACTTGTTAAGTCCAACTCAAGGACTTTTTTCTTTTTTTTTCACCTCATGTGATTGAGACACGTGTACTCACCTTTTGAGATGCCTAACTCACATGCTCATGACACCTTTATCACACTATTACTATGCACATGACACATCAAGGGCACATGTCCTATACACATGCAAGGTGATTAGAGACCACAACTACCTTATCATCTTTCCCCTTTTCTATATAATCAAGAGGTTCACATGTAATTGTAATATTTTTTGGGCACACACACATTGTATGAATATTATTGCATTTTTTAATCTATTGAAATCTCTTCTAGGAAAATTATCATTGTTTTGCAAGATCTAATGGGCTGTGAGGGTCAAATATGTGATTCCAAAATAATATCAAAGCCCTAAATTTGCAAGCACTTTCTCAAAATAGGGGTTTTCAGCCAACAATTTTCATACAGTGCATTTTGGAGCCAAACAATCATCGTCATTGCACTCAAAAGGCACAAGAGATGAATTATGAAATATAACACTTGATATTTTTGAGCTGAAGAAATTTTGATTTTCTTTTTTTTTGGGGGTACAAATTTTGAGGCAAGGTCCATCCCCATAGTTGTATGAGATTTTGTAGAATCTTGTCAATCAATCACTATTGCTACCTATGCAAGGAATATTCTCTACAAATCAAGCATATTCTTAGGTTTATTTTCAAGGTGAAAATGATTTTTTTCAAATAAACTTAATTAAAAATTTATTATTTTTTGGTCAATGGTACAATGGTATGCTTGTTGATGTTAGGGAATATTCCATCCATTCTAGGCATATTTTGTTGGTTGACGTCATCGATTTTCACACCCCTAAAGTTTGACCATCCCCATTGGCCTATTTTAATTTTTGGCTCAACTTCAAGAGCATGTTTCTTGGTTATGCAATATGATTTTTTTGAGCAATTTTTTTATTTGAGATAATTTTTCATCCTCTACCTTGCAATGTAATTATTTTGTAATTTTGGTGTACAATTTTTTCACAAATCACAAATTCTCAGAGGTCACCTTGTGTAGTTCCCATTTTTCAAACTTCAAAGGGCTCATTCAAGCACATCTGGACTCCTTTTTGGGTCCCATTTGTTTTAAACTGCCTAATTTTTCAAGCACCGGCAATGATGATGTTAATTTTTCTTGATAGTGTTTCAAATTTTGACTTTCAAGTTTCAACATATGCCTCCATTTTAAGACTTTGTAGTCATTGTACATGCCTAAATATAAAGTGCCAAATCATTGTAATTTCTTGGGGGTGTTCATTGACTAAATCAAGGGGATTAATATGGTGTTTTTGCTTTTGATTTTTTTGTTCATGTGATTGTGTCTCTCACAATAAATCCATTCCATTTGAGTATTTTTTGTAATCCTCCTAATAAATGGAAGATCATATGTAGCTTTTATGGAAAGAAAAAGCATATAGAAGAAGATTGTATTCATAGACAAACTAATGAAATGAAACTTCTCATTGATAATGGTATTGCTTTATCTTATCATTATAATCCAACATCTACAGAATCATCATATGGTCTCACTCAAACATCTTGTGAGACATCAATTGGGGATGAACACTGTAGTCCAATGACTTGCATTGAGATATCATCTCCCCCATCATCACCTATTGCTACATTCAAATCCAATGTTTATTCATACATGGCTTCTAGTGATTTTTTGCAGCGAGTTTTTGAAATCAGTTTTCCAAATCCACCACATTGGGACACAATTCTACCCAACACACCATCCTTATTTGTAGAGTCTCGCATTGCAAATTTGGAAGAAACAATTGAAGACAGTTTTCTACTATTTGATGTCAACTTCGATGGAGTTGCATCACCATCATTTTCTTCAAATGTGATTGTTCTTCATCCTCCTCTTCTTTTGTCACATTTTTATAGAGGCTTGGAGATCTTTTGATAGCATTCAAAGACATCATGTTGGGCTTCATCATTGTCTTTCGATCTTGTCCAAAATTCAAAGACATTCACCCTTCTTTCTAGATATTCCTATTCAGAATGGGAGAATATCTTGCATACATATGTGGTTTTGTTTCTTCCCAAGAGGAGAAATGTTGTTCAACAATCATGGATCATCTTCAACATCCAATGTCAAGTATCTACCAGCACTACAAGAGGTAATTTGAGGAGAGACTGTATGGGTTTATCTTCTCATCTCAGTTTTGGGAGGGAGCATTTCCTCGCATGGGGTTCTTTCCTTCTCACCTTTTTGGGGGGCTTGCATAGACCTTCTCTCATCTCTCTCCTATGAGAGGGAACATTTATTGTACCTTGTGCTAGAAGTAGTCCTTAGAGGGTCATGTTAAGTCCTTTCTTCTTCACTTGCAAATTTTTTCATGGATCTCTCTTTTGGAGAAAAGATTTGTAGATGGATATCTAACATGGCCTACTAGTCAGAACCCATCATCACTATGTTAGTGCATTCATCTATTCTCCCTAAGTTCCACTTAAGTGGGGGTGTTAAGTGTAAATAAAGACATTATACAACTAGTTAGCTTTTAGTGTAAGAACCACTGATTTTGAATGATATTTTTCAATTATTTTCAGTTTGACATATGTGCCATTTTGTCAAACATTTTTGCATGCCGAAGGTTTGAGTATTTCAATGAGTTTCAAGTTTGCAAATAACAAGTATTAACAACAACTGTTAGAAATCTGAAATAGATTGAATAACCCATGGAAATTTTAAGAGAAAATCAAAGCTACATAAATTGGAAAAACATAAGAATGCATACCAATACTCCAAGAGATTATGCAATGTCGATGTGACAAAATTGCATTAAGAGCTTCCAAACTGAAAAGATACAAAGCAAGATGCATGAATGGATGCAAGAGTATTGCAAGAATGGATGCAAATACAAGCTAGGTAGTGAGTTTATATAGAACTTAGGAGAGGAGGTAGGTGGCAAATCCAACCAATAGGAATCAACCACAAAAGGTGGAGATGAGCAACCAAAAGAGGAGATGCCCATCAAAGGTGGAAAGTATGGACCACCAAAAGTGGAAAGTGATTCCACCGTTTAAGGAAGGGAACACCTCATCACTTATCTCCTAGTTATTAGATAATAAACTCACTTTATTATCCTAAGCAAGCTTAATTAAGTGTAGGAAAAACCTAGGACTAAAGGAAAATAAATTAACCCAATAGGAAAATAAAAACCTACACCAACACCCCCCTTTAAGCATAGCTTAGGAGGATGTAAAAGATGATGGGTCTCGACAAATGAAGCCATGTTAGGTACCCATGTACAAATAAAATTCCCCCCCAAGGAAGAAGAAGCCGCCCCCCACAAATAGAGAGAATGACCCCCCAGAATAGAGAGAGAAGAAAAGAAGAGGACTAAGTAGCCTCCCCTAAAGAGAACCAATGGTAGATGCTCGAAACTGGATGCAAAAGATGGTCCATGATCATCGAACAACGTTCCTCCCCTTAGGAAAAAACACAACCAAAGGTGTATACAAGCTATCTCCCCACTCCTGAAAGGAAATTGTAGGAAGAAAGTGCATAATGTATGAAGTCTCTGAAGTCGACTCAAGTATCCCCATGTCGATGTTGAAAGCTGTCACAATCAAATCAGGCATTCTAGGCTACACTGCTGAAGATGACAAATCAAAATCTCCTAGAAATTGATGTAGAGCATAAGCTAAAGACTCAAATATCTCCTCTGAAGAAGTCTGCTCCAAATGTTGATTCAAAGTATCCACACTCATGTCAAAATGTGATGAATGATCATGTAGAGAATGAACAAGAGGGTCAAAGTGTTCCCTCACAACAACTGAAGAAGAATCATCTTCATCAAATAGAAGATGACTACACTCAATAGTGTCTCCTAAATCTGCAATATGTGTCTCCATAAACAGGTTTGAAATACCTGTCAAGAGATCATCCCAAGCTAAATCGGCAAGACTATAGATATCTTACTGCAAGAAGTCATTGGAAGCTTTCAACGAAGCAACTCTAAACTCTGAAGTAGCAACAGTAAATGAAAGGACAAAAGAGTGGTCCTCAAAGAGAAGATGTATGTCATCAATAGTGCCATCTAGATCCAAGATGAGCGACTCTACAAACAAGCAAAATATTTTTAGTAGAAATTGGTCCCAATGGACTGAATCCAGAAGACATAACTGATCCTTCTACAATGAATCACTGGAAGCTCTCAAAGAGCATCTCTGGAATCTGGATCTGCAACAGGTGATGTCAATGTAATCTCAACTTGAAGATGAGAAGCAAGAGAATTCGTGTCATCTAAACGTTCAAGAAGTGCATAATACTTAAGCTCCTGTAAAATATCATCATCATAGGGTATCTTATTTGCATCATCAAGTAGAATGAGGCAATATGGGAATGGAGAAACATGAGGGTCTCCAAACATTTTCCAAATCTTGATCCAAATTGTGCGGGGACATTCAATGTCCACTATAGATAACAAAGTGTCAAAATCAACATGACAACCAATTATTCCTATTACATGATCAATTTTATTACCCCAAACATTCTTCTTATCAGGTGTGTCTGGTTCAGGCATGAGTCCATAAAGGTAAGGAAAAAGTTTTATCCATCTAAGATGGGTTAGAATGCCTTTTTCCCAATACTCATAATTAGCCTTATCCAAAACTATCATAGAAGGATGAGTAGAAAATCCCATGATACAATCCTCAAATGATTACAAAAGAACACCAATAGAGAACATCAATACACTCCCCCCCCTTTTTCACTAGTATCAAAGATCACACCAGCCCTCCCCCCCAAATATTATAAGGTTGGCACTTTATAATTTAGTGCGTTTACAAAGCTTTTTCCAAGATATAATGCTCAATAGGCTCAAAATAGCCAAAATTACAAATTCTGATACAAAATGAACTTGATATAAAATCTGGAAAAAATAGTTTTATGGCTGTGTAGTGCTCTTTAGGACCTTTTCAACTCCTATTCGTTTCCAAAAATTGGAGCACTAGGGCAAAAGTTATGGATGTTGAAGAAATTACCACAAGACAGCTTCAACCTGAAATATCTAGTAGAAAACGGAAAAAATTCTTTTCAAAACCTTTGTAGATGGAAAGTGCTCGTCTCCAACTTTCCAACAATATCTCGTTTGCAGAAAACGGACATCGTGGTGAAAAGTTATGATTTTTTTAAGAAACGGGCTGAATTTTGCCTACTGTGACGACCCCCTGGCGAAAGAAAAAATTGCCAAAAATCAAATTCGTCTAAAATAGACAAATTTTATATGAGAATAGGGGTTTTAGGGTCTTTTGAACGCAATGGCAATGCTGTTTGGCCCAAAAATGCTCCAGCAAAAAGTTGTTCGCAGATCAGAGCTTCAAACCTCCGCTTGCAACTATGTCAAATGATCTCCAATTTGGATGAAACAAAAGCCAAATCTAACTTTCTCGAGCCTTCTGGGCGTGTTGGAACAGTCAAAAATGCTGCCAATATAACCAAAAATGCTGCAATCACCCGGATCTCACAAAACACGTGCAAAATAAAGAGGTAATTAAATCTTTGCAAATCTTTTTTGATTATCCAAATCGTTCAAGAATGCAAGAGAAGAGTATACGGGAATTTAGAAGAAACTCAATCTCTCAATCAAGAATCTAAGAACTTAGATTTCTCAAAATAAAAGCTTTGATACCATGTTAGAATTCTGAAATAGATTGAATAACCCAAGGATCTTTTTAAGAGAAAATCAAAGTTACATAAACTGGAAAAACATAAGAATGCAAACCAAGACTCCGAGAGATTATGCAATGTTGATATGACAAAATTGCATTAAGAGCTTCCAAGCTGAAAAGATACAAAGCAAGATGCATGAATGGATGCAAGAGTATTACAAGAATGGATGCAAATACAAGCTAGGTAGTGAGTTTATATAGAACTTAGGAGAGGAGGTAGGTGGCAAATCCAACCAATAGGAATCAACCACAAAAGGTGGAGATGAACTACCAAAAGTGGAGATGCCCATCAAAGGTGGAAAGTATGGACCACCAAAAGTGGAAAGTGGTTCCACCCTTTAAGGAAGGGAACACCTCATCACTTATCTCCTAGTTACTAAATAATAAACTCACTTTATTATCCTAAGCAAGCTTAATTAAGTGTAGGAAAAACCTAGGACTAAGGGAAAATTAATTAACCCACTAGGAAAATAAAAACCTACACTAACACAACTTAATAGATAACTTCATTCATATCATTATAGAAGTTCATCCAATACAACACAATGAGATTAAGTGCTTTCCACAATACATTTCTAAGTAAATAGATGACAGCAGTATGAATGAACAGCCATGCAAATTTCAGACTATTTAATACACAGACTGGAACCTCCTTTACAAGACTTTCTGGGAAATGAAGTTGCAGCAATACATAACTTAGAAATGTAACTCGGTTACAATATTAAAATACCCGTTATGGCAGCTCATGTCTGAAAGATATCATAATAGTGATATTTGGAATATTTGGTAATTTGGAAATACAGATTACATACGGTTTTCTATTTCTGATATTTCATTTGATGATTATAACTCTTCATACATGGAAATAAGTGAACATTGTATGTTGTGATAGTCTGAAACAAACAAATACTCAAACTTGGAAGGAATGGCTGCTCCTTATGCACCTAGAACAAAAAATCTTCCTTGCATAGGATGGCGGTTATTGTTCTTAATCACGTCCAATAACATCACATGCACCCTGTCACCATATACTCCACACAGGCCGCTAGACTTTTGATTTCCCCGGCTCCAAACAGTCACACCCAACAATTATAGGAATTCCCTTTCACAGACTCATAGCTGGCAGAAATAGATATTGCAGACTAGAAGGAGCCCGCACCCCTCCAAGAACCTCACGAAACCCCTCCACAAACCAATGACTTAGCAAAGAGGCAGTGCTAACTCAGTAAACAGCATTAGCACATCATATGCAACCTCGCACCCTCCAATACCTCTCACAATTTGATTATTTGTTATCTCATAATGCTGGCGCACTACTACAAAAATATATACCAGTCGACCAAGGGGTTTAGGAAGCAATAACTCTTTAGAGACTCCATGCGAAAATGGAATATGTCTGCAATAATCACACCCTTAAACCCTACGCCCTTGCAATATATTTTTCCCTCAAAATATGCAACAATAGCACTCATCTAAACCCATGACCAAGAACTGTGATCTTCATTCAACAATGTAAACACCTCATTACCAATCAACTAGCCAGATGAAATCTTCAATCTCGAAATATGCAAATGAAGCACAAGCATAGACTTTGAATGAATCTATTAGCTATCACCCAGAGAGGATCTTTCACCACTATGGATGATATTCTTCAAGAGGGGTTTTGTCCTCCAGAAGTTTGAGATGAACTAAGTTCAATCTCCAGAACCATGAGGGCTTCAATTAGAGAAATAGAATAAACTCAAGATTACCTAAATGAGCTCTCATAACCTTCCTTTATACTTTTCCCACCAAACTCTCCAAAAGCTCCTATTTAAAAATTCACTTTTTAATTTAAACTCCCTTTTAGCTCCAAAAAAGAACTTTTTATTAAAATAATGATAATTTGACACGCAAGGTCCCTATTTAATACATCCATGATTTAAAACATTTCATCTTGGTTCCGAAAAGCTATAACACTAAGGTGTTTTTAAATATTTTTAAAAATATTTGGTAGCCTTAGTAAAATAATTAAAATAAAGCCATTAATATACTCATTTTGCGGAAACTGTCAGAATGCATCGAAATCGAAAACTAACTGCATTGGAGTGATCTCAATGAAGAATAATGATCAACAGAGTTGATTGGGTGACTTACTATAAATAGACACTCTCTCCACGAATCTTGGAGCCCAAACCAAAAGCCAGAAATAACATTTGAAAGCATCGTAAAAACCATCTAAGCTCATTGGTAACCTCAAATTACCCCTCCGATCAGGCAAGCATAAACCTAGAAGTCATCTCCAATTGTAGAGCAAGAGAACCCTAAAATGGGGACATTACATTTAGCCTATCTAGGAGAGTCTTATTCACATTTGTTAATTTCACACATAGGGACCTTTTTCTTTTTTCTCACCTCATGTGGTTGAGACATGTTTAATCACCTTTTGAGACACATTTACTTACCTTTTGAGACACCTGACTCATGTGCACATGGCACCTTTATCACACTTGTCATGTGCACATGAAGAGACACATGTTGCATACACATGCAAGGTCATTAGAATCCACAACTACCTTCTCATCTCACCCCTTTCTATATAATCAAGGGGTTCATATGTAATTGTAAGCTTTTTTGGGCACACACATATTGTATGAATATTATTGTATTTTGGCTCTATTGAAATCTCTTGTAGAAGGCTTATCATTGTTATGCAGGATCTAATGGGCCGTGAGTGTCAAATATGTGACTCCAACAAAATTTTCCATTAAGAAAATAATTTCAACTTACCTAATGCTGGAAAGTTTCCACAAGGGACAGATTTAATATAGTTTAACAAGTTTGATAGCAATTGATGAAGTTTGAATTGTATAACATTGTAATTTCTATACATGAGCTCTCCAACACTATATAACATGCCCAAGTCTAATATGAAATACATTGTGGGCATGACAAGACGCCCTTTTTGTAATGTCCCCTTCTCAAGGTTGAGTGTGACAGGAGACTTTCAACCTATTTAATTCTGGTAGGCTAATCAAGATGTTGGCAAAGGAACATTTAATTAATTAAATTTAAGTTGTCTTAAATTCTTAATTTTCAAGCAACTTCGGTTTAAATAATATTTTTTATAAAGTTGAACATTTAATGATAAAACGACTTATTTTAGCTTGAAAAGTGAATTAAAAATTAAGGGGACACTTTATGAAAAAGATACTTCTCAAAAGTTCAAAAAAGGAGATAAAAAGGAAAATTGGATGAGGAGAGTTTATCTCTTTGGCTATTTTCATTTATTATTGTAAATTTGCTCCAACAAAACCCTAGGATGGAAACCCTAAGGGTAAATTGGTTTCAGATAGGTATTCTTCCTAGCTAGTTTGAGTGGATTCAGACAGTTCACCAATGTGCATAAGTGTTTATTGATTTTTAAAAATGTAATTGAAGATTTCAATTTTGGAAGTTCTTCGAGTTTTAACAACTAAAAGTGGATTTGAAGGTTTTGCTTGCTCAATTCATTTGTTGCGAAATAGGAAATTGAAAACTTATTTGTATTTCCTTATATTAGCTACCATTCTACTAGTCGAAGTGTGGAAGTCATGGTTTCATTTTTGGTGTGTTTAAAGGAAATTTGAGGGTTTTTCATTACCATTCAGTAGACCACTTGTTCTAGATATTGAAGGTTGTGTGTCTAGGGTTTATTACCAACGATGGATACCATATTTTTATAGATCTAGAATGACAAAAAAGGTGAATTCAATGGGAATGAATAGTTGGAGTTGTGAAAATATCCTGCTAGTCACATGAAACATACTGAAGTGAATAAAAAATAGCCTCCACCCTTATTATTATTGTTGACGCCCTGTTTAAGTTGCTAATATATAGCCATTTACCTGCATGGAGAACGGGAGACCCTATACAAGTGATTATAAGAGATTGAAGAGAGATTTATCATCATTTTGACTCCCTACGTACATACACAAGTTACCCTAATGTTGGCATGGTATCCAAGCATCAAAACAATATGAAATCTTATTGTGACTTCACTATGAGACGTTTCAACTAACATTGACTCCAACAACTTCCCAATTTCATAATTTGTAAAAGGGGTTAGTAATTGCAGACCTTATTCAACAACACTCAATTATACTGAGAGGGGGCAGGGTGAATCAATATAACAACAATCTTTTACTTTTCAAAATTTAAACAACCATAGCAGTAATACTTCACAATCTAATCATCCATAACAATAACACACATGCAAGATCTAGCAATAAGGAACACAAGACAAACACATGATTTACATGGAAACCCTTGTGGGAGAAAACCACAACAAAATATTGCTTATATAGATCTTCTCGTAGGCACCAACCTACTTCATTTACAAATCTTCTTTTGTAGGCACCAACCCGCAGGAGACACCAATCCCCACCACTAAGCACCATCTCAATAAGAGACACCAATCTCTTCAAAAGAGAGGCACCGATCTCTCGATCTCCTTAATTCAAAGGCACCAACTAAAGAGCACACAGGAAATACTGAGAGGGGGGGTGAATCAGTATTTTAGAACTTTTTAAAACTTTATACCAAATTTAACATGTAAATCAGAAATCAAAACATTAAGAGCATCATCAAACACTATTAACAAGATAAACACCAGGATTACGTGGAAAACCCTTTCGGATAAAAAACCACGGCAAAATATTGCTTTTATTTATCCAAAGGGCACCAACCCTGATTACATAAGTGAGCACCAACTTCGATTTCATTTAGTGAGCACCAACCCTCCTTCGAAGCACCAACTCCAGTGGCTGAAGTACCAACTCCAAACTTCAAATAGAAGGCTGCAAAAGCACTATTTCAAGCAATGCCTTCACATAAACTGTGAGGCTCTCAAACTCATACATGCTATCCAAAGTCAATTTCTAATTCACAACACCCTCCAGATTCACACAGAAATTCGATAGTTCCCTTTTAACACATCCTCACACAAAAACTTGAAATCACTTTTTACTCCACCTTACACATAGCACACCTAATCGGACTTTTGAATTCAATTCAAGCTCTCAAAACTTTTTGTTTTGAACATAGAAACTGCAACCAAATCTTAACTCTGTCACTTAAGTACTGCAGAAACAACCACTTAAATCTCATATGAATGCACTTTCAAGTTTGAAAAATAAACTCAATATGCAACTTCCTTGAGTAGACTTCATAATATTTTGAAAAGGATGACTCT
>VDFB02270651.1:177082072-177122739 GCA_007258455.2 Sequoia sempervirens | reverse complement strand
CCTAATTTTTCATAGAGGAGCAGAGCACCACCTAGAGCTGAGGATTAGCCATCAGTTAGGAGTGAATCGAGCAACCACTAGGGCTAGCCATTTTGTTGTAGACACTTTTTGATCACTTTCTTGATTTTATAAAAATATACATTCATGGGCTCATTTTTGATAGCCTCGTGGATATTGTACTTTTGATTTGATATACATACATTGATTTAGATAGTGTACCATGATAGTCATCATTTTTTTGATATATATATGAGATGATTTGGATTTGATATGTGATGTGCTCTTATTTCATGTTTTATGGATGTATGGATGCATATGATATGATGTGATGTTATGCTTATATATTATGATTATGTATGGATGCAATGTGTTGGATGCCCTTCTTTTATTTATGTTTATGTGATATACGATGGTGTAATGATATGCAATGCAATGCAATAGATGTGTGACCTTCTTTTTCAGTATCTTTTGATGATATCTTATTGGATGGATGTTATGACATGCTTATGATATGCAAATGATGTGATATGGATGTATTTAAATTTATGTACTTTTCTATGTAATTTATGATATGATGATGCATGCATATGGATGTATAGATGGATAATGCAGATGCCCATGCTTATGATATGATAATGCAATGTATGTGTATGATATGTGATATGGATTAAGATGCTTAGAATAACAAATCTATGTTATTTGAAACAACTTAAATGATAATGCTGATGCAATGGATTATGTTTACTTTAATTATGATATGCTGTGATGATGTGATATGTATGCATGTTGATGATTTGTGGATGTAGGATGGATACATGATGATTTTTTTGTTGACTGTCATGATACCAGGTTAGATGGAAAGAAGATAGAAGAATAAGAACGAGTGATTTTTACCATTGATCTTGAAGATTGATTCAAAAAGTCTACCAAGTCCATGATCCATCTAGATTTTATTAAATATGGTGATGAGAGATGAATATTTGCTCATATCTTGGGATTGGTATTTTCTTTCATTCCTTATTTTTGATATAACAAATAGACATGATGCATCTTGGTATTATTAATCAGGATGATGTTGTATCTAGTGTAATGGAATTTGACCCTGCAAACAGATAGGATAGTTCTTGTTCACACCTTGAAATACAAAAACTTCATTGGAATATAGTTTAGCAGTTTAGAATATATCAGACCAAAGCATATGCAATAGCCAATAATCTACTCCAAACAACCTCCCTACCCACAAATAAGCATGTATTCGCCAAGATTATTTTACAAGAATACCCACAAGCAAAACAAATGAAAGATAATCATCGATGCACCATTCCTTTCTCTCTAAATAATTTTGATAGAAATCATCAAGAGGTCCTGGGAATGGGTCATTAAGATAAATCTGAAGAAAATATCAAAGACAAACAATTAGTGTTATCTATCTCTTGAAAGTTTAATATAGCTAAGGTGATTTCTGATGTTGATGTCCATCATAGGAAGGATGCATCCTAGGACATGTTTATTAGATGTTTTGATTAGGATGAGGTGTGTGATAAACAGATTATACAAACTTCACTAACTCGTTTATCTATGATTTAGACTTTAGATTTTGACACTTAGGTTTTCCCTTTACAACTTGTGACACTTGTGTTCCATTTGTTTTGCCAAAGGTTGAAGATGATGATTGATTTATTATGGGTGGAGGTTTATTGTGTGTGAAATAAAAATGCAATGGATGGTTTTGGATTTTATAGAATATTTCAATGTTTTTGGTATTTTGAAAATGTTTTGAGGCTGTTTTTGGTCTTTTTGAAAGTTCATGCAAATATTTTGACTTTCAAATTATTTGAGGTTGTTTAGGGTTTTCCAAGGTTTTCCAATGTTTGTGTTTTATGAGTTTTCCAAATGTTTTTGGTGTTTTCTAAGTTTTTGAGAATGTTTAAGGGTTTTCTGATATTTGAATGTTTAAGGATTTTCTAATTTTTTTGAATGTTTAGGGGTTTTTTTAGATTTGACCAAGAACCTAACCTAAAAGACTATCCTAGGGGCCTCGAGGGCTTATCAAAGATGAGCCTTGCCTACATTATACATGCAGAGACCACGTAGTTCGACTTACTTGACTTATTGACAATGAGATATGAACAGTCGATGGATTGCCAGTTTATTATGACAAAATCCTAAAGATTGACCTAGGGTGTCTCGGGGGCTCATCAATGATGGCCTTGCCTACGTTCAAGCTCAAAGACTAAGTAGTTAAACATAGTTATGTTTTGGATTTTGATGGTTGACATTTTTAGAGTTTTGATATGTTTTGGATGTTTTGGATTTTGAATTTACAATTTACAATTTTTTTTGGGATTTTAGCTGTATAGGAATTTGGATGTTTCTTGATTTTTGGCTATACAAGATTTGGATGTTTTTGGATTTTCTAATTTTGCTAGTATTTTTGAATTTTGATGAGATTTTATGATTTTTTTTGGGATTTTCAATGATATTTCCAACCAAGAACCTCAATATATACAAGAACCTGATCTAATCCTTAATGAATTTCCCCTAGTGTTATGCAATAGATTACCTTGATATAGGTAGGACAAACTGACCTTAGGAATATGCCAAGTAGTTCTAAAGGGGATACAATACTTCACAATATCAAGCTATGATACAAATGTAGATGAGTGATGGAATAAATAGGATGAAGATGCTATGGATGGATGTGAGGCAAAGAATGATAGGATAAAGAGCTGAAGAATAGATGGAGGTGCTTTATTTACGCAAGGCACATGTTTGCCAGGTTTTCACTAAGATACTTTCCCAAAGTGCCACTGAAGTGGTTTTCACTAGAGGATGATTATTTTTCTTTACTTAATATTTTTTCTCTTTTCTATTTGGATTTTGATCATTTTATTTTTTGTATTTTCAGTTCCCTTCAAGCCTAGGCATAAAACTCTTTAAGATGCATACTATTGGTTGGTTCCTACAAGGGTTCACCTTCAGGTGTTAACAATTGATATGCTCCTGATCCATAGCTTGTTGTGACGACAAAGGGACCCAACCAGTTAGGCTCAAACTTTCCTTTACTGTCCTGATTTGGAAGATTTTTTTGATTTTGCTTTAGGACAAGATCCCCTACTTAGAAAGACTAACTCTTGATATTCTTGTTATAGCTCTATTTTATTCAATTTTGATATACTTAAAAGTGATTAAGGGCATCAAGATGAGACTCATACAAGAATTATAGCTCATTTAGCTGAGATACTCTATAGTCTTCATCAGTGATTAGGTTTTGTAGTGAGACTCACAATGACCAAAGCTCAACCTCAATAGAAGTGAGATGATTATGATCACAGCAGACCAAGGAGAATAGGGTTGCACACAGCGGGTGTCTGAATCTTTGGTTCAATAGGCCCAAAGGGTGAGATTTGACTACAGTTGCTAGTCACGTCTAGCTTCATTGACCATTTTCTTTAGGATTTTTAGAATGGTCTTATTTGTAGCCTCAACTTGACCGTTGCCCTATGGGTAATACGGGGTAGATAATTGATGTTGGATGTTGAATATTTGACATAGCTCTTTCACATCCTAGTTTTTGAAGGGTGTTCCATTATCGGAAATAAGGGTTTGTGAAACACCATAATGACAAATAAGGTAATTTAGGATAAACTTAGCAATTTGCTTCCCCGTTATGTAGGTCATAGGAATGGTTTCCACCCACTTGGTAAAGTACTTAGTGGCTATTATGATGAAATTATGGCCATTAGATGAGGTTGGAGTAATTTTTCCTATGAGGTCAAGCCCCCACTATGAGAAAGGCCAAGGTGTGACCATGGGCTGTAACTCTTGAGCTGAGGCATGAATAAGATCTCCATGCTGTTGACATTGGACACTTTTACACACACTGATGGGCTTCTCTTTCCATGGTTGGCCAGTAATACCCAATCCTCAACAGTTTCTTGGCTAAAGTCATACCACTAGAATGGGAACCACATAGGCCATCATGTACTTTTGTTAAGGAGATCAAGGCTTCCTCTTGGTTGAGACATCATAGTAATGTCCCCTTGATGCTTCGACAGTATAAGGTATCACCTAGGATCACGAATTGGGATGCACTCTTAACAAAGGTTTTTTTAAGGTTGGAGGTGATATCAGATGGGAGGGTTCCTTTGCTAAGGTAGGTGAATATATCATGATACCATGGGGATCCAAGACCAATGATGACACACACAAATTCATATTCTAGGATTTCAAAAGTTGGTACGAGAAGTTCTACCAAGAATTTACATTGAAGGAGGTTGTGTGGCATGTCTAACAATGGTCCAATTCTTTCCATAGCATCTGTTGCATGGTTGTTCATGCGAGGAATCTGCTCAAAATTTATATCAATGAAAAGGTCCTTGAGGTTTTCTACCATCTTCTTATAAGGAGTGAGTTTATCATCCTTAGTTTGGTAGTCATCATTGACTTGATTGATAACCAGTTGTGAGTCCCCATAGACTTTCAACTCTTGTATTTTCCATTGAACTACTATCCTTAGACCTATGATTAGGGATTTGTACTCAACAATGATGTTAGTACATGGAAATGACAGCTGGTATGAATTTGGAATGCAATCACCTTGGGGGTGATAAAGAGAATACCCACCCCTAATCCATGTTGGGTGAATGATCCATCAAAGTAAATTTTCCACCAATTGGTTATATTGATAAGGAACACTAATTCATCAAGAAATTCAGATATTAAAGGATTCTCTGCATAGATAGGTTCTTCTATTAGTTAGTTTGTGATCACTTTTATTTTTATTGCCTTGCATTCCATGTACTCTATGTCAAACTCAGTCAAGATCATTCCCCATTTGGCCATTCACCTAGTGAGAGTTGCTTTGTATAACATGTATTTCAATGGGTCAATCTTTGCAATAAGCTTGATTTGATGCAACAATATGTAGTGTCTAAAATTTTGTGAAGCAAAAACCACTGCTAGGAATGCTTTCTCAATGGATGAATAGTTCATTTCATAGCCCACCAAGGTCCTGCTAATGTAATAGATAGCTCTTTCTTTTCCATTTTCATCATATTGTGCTAGAAGATCACCTAGTGTTGCTGATGTTGCTGAGATATATAAGATCAATGGCTTGTTTGGTATCAACGACATGAGCACTGGAGGTATCAATAAGTAGTCCTTGATCTGATGGAAATATTTATTACACTTATCATCCCACTTGTAAGTTATTCCTTGATGGAGAAGATGTGAGAAATGATGGATCTTGTCTAATAGTTGTGCTATGAACCTTTAGATGGAGTGCAACCTTCCTTGTAACCCTCTCATTTGTTTCAATATTTGCGGCGGTTCCATGTCTAGGATGGCTTTCACTTTTTTGGATCAATTTCTATCCCTCTTTATGATATGATGTATCCAAGAAGTATCCCTGATGTAACCCCAAAGACATAGTTTTTCGAGTTTAACTGTTCTTTATACTCTTCGAGTCTGTCGAAGATGGGTCCCAAGAATTCTATGTGCTCACTCCTCTTCTTTGACTTGGCCAAAATATCATCCACATAGTCTTCAACTATTTTTTGGATCATGTCATGAAAGATGAGGGTCATTGCTCTTTGATAGGTCAGTCTTGCATTCTTTAGCCCAAATGACATCATGTTCCAACAATATGTTCCCCATGGACAAGTGAATGTAGTTTTGTGTTGATCCTCCTTGGCAATAATGATTTGATTATAGCCCGAGAAACCATCCATGAGTAATAGCATTTCATTCCCAGTTGTTAAATCCATAATGATGTCAATGTTCAGCAGAGTGAAATCATCCTTCAGGCATGCCTTGTTCAAGTCTTTGAAATTTGTACATATTTTGATGCCCTCAGTGGGTTTGGAGACTGGTACCAGGTTGGAAACCCACTTAGGATAGTCAATGGGTCAGATAAATTTGATGTCAAGAAGCTTTTTTAACTCAAGTTTCACCAAGAGTGCTATCTGAGGGTGCATCTTTCTCAATTTTTGCTTTACTAGTTTAGCTTCTGGGTAGACTGCTAGATGATGCACAAATACTTTTGGATCAATCCCTGGAATATCTATGTATGACCATGCAAATTTGGTTCTTTTCTCTTTCAGGAATGCTTCTAGGCTCTTTTGTTCTTTGTCCAACAAGGATTCGACATAGAAAGTGATCTTTGGCGCCTCTTTTGTTCCCACATTCACTAGGGTTTCCTTTTTTGCTAATACTGCTGAATTTTTTGGATGCATTTCATTGAGGGGGAGATTGAATCCCTCATCCTTGGGTATCTCAGAGAGGTTTTCACCCTTGGATGCATCCTTTCTTTTTACTATTTTAGGATAAGAAAGTGCCATGGTGTGGTTTTCACTTAAAGATATGCATGTTAGTTGCATGTCGTCAATTTTACGACAGAAGGATTCAATTGTCTCCCCATAGTACGCCATTGTGTCTAGTTCTATATCAAATCAAACTTTGTGATCTGCCCATGGTAAGTTGTCATGAAGTCCCATGAATTTGGAGATTGCTTCATCATTTTTGAATAAATCTAGAATCAGTGGTCCTTGTTGGTCCCAGTCAATGAGTTGTGGGTATACTAGGCTTATTTTAGTGGGTTGATCATTTGGGGCGAAGGATACTATGGATATGATGAAGAGAGAGTTATTCTCAAATAGGTCAGCAACATCAAGGGGGAAGTCATCTAGGGTAGTATCTCACGATGTTGGTAACTAAGAGGAAACCTCAACCTGCTTAGTGGAAGTAGCTTTTCCAATAAGGGTAACCTTGCTAGTAGTACATCCTAGGCCAAGATACTTTGGATATTTCTTAGGAATGATGGGTTCTATAAAACCATTTTCATTTTGTCCTAGTTTATTGTTCTTGTTGTACCCCCATCCCTTTATTAGCTGCAAGCCTTTGCTGTCATCTTCCATGGGAAGAGCGGGGACGGGTCGTTCATCTTGATATAGCAGTTTAGAGATATCTTCCTCATTGACATCTTCTTTTTTCAAATCTCCCCACTTGGTGAAGGTAGTAGCTTCTATTTTTACTGTTTTGGCTATTTTGTTGATAGGTGTGGGTTTCCCATGAGATTTGGGAGAAAGAGGTAGCTCTCCCAACACAAAAGTGTCCTATAGTTTATAATTTCCACAACCATAATCCTAGATCACTACTTTAATATCGAGAATGTTCTACACAATGGGTCTTTTAGTTTCTGAGGTACATGCAAGGGTAGATGGGTCAATGAATGAGGTAGAAGGGGTAGGCCCTTCATTATTTTTAGGGATCTAGATTATTTTGTAAAACTTGGCCTCAAGGTTCTTGCAGTAGTAAAAGGGATCAGGATCTCCATGGATGGTAACTTCTCTGTCCTCAAAAGGAAACTTTACACATTGGTGATAGGTTGAAGCTACCACTTTTAGGGCATGAATCTAGGGTCAACCAAGCAAGACGTTGTAGGGGAGATCAAGGTGTAACACTTGGAATGTAGTCTCTGTGATGACAGGTCCCACTTAGATGGGTAGTACGATGATGCCTTGTAATACTCGCTCTTGATCGTCATATGCTCTGATGGTGGTACTCTTTACTTTCTCAATAGTATCCTTTGAATATCCCTGGTTCTTGATCAATTGAAGGGTGCAAATGTTTAGACCAACACCTCCATCTACTAAGATTATTTTAACCTTGTTCTTATGAATAATGACATCAAGGTGTAAATCACGGTTATGAGATGGTTGTGATGGTAGGTCTTGTTTTGAGAAGGTAAGAAGATGATGGATAGTGAGATGTCCTACCATAGCTTGAAACTGCTCTATATCCATATCCTTAGGGATGGATGATGAGGAGAAAGCTTTCTCTAATATTTCTCTATGTGCGGGGAATAGCCTCAATAGTTCCAGGATATAAATCTATGCTGGGGTCTTCTTAAGCCGATCTAGGAGATTGTATTTGCTATAGTTTGATGTTTGCAAAGTAGGTTGTGACTTAGATTGAGATGGGACTCCTTGGATGGTGACCTTGCCATGTTGTGTGGTGATTCCACACTCCATGCTAGGGCCTTTGATGGTGACAATGGTGATGAAACTATCACAGGAAGTGACTACATTGGAATAGGTATGTTGCAGGTTTGTGTAATCCTTACCTTTTCCAGTGTTGTTTCCTTTTCTATGATCTACCATAGGGTTATTGTATATCTTGAGATCCTAATTTTTGGTTGGTACTTCAACAAATATGTCTCCATTCTCAATAAGGTCTTGGATAACATTTTTGAGTCTCATAGAGTTCGATGTTTTGTTTCCTTTAATTTTGTGAAAGTTACAAAGATATTTTTAATTGTACCATGGCGGTTTATCTTGTGGTTCTTGGTAGTTTTAAAAACTGGGAAGCATTATCAGGTTTTAATCTACCATTTTCTTCATGATGGTTTCAATAGGTTTTGAAAACTGTGTGTACTTACATTTCAGATAGTTGTTTCTATTGGGATTTTGTCGTTGTTGCATTTCAGTGTTATTGATATGATTTTTTGTGATGGTGTAGCTTGTTGTATGGTTGGTTGAGTGTTAGTTGTTTGATTATTGTTTGGCCTAGGAGAAATTAGGACTACCTTAGCATCTACCACACCATCATTCATTATGTTCTTGTTCTTACCCCAGACACGAGGCTTGTCATTTGAACTGGTGGATGGGCGGTTGTCTTTGTAGGCTTGAGTATTTCCCTATGAGATTAGAGCTCTCTCGATGTTAAGGGCACTGCATCTTTAAGTGGAAGGATAGATCTAGATCTAGATTTTCAATGATAATCCCCACATTGTCATCGAGAATTGGCCATTTGCTTTTACTAGCTCTCTATCTCCATCATTGTAAGAAATTGGAAAAAGATTCTCCTTTGTTTTTTTTGAGAGTATATAACTCTTCTAAGATCATGTACATGTCAAGATTAAAGGATGAATGATCTATGAATCTGCCAATGATTTCTTGGAAGGTTTTGATACCTGGAGGCAACTGAGAAAACCAGTCGATGGCGGGGCTTGTCAAGGTTCATGGAAAGAGGCACATCAAATAGGACTCATTGCAGGAAAACTCCATATACATGATGTTAAAATCTTTGACATGGTCCACAGGACTTCCTCTCCCTTTGTATTTATCAAATTTGGGGACTTCAAAACTGGGAGGGAATGGTACCATTATGATGTTTTGATCAAATGGATATGGGCATAGGTTTTGTGTATGGGGCTTCTTCATTTTTCCCATCCAGATATCTTGCATTTCTTGTGTTAACGCCTTGAGTTGTGATGCTACATCATCTTCTGGGTTTGGTGGAGGAACATATTGTGGGAAGGTGGATGAAATGTATCTGGGATTATGATATAATGGGGTGTTGTATGGTGTGTATGGTGGTGTAGGATATTGTGAAGGTGATGGTGGTGAAGGCATAAATGTTCCTAATGTGTTTGGATTGATGATGTTCTATTGGGGGTTATAGTGTAAACCTTATTATTGTTATTGTTATTACTGGGCATACTATTGGGCTAGTAAGGCTTGCTATTGATGTTGTGTTGCTAAGGTTGCTTGCTATTGTTATTGTGCTTCTAAGGTTGCTTGTTGTTGTTTTTGTTGTGCTGCTAAGGCTGCTTGCTATTGTTGATGTTTTTTTTGTGCTACTCAAGCTACTTGCTATTGTTGTTGTGCTGATAGGGATGCTTGTTGTGCTTATTGTTTTGTTGTTGTGCTACTAAGGTTGCTTGTTGTTGTTGTTGTCTTGCTAAAATTTTCTTGTTGTTGTTATGGCTTGATGATATGCATGTTGTGCTTGTTGCAAGGCTAGAGGATGTGCTTGCAATGTAGGATCGGTTGGTTGTTGGGACATATGATGAGTTGATGTTTACACAAATTGTGGAGTTTTGATGAAGTTGGGGTTTCCTTAGTTTGCTTACTCTCCTTGTAAGATGGTGGATTAGGATGGAGGAATGTAATTTTGAGGTTTCCCATTTGATTTTGCATGATGAGAGGATCATGGGGAAGAAGATGATGGTGCCATTAAGTATTGAAATGGAAATGACACATTAGGACGCCAGGTCGATTGATTGAAAGGATTCCCTTGATCGATGTTTTGGGATTTCTTGAGTTTGAGATGTGGTCAAGGTACTTGGTTGATGGGGTTTGTGTTAAAGAGTTTGTTTTTGAGTTGGGTTTGTGATGTTAGTGTATTTTTGGGAAATCAATGGGATGCGATGAACTCATTAGGGGATTTGATAAAGATTTTCTATATTGTGTTGAAGGTTGGTTTTGCGTAAGGGGATTAACTTTCCATTTTGGGTCTATTTGAGACACTTGGTCCACACTTCCTTGTGTGATGTTGGGAACACTTGTGGTACTTGTGGGGATGGATGAAGAGGGGTATGCTCAATATGTTGAGGTTGCCATGGATTCATGAAGTGTAAGTGGTTTATGTTGATGTAGGGGATGTTCGGGAATAGGAGGATCACCAAATGTTGGTGTCCAAGTGGTGGTTTGAGAAGGATTGGTGTTGACGGTACCCACAAGTGTGTTACTTTCCAATGGAAGAGTGTGGCCAAACTCCTTAGCAAGACTAGTGCAAGACTAGGAGTTGGTGTGTGACTTAACCCTAGTGATGGAGTTGTTTGAATGGTGGATGAAGTCAATCCTTGTGTCGATGATTGTGCAACAAAAGATGGGGAAACTGGAGCCACGTTTTATAAAGTTTGATGTTCTTGTTTGTACTCCATGATTTCTTCTTTAGTAAGTCCAAATGGGTTGTTTGTGATGTCTTCTATCTCATATGGCCCTGATGGAGATGAGGGTTGTTGTGATGGGGTAACTTGACTTCTTGGATCAAATTCTTTAGGATTGGGATCACTCGAGGTGAATGTGACTTTTATTTTTTCCATGATTCTCTTGTGTTGTGATTTTTTCTTTAACATAAATTGTGGGTCACCTATGGGAGACTTATGTTGAGATTTGTAATGTTTAAACTCTCTAGTTGACTCAAATCTTGCTAAAAGGTATGCCCTAAGTCATTTTGGAGCAATGGTGATAATGGGAGATGAAAAAATGAATGATATGGGGAGTGATCTTTGAAAATGGTTTGGGACAACACTTTTGACTTAAAGGTTTGATTGTTTGATGTTTGGATAAAGGATGTTTAATGGATTTGTGAATATTTAAGGTAGACTTGTGACCTTCAAGATAGAATAGTCCAAAAGTGATAACTAACTTAACTAAATGCATGTAAAAGGATTCATTTTACATACAAAGTAGTTAAGTTAGGGTTTGGGTTGATAGATGTCTAAGACCAAAGTGTTGGTGTGTTTCAAGAGTTTGCAAATTTTTGTGAAGTGAGGTTTGAAATTTGATAAGGGAGGGATGAAATGTTTGACCAATGTTGACCTAGAGTGAACCTTTGTTTTGCAGGACCAAGGTAGTGAAAAAAATGCTATAACTCTAAAATTTTCAAACCCTAAAGGCTCAATGATCAAGGAGAAGTTCTTGTGAAATGTGTAGATCTGGTTGTTCATGAAATAGCATAGAAAATGTCTCCTTATTGATCTATCTAGTTGCGTTTATTCCTTAAGATATGTTTTCTAATATACTTTGCACTATGATGTCTAAGTTTGAAATAGCAACATGTAGACCTTCTCTTGGGGATTTTTATTTTTTGAGAGATCATTTAGAGAATCACAAGCTTTATGAAAAAAAGGATATTTATTGCCATGTAGGAGTTGGTAATATGGGCCTTTCGACCACAATACCAGCTTGTTCCTCTTGTTCATCTAGAATGTATGCTGTGTTTCTCCACTGGATTGGTGTTTCCTTTGTTTCAAAAGTGAAGCTCCTCAAACTAATAATTATATCTATTTGTTCTCCTTTAATTAGTTCAAAGTTTGGTTGAATGATAGTAGGCGTAATGTTTGGTTGTTCAACTGGAGCAATCAGACGCCAAATGGTCTTGTGGGGTTCAATTTTTCAATTTATCTTTCTTAATGAGTTTATTTTTACCACAAACACTTTGTCTTGCTTAAGATTCAAACTAAATGTCTATGTCAAAAACATCATTCATTCCACAAATTCCATTTTGTGAAAAGGATGAAGTTAGGGGCATAGTTACCTAGGTTAACTTTGGGAAGTATGGATTGAGATGTAAACCAAAATATTTAGAAGTCTCTAAGAATAAATCCTTAGGACAAGCATCAATATCAAGGTTTTTTCAAAGGGTATCCATACTTATACCAAAGGGTTTGAAATTTCAAAAAGACTTGTTGATGTTTGTTTGCAATTGTTTTGGAACCAAGCAAGTGTTTAATTGACTCACAAGCATTTACAATCCAAGGTAGAGCGGGTATGTATTTCTTAGTAGGCTTACTATCATCCCCTAAGAGATGATTAATCCGTGAAGGTGGAATGGACAAATAGCATATGTCAAGGAAATGTACTGTCTTGAAATGCCAAGCAAAGGAGTCCCTTCCCCATTTGCTTTATTTCCTCAACCAAAAACTAGACATGGTAAGTAACTTTTGGGAATGGTGCTCCTCCCATGTAGTACCTTAAAATATGTTTTAGAATTGGACTTGGTTAGCCACTAAAAACAAGGATTTTAATGACCATATTTGAGATAAATTGGTGCTATACGCATGACAATTCACTCAATTAAGAGGCATTCAATCCCTTAGACATATCTAAGGGTTTTAATGCATCACAAGGATACTAAGGGAGATATTTGTCAATATAGGACAATCACAATCAGCTGGTTAATGACTTTAGTCACAACCAATTATTTATATAGCGGACCGAAATGAAAGCACTGCTTGGGTGGTTCCCTCTCACAAGTTGGGAGGTAGGCCCTCTAGAGGTAACACATGTTTGAAGCTTAAAATGCTTTTCGTCACCCAATATTTCCAATAGGCACAAGGGGAGAGGATAGGAACTTCCAATAAGAAAAGGTATACTTGCATGTTTCTCTTCACCCAAGATCACACGAAGTGCAAGGGGAGAGGATACACACAACAAGCATACATAAGCAAATCAGACACATGTTCATTTTAACCTTGAAAAACATAATGAATTTTTTTTAAGCACCAAACAAAGTGTGTAGATTGTTTTGTTCAATTTTAAACCAACAAGCATAATGATGTGAGGGTTCAGTTTTAACCAATTTGATTGTTCATTTTAAACCCAAAAGAAATCTAGTTGGTCCTAAAATGTGAAATCAATCATCATAAATGGGTTATAATTATCCGATAAGTGTCGAAAAACTTGTTACAATTATAAAATCAAATGACAATATTCTCCTTCACTTCGAATGTTATGGTCCAAACCTGCAAAACTAGTTAGCCTAAAAAAACCAAAATGAGAAGTTAGTGACATGATAGCAATCCGATGAAGTCAAAAAATTAAAACACATGTCAAAATTCAAGTTCAGTTTTGTTTACTTGTAAATAGTGACACTGAAATCAATTGTGTTGCTATATTTCCATCAAATGCATCACTATATCGAAGTTGCATTGTTGTATTGAAAATTGGGGTGAGTCGCTTTGCAGTAAACAGTGACGTCAAATGCGTCACTATATCAATTGCATTGCTAAATAAAAATTTATGGCACAATGTAAAATAAGGTTAGTGTCACTATTTAAATGCGTTGCTAAATTAAACATGCTTCATTTTTTTTCAAGATCAAAAGCGTCACACCCAAGATGCATCGGTGAATTTTTAATTGCATCACTGAACCTATAAATACAAGCAAAACATTAATTTAACAAGAAATTTGTTAGATTGATTAGTTCATGCCCTCCTAGCACCAAAATGTGACTGATGACGCAGTATGGGTTAACTTCACTTGATCCATGAGGATTCAAAGCATATTTAATCCACTAAGGATTAATCCCAATAAGATCATTCGATTTAAACAAAGTGAGGAAGCCATTAAAATTATCATTCTAAACATGAAAGCTTGATAAACATCTACTCTAAGACATTGAAACTTATCCTATTGGGGGTGTGGTGTCATATTGATGTGGAATGGTGAACCTTTCCCAATCCATCAGATAATAAGCTTGTTTCAATCAGTTTTATTGAAGAAAACTGATGAAACTGATAAGAGATATATGTGAAACATTATGAAATCTATTTGAACATGATAAATGCTATGATGATCGATGTAAGTGTATGCAAAGCTATTCTAAATGTATGCAATATTCAAAAGATTAAAACGCTAATTGCAAAACATGCTAAATGGATGCACCTAAGTTACCATGGAAGTCATTAATGGATGCTCTAAGCTAATAATGCAAGTAAAATAACCTAAAATGCTTTTAAAACATAAAATGTGAGTGCAAGATGAGATTAATTTTAACAGCATAAGTTTACTATTAAAAGATGGATCCCTTTTCAATAAATGCAAGCTCTATTTATAGAATAGGCAAAATGAGACCGATGGCCAAGATTGAAAGGATTAATCAACAGTCATAATGGAAGGAAGATGGAGGCATGAATCATGGATTCCCATCAAGCATTGAGGATGCAAGATGATATTTAATCAAGGGCTTACATTCATCCAAAAAAAATACACTTTCAAAACTTGCATAAGAAGCTTTGTTGAAAGTTTGTTATAAAAACGAATATTCCCTTTTTCAAATGAGTGAAGAAAGAGAATATTCTCAAAGAATATTCTCATGGGTGAGGAAAATTAGATATTTAGTTAATTAAAACCAAATTTAATTATGCAAAGGGGAAGGAATATTCTATGAGAATATTCCTTTTGGAGGAATGTGCAAAGGAGGAATATTCTCAAGGAATATTCCCTTGCAAGTGGTAGGATTAAATTTAATTAGTAATTTGATAATTACATAAAGTTTCAATTATGCACATTAGGGGAATTAGGATATTCATTAAATAAATGATTTAATGAGAAGGGGGATGTGATATGATTTAATTAAATAAGTTAGCGTTATCTAATTAAATAAATTAGCATTATTTAATTAAATAAATTAGCGTTATTTAATTAAATAAATTAGTGTTATTTAATTAAATAAGAGGACATAGGGATTTAAATTAGACAAGTTGATTTATCCAATTTAACAGGATGAAATGTTAGCATGAAAGGGGTGAATGAACCTAATTAGGTCAATTAGATTAATAGACAAAATTAACATAGTTAGTTAAATAGATAGGCTAATTTAATCAATTAAGTGAAAAGATGGTGGGTTTTAGGAGGAAACGATGTTAGTATATCAGATTTGAGTGCATGATATCATTTAGGACATTTTTAGGTGTCTACAAAAAAAAATGACCAAACACTTTAATTTCTGTTGAGGAATGCACAATTTTATTTTGTTGACCATTAAGACAAGGCTTTAGAAAAAGAAAAAAATTGCTATCTTGTACACACTTTTTCGTTTTACTTTATTTTTATTTTTATTTTCTTTATTTTTCATTTTTATGAACTTAAAAAGAACATTGCAATGAAGTGTATACTGTGTATTTCATGTTTGGAAAACTAGGCTTCTATCCTCTCCCCTCATGCATTTTATGTGATCTTGGGTGATGAAAATCATCTTGAGTTTCACACTTTGTTTACATTTCAAAGCATACCTTTAGAGGGCTTGCCTCCCGATTTGTGAGAGAGAATGACCCAAGTGGGACTTTTTTTTTGGTCCACTACATAAATAACTGTGGGTGTGACGAAAGTAATCAACCACATGGTGTGTATGTTCTATAATGGCGAAAGTCTCCCCTAGTATCCATGAGATATGCAAAATTCCACAAGGGCTGGGAGGCCTCTTAATTGAGTGAATTTATGCATGTATAGACACCAATTAAAAATCCCAAAACATGACTAAGAACCAATGTTGTAGAATCCACCCCTTTTCATCCAAAAACATTCTTTGAAGTGGTGCATCTGAACTTTGATTATGAGAAGTTACTTACCAAGTCCGACTTATGGTTGATCTTAAAAACATCTCCATTCGTTGCATGTAAAATCATCCCTTTGGGGCATGAGGTAATCCCACCTAAAAGGAAGTGTCTATCCCTAGGGTGTAAATTGTCTTGACAAAATTTCCAAATCTATTCAATTAATTTGAAACATCAAACATTGTGCTTGAATTAAAACGAACACATCAAAACAAGCATTTAACATGGTTCTCAAACATCAAACCCTTTGAATTTAGTGCAAATACTTTGAAAAGAGCCCTATGTTTGCACTCCCTAAAAGATATCTTAAACAAATATCTTTGAAGGTTTTTGAATGTTTAGGATCACATTTCAAGTCACATTAAGGACAAAGTAAACATTGGAAACTATAAATTTAGCATTTCGACTTCCATGAACATTGAGCTTTTGTGGAAAGAAACATGCTTAAAGTTGTAGATATTTTTAGGGTCAAATAGTTTTGATTGCTATGTTGTGATATAACTTTCCAAAATGTCAAATCAAATAAAAAAAAACCTTCAAATCCTCAAATTTATCCAATGTTGCTGCCAAAAATTAGAAACTGGAAAACAAATCTACACAGAATACCACTTTTGTTGTTGTTTCTATCGCACTTGACCAAAAACTGGCCACATTTTCTAAAAATAAACTTTCTCTCTCTGTTTATGATAGCTACTCATAAAAATCTACCATGTTTGACAATTTGAATGCACTTGACTAAAAACTGGTCACATTTGATCTTTTTGTGCCGTAATTGACAAAATTAACTAGCTGCAATTGACTACAAACCTGCTGCTTTTGACCAAAAAGCCTGCTTTTGATTGTGCAATTCACCAATTTGAAAAACTTGACATAGAGGCCAAGCTTGAAAAATATTACTGCATTTTATTTTCTGATTTGGCCACACTTGACCATAATTTGGTTGTAGTTGACTATTTTAGCCACTTTTTCTTCAAACCTATTGCTTTTGCTCTATTTCCTAGTGAAAATTAGAAAACCAATTTGAAACAGGTTACAAATCCTTTGAGAATGAAATAATTAGACTCCCAAGATGTGTCATAATCGGTCCATCATCCATTGGAAAAATTCAACAACTCATCCTACTTTTAGAAATCAAAATCAAAACAAACAACTTGGATCATTCCTTCACCCACACTTCTAATATATCAACATTTGCTTGAACCTCAAGGCTAGTTCAAGTAAATTTACCACAACACATCCTCTAGAAAAGAAGTGAAATATCGGTTCAAGCCTTTCAAAAATTTGAGTTCCAAAAATAACGTCATCCCAGAACATCGCTCAAACCTTAGGGTCTTGAGAATCACAAAAACATTATCAACACCAACATTTTCATCATTTCACCTTATGACCATTTGACATCCGATTGCTCCAATTCAACAATTGAACCTTACACCAGCTATCATACAACCAAACTTTAAGTTAATTGAAGGAGAACAAACAAACATAATCAATAGTTTGAGAAGCTTCATATTCAAAACAAAGGAAACACCAAACCAGTGGAGAAACATAACAAACATCCTAGACAAACAAGAGTGAAAAGCCGATCTTGCAACCGGAAGGCCTGTATTACCACCTCCTGTGTGGCAATAGGTATCCTCTCCTCAAAAATAGAAAATCCCAAAATCAAACGCAATTTCGTTTCCTTAAAAGATAGAAAATCCCAAAAACAAACACAATCTCATTTCCTCCAAAAATAGAAAATCTCAAAAACAAAGCATTCTTTCATTCCATAGTTAGAAGTCACCAAATGTTTGCAAAAGCTTGGCATTTTTTTTATGACAATTACAAGATCACAACATAGAAAAAAAATGGAAGAAAACAAAAGGAATGCTAGTATTCCCCACACAAACACCACAAATGATGAAAGTGGCCCATGGGGCTATAAGCCAAGTGACCTTGAAACGCCTCAAAAGAGACCCACGTTCAAAGCAATGGAAAACCAATCACTTAGTGAAGAAGAGGTAATCCGTAGACAAAAAGAAGCAATTGATAGATCAAAGCAAAATCCCAAGGATATGGTCATAGAGGAGGTGGATAGTGAGGAAGAAATAAATGATGAAGAATTATTTCAACATTCTAACAATTCCAAGGTGCTCAAACTAATGGAAAAAATCTTAAGAAAGGATTCAAATACTTCTTCAAGTTAGCACAAAGTGGTGCTAAGTTGCCTATAGAATTTAACATAGAAGGTCTTAAAGATCCTCACTTTATTCCCTTAGGAGATAACTTAGTTGTGAGAGAAATACACAAACCATTAGAAATTTGAAACATGTAAGTAGTCTTCTCAAAAGGAAATGATCAACCAATGGAAAACCCTTTGTATAGAAAACCATCCCAAATCGAACAAGTGGCAGTGGCCCAACAATATCAGGGAGGTTCATCTCAATACATGCCCCAAAACACTTCATATATTGACCCTTCCCAAAATGTACCAAATCAATAAGGGAAATTTCCACAACAGTACCATCAACAAGGTGGTTCATATGGTCCCCTTCCCAATCAATAGTACCAACAACAAGGTGTGTCGCAGGGTACCCTTTCCAATCAACAAGGTGGGCCACATGGTCGCCTTCCCAATCAACAGTACCAACAACAAGGTGTTCCACAAAGTACCCTTTCCAATCAAAAAGGTGGGTCATATGTTCCCCTTCCCAATCAACAGTACCAATAACAAGGTGTACAATAGGGTACCCTTTCCAATCAGAACGGTGGGTCATATGGTCCCCTTCCTAATCAACAGTACCAACAATAGGGTGTGCCACATGGTACCCTTCCCAATTCATCCCATCAACAAGGTGTCCCACCAACGCATTATTAGGGTAACTTTTAGAATAGTTTTCCCCAATAGGAAGGTGTGCCACATGGTACCTTTTCCAATTCATCCCATCAACAAGGTGCCCTGCCAACACATTATTGGGGTAGCCTTAAAAATAGTTCACCCCAACAATAAGGTGTGCCATAGGGTACCCTTCCCAATTCATCCCATCAACAAGGTGTCCCACCAATGCATTATCAGGGAACCCTTCAATACATTCATCCCAACCACGAGGTGTACCACCAATGCACTATCAAGGTACCCCTCCTCAACAACAACAACAACAAGGAGCTAACCATCCTTACATTCAACAAGGAGCTAACCATCCTTCCATTCAACAAGGAGCTAACCCTCCTTACATTCAACAAGGACCTAATCCTCCTTTCACACAACAAGGATTTAAATCTCCTTCCACCCAACATGGTTACCAAGGTCTCATACCTCTACAATACCCAACCTATGACCAAAACATGGTAGAACAACAAGGTTACTACACATAGGATCCACAAACAAACGTACCAAAAAAAGAGGTAGATATACAACTATAGGTCATGAATCAAAGAATATCAGATATGCAGATAGGAAAACCAAAGACTTATACCATTTAGGATATATTTCCTTTTCCTTTTGATCATTCCATTACTATGCTTCCTTGTCCAAACAAATTTGAGATACCAAAGTTTTAAAAGTGCAAGGAAAAGGAGATCTAGTAGAACACATACAAGATTTATTGGTATCATGCATGGAAGTCCAAAACAATGATTCTTATCTAATGAGGATCTTTCCATGTAGCCTTACTGGTCATGCTATGGAGTGGTTCTCCCATCTACCCCCAAGAATTAGAAGTTTTGATGAACTAACTACCAAATTCGTAAACCACTTCTCATTCAATTAGAATAGGACATCACCATCACAAATCTATACAAGATTAAACAGAGTCAAGGAAAATCCTTCACCTCCTACCTACAACAATGGAGACATAAAGCTAGTCGATGCAAGTATCCTATTCCTGACAAGGAACTGGTAGACATATTTGTTTCCATGTCCAATCAGAATTCAACTACAACTCACCATGTTGTGTCTCACAAAATTCGAAGAGACCATTGAGAAGGGACTACATAGAAAGGGCTCTCATAGCAAGGGAAGTGATTAAGCTAAACAACCCAAGAGACAATTCCTCTAATTCAAATGAGAAACTAAAGATTTGGTCCAAGAAAAAAAATGTCACCAACGATGGGGTAGTTGATGATATAAATATGTGGAATATACAAAATCCTAACACACCAAAAAATAAACCTCAAGTTGCACAAACAAGCTATGCTCCTAATAATGCACAAAATAATAAACTTACCTATCCCAAAAACAATCAAGCATTCAACCAATAGACATATTAGGGAGGACAATAGAGGAAATACGATCAACCAAGAAGGAAGTTCACTACATTAGGAGAGCCACTTGAGACAGTCATGCATAAACTAGTGCAAAAAAACCTCATCAAGGTCAACGATCACCCAAACTATGAAGAGCGAAGCTTCAACACACCATGGTACAACGAGAAGGACTTATGTGTGTTCCAAAAAATAAAAGGACATACAACAAAAAACTGCATGAGACTTAAGCACATAATACAAGACTTGATCAACAAGGGAGAAGTGGATGTCAAACATCGTCCTGGATATAAATACCTCTAGATATACACAAATCCAATTCCAAACCATGCAAAGAAGAATGACAAAGGAAAGGACCAAGACTATCACAATGCTAACTACACCTATGGTGACATAATTCTAGGTACCCTCTCTCAAGCAGATGGTACTAGGATAAATGTATTGACTATACGAGGTAGGGACACTGAATATAATGTATCTACCCATCGAGGGAAAGTTACAATACAAGGAGCCCCACCTAAACCCGCAGCTAAGTCATGAAATGAATACAGTATTATGGAACAAATGGAGAAGACTCTTGCCTTGATTTGAATCCTAGAATTGCTAAAATTATCACCTACACATAGGGAAATACTAGAGAAAGCATTAGAAGCATTGGTTCCTAATGACCTCAATCTAGATCAATTTCAAGCCATGGTTGGAAAAATCATGACCAATCACCATTTAGTATTTTTTGAGAAAGACCTTCCACATAAGTCCTTCCACAACCAAGCTCTCTACATAGAGGTTGGTGTCCACAAAAACGTGGTCAAGAGAGTGTTGATAGATAACGGTGTAGGTCTAAACATCTATACTTTGAAATTTGTGAAACAACTGGGGTATTCTGATGATGTGATAGAAAAAGGAAAGAGCATTACTATAAGGGCCTATGATGACCTCGAAAGAAATTCGGAAGGGACAATCAGGCTACTAGTGCAAATAGGAACAACCATCACATAAAACACATGTCAAGTACTTGATCTTGAGTTACCATATAACCTCCTTCTAGGATTGCCTTGGATTCATGCATTACAAGCGGTTCCTTCAACCTTTCACCAGTGTCTAAAGTTTCCTCACGAAGGAAAGGAGGTTACATTATATGCTAATCCTAAACCCTTCCAATTTTGTGCAAAATTGGAGGAGAATTATAACAAAATCCAACGTATACCCAAGAATAAAATATCATTTCATTCATTCTCATATGTTGACCCTTCCACACTACCATCAACCTCAATTAAACCAACATCAAAGGAGAAACCAAAAACTAACTCCAAGGTTCAAGCAGCTGACAAGGGTAATGGAAATTATCACTTCAATCAAGCATTTTGTATTGGAATACTTCCACCAACACCCAAGGTTTATGGGGGATCTAAGGAGATCAAATATGTTCAAATAATAAAAATGATAGCCAAACCCATGGTTTTCACTAAGTGGGGAGATATGAAGGATGAAGAGATATTCAAAGAAGACTTGTCGTCTATGATCTACAATGAGGAACAAAAGGAACTAGAACAACCACAACCCCTTCTAATCGATCCTAATAGTAAAGGTTATCAGTTAGCTAAACAAATGGGATATACTGGAATAGGTGGCCTTGGGCTATGCAAACAATGCAGATGGGAGCCCATCATGGTGGAACAGAGAAAGAAAAATATGGGACTAGGTTATGATTCGAAAGACGTGGTTACTCCAAATACTAGATGAACCTCTTTTAAGAAACAAACACCTACTATAATTAAGACATTAGATATCTACCACCTTATGGAAAACGAATTACCAATCGAAGACTTATTTGAAAATGAAAACTTTAGCATTGGTATAGTCCCTATCCAACTTATCAAAACCATTCCTAATGACTATTATTATTTCAAAATAGACTAAAATGAGTATGAATGGGATTCTCCTTCTTTTGTCACCTCTAGCGATGATGACCTAGACACCCAAGGGGAGAATGATACCAGAGCCATACTAACCATCTCAACAAATTCTATAAGTTTTGCACACAACAATGATAGCCTACCCCTTTACTACCCACATTTGATAGATTGGGACCAACAATAGCCTACACCTATTTTGGATCAATTCCAGAATGATGAAGCAATCACAAAGTTTATGGGACTTCAAACTGATATACCAGCAGGAGATCATAAAGTAGGTTTCATCATGGAACTTGAACAAGAAGCGTATTTCAATGAGGATATTGTGTCCTCCAATCACAAAATTGAAAAGGAAAAAATCAAAATGAGTTCCCTTAGAGAAAACCATAATGTGGCTCTATCGGATCTTGAAAAGAAGAAAATAAAGGATGAATCTCAAGGTGAAAACCTCTTTGAGGCACCTAAAGATGGTGGATTCAATCTCCCTATATCTGAATATCAAGAAAAGTCAACACTCCTAGTAGAAGAAGCAAAATTAATTAATGTTGGCAAAACAAAGAATCCAAGGATCACATACCATGCACCATCACTTGATCTTAAGGAGAAAGTGAACTTCACAACGTTGATCAACGACATAAAGATAAACTTTGTGTGGAATTATGCAGACATGTTAGGACTAGATCCAACATTAGTTGCACACCACTTAGCCATATTTCTAGGGGATAAACCTATCAAGTAGAAACTAAGGAAAATTCATCCTCAAATAGCATTGTTAGTAAAGGTAGAACTAAAGAAGTTACTAGATGTAGGTTTCATCAGACCCATCGATTATCCAGAATGGATATCAAATCTAGTACCAATGTCAAATCCTACTAAGGGCATAAGGATCTGTATAGACTTTTGAGACCTGAACAAAGCTTGTCTAAAGGATAAATTTCCTCTTCCAAGTATAGGTATGATTGTAGATTTAACATGACATGAGATGCTATCTTTAATGTAGGTAGAACTAAGGAAAATGCATCCTCAAATATCACTGTTAGTAAAGGTAGAACTAAAGAAGTTAGTAGATGTAGGTTTCATTAGATCCATCTTTAATGTAGGTAAAACTAAGGAAAATGCATCCTCAAATAGCACTATTAGTAAAGGTAGAACTAAAGAAGTTACTAGATGTAGGTTTCATCAGACCCATTGATTATCCAGAATGGATATCAAATCTAGTACCAATGTGAAAGCTCACTAAGGGCATAAGGATCTGTATAGAATTCTGAGACCTGAACAAAGCTTGTCTAAAGGATGAATTTCCTCTTCCAAGTATAGGAATGATTGTAGATTTAACTGTATTTCCAGGGGCTAAACCTATCAAGTAGAAACTAAGGAAAATGCATCCTCAAATAGCACTGTTAGTAAAGGTAGAACTAAAGAAGTTACTAGATGTAGGTTTTATCAGAACCATCGATTATCTAGAATGGATATCAAATCTAGTACCAATGTCAAAGCCCACTAAGGGAATAAGGATTTGTATAGACTTCTGAGACCTGAACAAAGCTTGTTTAACGGATGAATTTCCTCTTCCAAGTATAGGCATGATTGTAGATTTATCAACAGGACATGAGATGCTATCTTTAATGGATGGTTTCTCTAGGTATAACTAGATAAAAATATCCCCTAATGATCAGCATAAAATGGCATTTACTTGTGCCTAGGGGATCTTCTACTGGAATGTCATGCCATTCAGTCTAAAAAATGCAGGAGCAACCTATCAATGAGTGATGACAATGATCTTCCATGATATGTTGCATACAAAAATGGGAGACTATGTGGATGACATACTAGCTAAGTCCATCAAAAGAGAAGACCACTTGATCAACCTTGTAAAAGTTTTTGATAGGCTAGGATAGTATAACTTGAGACTTAACCTAAAGAAGAGTGTATTCGAAGTAACATCTGGAAAGCTACTAGGGTATATAGTATCAAGAAGAGGTATTGAAGTAGATCTTGGGAAAGTAAAAGCCATACAAGAGATGCCTCCACCAAAGACATTGAAGCAACTGAGAAGTTTACAAGGGAAGCTACAATCTATTAGGCAATTCATCACACAATTGACAAACAAGTGTCACTCGTTCACTCATTTGTTACACAAAGATGTCACATTCAAGTGGGATGTGATATGTGATCAGGAATTCCAACAAGTCAAAGCGTATCTAATTACTCCCCCAATTTTGATGCCACCTATTCTAGACAAAGAAATGATACTATATGTGTCTACAACACAAGCAGTGTTAGGAGCTCTCCTAGCACAACTAGATAGTAATAATAAGGAAAGAGTGGTCTACTACATCATTCAAATAGTGGTGGGATACAAGTTGAAACACTCGCCCATAGAAAGAGTTTGTCTCTCAGTTGTATTTGTGACACAAAAGTTGAGACACTATATCTTAAACAGACAAGTAAAGTTGATTTCAAAGGTAGATCCACTAAAATACCTATTAGAAAAAGCGGCTCTAACAGGTAGGATTGCTAAATGGGTAATGATCCTGAGTGAGTTTGACATAGATTATGTAGACAAGAGATCCATCAAAGGATAGATCAAAGCATATCAAATAGTAGAAGCACCAATGGAAGATCACAAGCCTCTTACAATAGACTTCCCAGACGAAAGTATATTGCTGACAAAACAGACAAGCCATTGGACCCTATACTTTGAAGGATACCACAATCAACATGGCTCTGTAGTAGGTATCCTATTTATCACACCACAGGGAGATAGTATACCTAAGGCATACAAATTTCTTTCCCTTGCAGAAATAATATCTCAGACTATGAAGCCCTAATCATAGGACAAAAAATGGCTATTGAATGGAGGATAAAGGAACTGTGGGTCTTTGGAGACTCTCAACTGGTGATCAGACAAGTGAATGATGAGTACCAAACAAAAGACGATAAGCTAATGCCATATAAAATGATGGATAGTTTGAAAGAATTTTTTGTCACCATAAACAACTTCCTCAAATCAGCAACAGAGCAATCGATGCAATGACAACAATAGCTTTGATTCTTGATATTCCACAAAACATTCCTAAGTATAAATTCCTGGTGGAGCAATTAATCATACCAGCGTTCAATATCCTAGAATCAGAACTAGTGTGTGTTGTTGTTGGTCCTAATTCACCATGGTACCAAGACATGTTCGACTACATCCAACATGGTATCACACCAATTGACCTAACATTAACCCAAAAGAAGACCTTTACCCATAGGAATTCCTGATTCACGACCCTAGGAGATACTTTATATTGTCGAAGTTTGGATGGTATGTTACTCTAATGTATTAATGTGAAGAAGTGCAAACTACCTTACAAGAAGTACATGAAGGTTTTTGTGGGTCCCACTCTAGCAAACCTAACCTAGTACAAAAATTACTGAGAACATGGTACTATTGGCTCTCCATGGGACAAGAGTGTATCCAATATTCTAAAAAATATCGTCAATGCTAGCAGTATAGTGACCTCATTCACGCACTAGCACAAGATTGAGACCTATCACCACACCATGGCCTTTTTCTCAACGGGGATTAGACTTGGTAGGTAAGATTTCTCTTGCTTCCTCTAACAGGCATAAATTTATTATTACCACAACTAAATATTTCACTAAATAGATAGAAGCAATTCCATTGACCTACATCACTGAAAAATAGATATCAAAGTTCATTCTGAATTATCTGATTTGTAGGTATGGAATTCCCCAAACAATCATAATAGACAAAGGAACCCCATTTAAGAATCAAGATGTCTAAGAATTTTTTTCCAAGTTCTCTATCCAACATATATTCTCCACACCCTATTACCCCCAAGGAAATGATCAGGCTGAAGCATCTAACAAAACCATCCTAAAGATACTAAAGAATATTGTTAATGATGCCAGCGGTGATTGGAATTTGCAACTAAACCCAACTCTATGGGCTTATCGAAATAGTATCCAAACACATACAAGTGCCACACCTTTCTCTTTGGTCTATGGATTAGAATTTGTCTTACCTATCGAAGTCGAAATGCCCTCATTACGAATATCACTAAAAGGCATGGTCAACAATGAAGTGTATCGAGTATCCAGATTAAACGAGTTGGAACTCCTAGATGAAAGGAATTTGAGCACGTTAAACCATCTTCAAGTTTATTAGAATCATCTTAAATGAAGCTATGATAAAAAGATCAAAGACATAAAATTTCAGGTTGATGACTTGGTACTCAAAGAGAATCAAAAGGTACCGCTAAATCAAGATGGAAAAGGTAAGTTTGAACCCAACTAGTTAAAACCATTCATTATCACAACAAGCTACGGTTCAAGAGCTTATTAGTTGGATACTCCTGAAGGAGAAACCTTAGTCGAATTGCTGAACAACAACCATTTCAAGAGGTTCTACACTTGAAACACATCAAAATACCCTAGGAAAAAGGGTAAAAATCCAAAAAAATAAAAAAGATAAAAAACCAATAAAATAAAAAAGCAAGAAAAATAGTAAAGAGAAATAAAACGTTGTTTTAGTGAAAACCACTTTGTGGTGCTTCTAGAATAGGTACCATAGTAAAAACCTAGAAAATAGGCACTATGTTTGAATAAGACTTGCATCAATATCTATCAACATTATCCAAAGCATCCACCCATTCGTACCATAATAAAACATGTGTCCAACCATGGCTTGATAACTAATTTAGTATTGAATCTTGTTGCACCATCTACATCTGTCCCTCCTAGAGAAGGTACTCTTGTCTTGAACTAGGGGAAACTTCTCGAAATTGGTCATGGATTAGATCCTTGAGTGTCCCATCATGGTCAGAACTATTGAAAATAAAAAACATCTAGAAAAAATAAAAAATAAAAAATATCTAGAAAACAACAAAATAAAAAACATCTAGAAAATTAAAAAATAAAAAACATTTGAAAAAAAATAAAATCAAAACAACCACTTTGGATTATTCCTTCACTAAAAAGTCTAAGATATCAACATTTTCTTGAACCTCATGGCTAGTTCAAGTAAATTTCCTGCAACATATCCTCTAGAAACATAAGTGGAATATCAATCCAAGTTATCAACGTTGTTTTCCAAAACATGTTATGCTTTGAGTCAAATCGATCGAACTACGTGGTCTCTATGTGTACAATGTAGGCAAGGCTTATCAACCCCTGAGGCCTTAGGTCAATCCCCTTAGGTGTCTATCATGCTTTATTTGAACTTAGTCAAAAATTCAAAATTCAAAAACATTCACAAAATTCAAAATCCAAAATCATTCACAAAATTCAAAATCCAAAAACATTCGTAAAATAGAAAAATATCAAAAACATGTTCTTATCAAATCAAGCGAACTACAAGCCTTTGCATGTACAACGTAGACAAGACTTATCTTTGTTGAGCCCCCAAGGCCTTAGGTTAGTCCACTGAAAATAACAAAAACAACATCATAAAACTTAGAAAAATAAAAAAGTCCTCTCTCCATCATCACAATCCAAAATAAAATTTTCATCCATAATAAACAAATCATCACATTCACCCTTTGAAAAAATAGAAAAATAAACAGAGAAAACATCAAAAGCTAGAACTTTTCAAGCAAACAATCACAAAGCTTTGATTATAAATAGACAAAAATAATGACAAAGTATTAACTACCTATTTTTGACAATTCACCAATAACATCCCGAGATATGCCTTAACAGATTCATTCCTATGATAGACATGATCAAAAATGGATAATAGCTTGAAACCTCAAAAAAAAAATGGCAAGTGATACTACAACATTGTTTTATCTTTTTATAGTCTTATTTTTCTAATTTATTTTATTGACTCATTCCCAGGATCTCTTGAGGATGTCCATAAGGATTTAGAGGAGTGGGGGAAATTGAGCATTAGTTTAGTTTGTTGTTTGTAAAATGTTTTTGTGACACTACCATGGCAAATACTTGCTTTATTGAATGTATGGAAGTTGTTTTAAGACAATTCATGTAGTAGTTGCATGTTAGGTATTTCACACCTCCCTGTGTAATTGGTCCGAAAAGTTTTAAACACAACCCAAACATATATTTTAAACAAATTTTCCATATGTCTAGTGTGAGAAAAAATATTCTTTGTATGTCAAGTCAAATTCCACACAATGGATACAAAATCACCTTGGTTATCAATACCTTGGTGCATCGTATCTGTTTGCTATATAAAAAAGGATTGTTAAAAATACAAAGTATCTATGCGAAGAAAAAGTAAAATTCATCAATAACTAACAACATCAATTTCTATCCATCATCCAAAATCTCTTCTAACTAACAAACATTCATCCTGCATAACAAATATCATTAGTTCCATATCCATCCTGCATCCACAATGTCGTCAATACATATCATGATGATAATAAGGCAATAAAAACATCATGTATAATGTATAATCAACATCCATCATAAATCATACATTGCATATATATAGACATCAACATCCATCAGATACATCATAAAGCATCATATATCATAACGATATATCGATCGTTCATCCATACAACATCATATGCATACATCGGAAAAGGACAAAAGCATATATAAATCATACACATCATACATAATCATCATATAACACATGAATAAAGCCGAATTGAATCATATATATCTCATATATATCATCATCAAAAATAATAATTTTAGGTACATTATCATAATGAAACATGTGTGATATCATAATACAAAAATATACATATACACAAGGCCTCAGATGGGCCGATGAATATATATAGAAATCATGTCTGCAATTAAGTCTCTAAACAAAAACCTAATAAAGATCAAGCACAAATATGTCACTGCCTAGTTGAAGGAGAAGAACTCTAGGAGTCTTGGATAGGGTGAGGAGAAGTCTCTAGATTAGGCTATCTAACAAAATTCCCACCTGACACAACACCTGTAGCAATAATTGACTCTCCAAACCATGATTGTTGCTAAGCTCTAGGAACAAAGGCATCATAGAGAGTCCAAGATAGTATGTCACCCTCTATAACAATTGATCTTGCTCCGCATGAAGGGAATCACACTCTTCTCTAAGAGTATCTCTCTCCACCATAATCACTTGCAATTGGGCCTCTATAGCATGCTGTCACCCTCTCTCATTGTCTTGCTCTACCCTCAAGCTGTCCCTCTCCACGGTCACAATAGCAACCTGAGCCTCTGTGACCTGTCGTCGCACTACCTCTACATCCCTCATGGATGTCATCTGTGCTAACGGTACTGCTCCATCCCCAGGTGGTGGTGGAGGACTCAAAACCTATCCCTAATCCTGTTGCATCAGATCACCCTGTCCACTGTCCTACCTTGTCTTGGCAAGCTGCTCAAAATCGATCTCAATGTGTTGCCTCTCTCCTCGAAAACTAGTAATGCTTTCCCTACCTACTGTAGGAATGCCAACAGGATCTGTAAATCTCAATGGAATGCGTCATGCCCATCGTTGATCAAAATCTGGGGTAGTCCCAGGATTTGTTGAACCCACTGGCCAACCCCACCTGAATGGGGCAAGAGCTCTGAAATCTGCCAAGGCTGCATCATGATCAGCTTGTAGACCCCATACTCGAACCTCTCTAGTAGTCTAACCAAAATAAGCCTCATAAGCATCTAGGAAACGACGTCTCTCTCCAAACTACCGAAAAACCCTATTGGGTAGATATCTCTCGAGTAAAGAATGAATGTGACCAATGAGCCATCTAGTCTGTCTACAAAATACTAACTTCTCTTGGTTTTCAGGCCATGCCTTGTAATCTAGATATGGTCTCCATACAAAACTTGGCATGACATAAAAAACACAGTGCTAGTAGGGAAGTTGTCCAGGACAAGTGTAGTGAAGAAAAGCTCCATAACAATAAGAATATGGATCCCTTGGGTTCCGATCCAAGATACCATCAAGTCAAGCAATTGGGATGTGCTCCCAACCCCATACATGCAATAGAGAGACACCAATAGAAATATATCTCCATCCACGATATGCAACCTCATGCATATCTCTATAAAAATGTGTGAGGAGACACGATCCCTATGCATATCTAGTGTCGTGCTTGAACATCTACTCAATGCACACACCCCAACCAATAGGAAACTACCGGCCCCGCCTATTAGGAATGACGAGCCTTATAACCAAACTACATAGAAAAATTGAAATAGGATTGACACTACCCAAAAAATCAGACAATTCTATCTTCACCTCTCAAACTGGAAGATGTCTCACACCAAGTACACAACGCATAGTGCGGGTACCCCTTCGAACATAATATGTAACAAGCTCTTCGTGAATGGTTATACAGAGGATCCTCCACACATCCTTCAGAGTGATGGTGGCCTCCCTAGTAGGTAAATGAAAGGACGAGGTCTCTAAGTGCCACCTCTCCACAAGAGAAATCGTCATCCCTCTATGGAATTTGATGGTAGGCATGTAGTAGATATGCCACAACCCGACAACATCTAAAACATCTAGCTATAACTCTTGAAACCCAACGATCAAATCAAACAAATCATGCGCTCGTTGCTCCTTTGACTAGAGTGGATTAAGAACCTCTTGCAACCATTCAACCCACGATGTTAATGATTTTCTATGAAAAAAAAACACATCTTAAATGGAAAACAAATGGACTTAAAACTTCATAATAGTCAAAAGTGAAAACCTTTTGTGAAAAGCGAAAAACCTTTTTTCAAAAGCAAAAACCTTTTGTCAAAAGCAAAAACCTTTTGTCAAAAGTGATTTTTTTTTAGCAAAAGCATTGAAAAAAGGTGAAAGCAATAAATTTGTTGTCAAAAGAAAAAAATAAAGGCAATAGGGAAAATTTCAAAAGTGCATATGTATATCAAAAGCGAAATTTTATCATGAAAGCAAACAAAATGAAGACATAAAATTCAAAGCACAAAATTCAGGCGAGGGAAAAAAGAAAAAGCAAAAATATATGTCAAATGTGCACATTTTGAGTAGGTGCGAGCGAAAAATTCAAAAGCAAACCAATCATAAACATCAAAAGGAATAAAAATGATGGAAAAGTGAAAAATTCCTAAACCTAATGCATTCAACTATTTTGACTTCAGGCATTAATTACAAAAACACATAAAGATGAAAATGAGAAATGAAAGGGTACATACCAGGACACCAACACCTATAGGTCATCTGAACTTGCGAACCGCATCTTCATGATGTGGAGCTCCCTGAATCCTCACCATAGCTCCTCGACAATCGACAAAACAAGAAATCTAGAGGCATGATTTTTCTATAGGCTCAAAGTGAAAATGAGGTAATTTGAACCCTATTACCTATTTTAACCCTCAAAACCCTAATTTTTTACCTATGAAACCTTCCTAGGTTGAAATTAGGACCTCCCAAGAACGTCTGAACTATCAACAAGGGACCTATGGGCTTAATTTTTCATCCTCTATGCATCTAAACTGAAATGAATAGTGTCATGAGCTTGACCTCAAAAGTGATTTTTTCGGCCAACCTCTCGAGGGGGCAGCCCAACATCCTACCATCATTTTGTTGACCGATGGGGCGTATAAATTTTTTCAAATCTTGATCTTAACATCAATTTATTTGAAACAAAGCAACCAATACTTTGTCTCAAAAAGGGGGAAAATGTAGACATGTTAAATTGACCTAACACTTATCACACACCTTAAATGACATTTTCTCATCATCCGTGTCATTATCACCTAATATCACTGCATTTCACATCAAATACATCAAAAACCATAATTTTCTCTATTAATTGAATAATAATTCTTATTTAATTAATTCACATTTTCATCATTTTTTATCAATTAAATAAATTTAATTTATTTAATAAAGTCCTAATCTAACTTTATTCCTCCTGATTAATTAAATAACATCAATTATTTAATTATGTCGCTAATTAAACTTATTATCCTAAGTTAATTAAATTATTACCACTTAATAGTTTAATTAAAACACTTTCCCCTAAACTTGAATAATTAAATAAATTATTCAAAGACATCATCAAAAGAGTAAAACAAACAAAATACAACTTTGTTTGCAAAGTTCAAACATGATTTGCACATTCAACTCAAAAAGGATTAACTAATTAATTCAATTAATTAATTATCCTCACCCACTTTCATGATTGAGCAAATTATGATCCCCTGATTGCCGATCTGATTGGCTGACTGATCCATCTATTTCCCAATAGATCAATCTATTTTTCAATTCCACACTTTATTCAATCTATTTCCTCAATCCCACTGAACACTCAAAATGATTTCTTCAATCATACTGATTACGTAATCAAAATACACTGATTATTCCCATTTAAATCCTCTCAATGGTTTTAAACTGTTGATCAGGATATTCTAACTATGAGATCTCAAGCATTCATTTTGAAACACAAATTCTATATAGAAATCATCTTCTTCCTAAAAAATGATCATAGAATCAACATCATTTGCATGATGAAGTAATGTAGAAATCACAATAGATCTTTTGTCAACACATATCTTCGAGCAACAACATCACATATTCTTCAAGCTTTTGCTATGCACAATGGAGGCTTCACATTGATACAAAACAACCCAACATCTTTGCGAACACACTCTAATACAGGATGGTAAAGATACATTGTTTTGAGTTCATTTTTATTGTTTTCTTTCAATTATGTTCTTGAATTCATTGATTTTGTAGTTTCATTTCATGAGTAATAGGCATGAATTGACTTTTTGTTTGTTTAGATTAGTTACCATTCATTCAATTTGATTGCATTCCATCCTTGATTTCCCCCTTACACAATTACCTTTTGTACAACAAGATCCCAAAGCTCGTATCCTTTCACACCATAACTATATTCGATGAATATACATTTCATAGCCTTGTTCCCCAACTTTGCTTGCTTCTCCTTTGGCACATGTGCATGTGCCTCACAACCAAAAACTCTAATATGTATTAATGAAGGATTGTGGCCTGACCATGCCTCTATAGGAATATTATCAACAAGAGCTGATGTAGGAGACCTGTTAATTAGGTAACAAGCAGTGGCAATAGCTTCATCCTAAAACCTTTGCTCTAGACTAGCACCACTTAACATACTCCTAGCATTCTCCATCAGTGTCATGTTTATTTTTTCTACAACTTCATTATGTTGTGGAGAATACAGAGTTATCTTTTGTATATGAATACCATAATATTTATAGAATCTATCAAAATCATTAGAGAAAAATTCACCACCATTATCAGTCCTCAAAAATTTTATTTTCTTTCCAGTCTGCAACTCAACCATTGCTTTAAATTCTTTTAAATGATTGGAAACTTCATATTTACTCTTTAGAAAGTATATCCATGCCATTCTACTATAATCATCAATAAATGAAATATAATATGTGGATTTATCAATTAAAGGAACATCTATAGGACCAAACACATTAAAATGAATAAGATCCAATATACCACAAGATTTATGAGAACTTGAGTAAAAATAAACGTGGTTTTATTTTCCATAAATGTAATGCTCACATAAATCAAATTTAAGATTACAATCAGACAACCATTCAACAAGGTTTTATTTTTCAAGGTCCTTAGACCCTTTTCTCCAACGTGGCCAAGTCTCAGGTGCCATAACATAGTTTTCTCCATAGGTAAATTAGATTCAAAAGAAAGAGCACCCTTGGGTGCCCAAAATCCATGATCATCTACTAAAGATGAAACCCTAACCTCTTCCACATACTTTCTTTTCACAGAAGTACTATTGCACTCAATAGTGCATGCATCAAGCTTATGCAATGTGCCATATCTAAGACCTCTAGCAATCACCATAGCACCTCTAACCATCTTACATCCTACATCTATTAGTTTTCTCACATATAAAAAATTTCATGCTAATCCAAGGATATGCAACACACAATATTCTACTATCAAGAAACTTGATTCTAACTTTACCACAACCAAAAATATTTAAATAAGAATCTTCACCCAATTACACATTACCTCCATCAAATTCTTCATATTCAGAAAACCAACCTCTATTAAAGGTCATATGGAAAGATGTATATGAATCAATTAACCATGCATCATTACTTGCATGAGTTGCCAAAGTTGAAATGAATGCATCACCATATTCCTTCTCAAACTTAGATTTATAATAAAATTAATTTTTTTCTTCTTCTTTTCTTCTTTGCAATCCTTACAATATGTCCAGGCTTAGTACAGTTCCAACAAATCACTTTGGACTTTCCAGGAGATTTCGATCTCCCCTTCGAATTGGATTTGTCATGCTTCTCATTATTCTTGTCTTTTTCCTTAGGTCTTCCATGAACATTTAGGGAATCCTTGGCACTAATGGATACCTTTCTTCTCATCTCTTTAGAAAGAAAAGAACCCACCACATCTTCACTCTTTAATACAACAAAAGTACTCCCAACAACTATAACAAGAGAATCCCACAAATCAAGCAAATAACAAAGAAAGATCTGATATTTCTCCTCCTCATCCATTTTGACACCAACTGATGCCAATTGAGCCACAAACATATTGAATGCTTCCAGGTGGTATTTAATTCATCCACCCTCTTCCATTCTCAAGGAATACAATTTCTTCCTCAAGAAAATATTGTTCATTAAAGATTTGGCTTGATACATCTCACCAAGTTTCTTCCATAGTTTTTGTGTAAATGTCTCTTCATGGATATTGATTAAAATAAATCCTACCAAGCACAATCTGATTAGACCTTTGGCTTTATGGTCCATAAAATCATATTGAGCAACCAAAGTAGCATTTGTAGGTGATGCAAGAGTATCTAGCGGTGTAGGGAAATATTGCATCACCCAAAAAAGATTGTTTAATTTATTTTATTTAGTTGTTTTGAGTTCCATGATGGCACTTAGGGGATATAAGACTGCCAGGAATAAAAAATAGTGAAAAATGAACACTTACTATTTTTAGTAAGTTGGCCTAAACGGGCTCATATGGACATGAAAATTTATGCTAAGGAGTAGAGCTGAAAAAAATTAATGGTCAGGAAAGAATCACCTCAATACCTTGCAAAATTTGGGAGAATTAAAGTTTCCATCCCGAGAAATTTCTCTAATGCAGCTTCAAATTCAGATATAAAACTTTAGAGGCCCTGAACAACTCAAAAAGTGGTTGAACCGACCTACAATTGATTCATTTTAGAGCACCGTCGAGAGCTTTCCAATGATATGCAATAATAGCAAATCAACACCCAGATCAAAAGTTATGGCCCCACAAAGTTGGTCCTCTAAAAAGTGAATTTCTTAAAAATTTCTTCCTAGGCCAGAAATCAAATGGTGGGACTTTTGGCGCCAAAGCAAAAAGGAGAAATTTGAACTTTGTAGAACATTCTAGGGCGGTTATTGTGGAAAAAATAAAAAGGGATAAGTGGGGGTTGTAGAAGTGGCCCTGATAGTGCAGATTGTGGCTCCAAATAGTAGATTTTCTTTTCAGTGTTGATTTTGTTGTAATGAATCAAGCCCATGAGGTTGTAGCATGTAAGCTTTGAATCTGTAATTTCATTTTCTAAAAATAATTGAAAGTGAGTCATTTTTCTTTCTCGCATCTTCTATGTTGGTATCTGTTGTTGTGATTTCTGTAGGTTTTTGGCAGTGTGGCCCTCATCAGTAGGCCTTGAAACATTCTCATCAACAACATCCCATGGATCTTAATCTATCAACAGATCCTCCATCTTCAGGTTCCACATTTCAAAATTATTTCCAGAAAATTTATTCACCTCTATTCTCTTTGATAAACTTTCCATTTGAAAATTCCTGCAACAAGATCATAAAGAATCTCTACATAAGCTCCCACTCAAATTTGGATTGGTTCAAAAAACCCAACAACCCATAACTGAAACCAATGGTGATTAGGCTTTGATACACTTGTAAGGAAGCTAAGGTAACAGAACAACTTCCTACACTAATCTTGAGAGGAGGATAATGCAAAAATTTACAGATCTTTAACTTTTACAAAAAACTTAAATAGGAATAAACATAGATATCATGCATACCACAACACAATGATTTACGTGGGGAAAACCCTTTCAGGAGAAAAACCCCACACTCCAAAAGCCACCCAATATATTATTCAGAAATCACAAAGATTATAATATACTTGCAGAGCAAGCTTCTCATAGGAGTATCACCAATCAGAGATCCAAAGACAACACGACCGCTATCAGACTCTTAGAATACATCATAATACATAGTCATAATACACCACCCTCATAAAAAAGGGTTGTCTTCTAGGTAAAGTCAAGATAATAAAATATCGATTGTCAAATTTGAGACATAATGATGAGCGGTCTAGATTTACAATAATAAAATATAAATAAAATTTTCCTTTCGGAGGCGTTGTAACCCCCAGATCCCTTGTGAGGGGAAACCCCCCACACCCCCTGTTGTTGATGTATCAATAGTACTTTATGTAATTGCAAGGTTGAGACACATTATCCCAACAATGACACATAACTTTCTATGGCTGTCTAATATAATCTTGAAGTCATCCATAATTACTTGGAAGTCCACTAATTTATCAATGGAGGATAGTGAGAAATATTCTAATTCTATCTCAGTAAGAATTAGTGAAGTAAATTCCTAGACAATTGTATCATAGGAAGAGTTTTCTGACTGTTATCAAGTATCTAACACATAAGCTCCCCTATCTTGACAATGATGTCTAACCCTTTATCAATGCTTGTGTCTTAGGCTTCCTATATATCTTTTACCAATTCATTGAGGACCTCTTTCTTATGTTTCATTATTTCCTGATACTCAATTTACATTTTCCTTGTGAGGATCACCCCATTCTCAACTAAAACTTCCAACTTGAAATCTTTCAACTTTGTCCAAGCATCAAGGTCCTTTTCCACAAGATGCAAATTTTGAGATAACATGTCAAGTGTTTGCTTTAACTTTTTCTCCACATCATTCATATTGTTAAACAATTCAATAGAAGACTTTAAGTTGAGCTCCTTGTGCAATTAGTAATTCTATCCATGCATTCACAAATTGACCTTGTGCCTTGATCCTTTCAACCTTCTGAATTGCATCATCATCAACACATGTTGTAATAGGTTCAATTGATTCAGAAGATTGACTTATCTTTAACAACATAGAAGTATGTTGTTCCACCTTAACCTTAAGTTGATCTTTAATAACCTTATCTCTATTATATCTCTCAATAAAAGAAGCCATTGTTTCTTATAGGTCCTTGGAAAGTTCATGTGTCTATTTTCCAAGTTCAATCCTTATGGTTACATAATTAGTACCTTGGATTTCTTTAATAATTTTATCTGGTAGTGGCTCAACTACTTCGATATACTTGTTTCTTGATTTGTCAACAAGCACCCTAGAAAGTGTTTTGGCCTTCTCAGTAGTCTTGGGACTTACTGGAATAAGTTGGCCGAAGTCAAAGTCATCTGGGGAGATGGCTTGTTTCTTTCTCTTTGGATTCTGTGATATTGGCCAAGGAGGAAGGATGGAAGAAACCTCTTATATTTTTGTCACCAAAGTTTGTGATGACAGGGTTGGTCCTATGACTTGTGAAAAAGTGGGATATCAAGTGAAATGATAGCAATGGTCGAAATTGGTGAGGTTTTAGTTAACACCATAGTAGGAATCTCCACACTTGATGGTTGATATGCAGATGCAAATATGAACTTATCAAAGTTTAATTGTTTGAATGTATCAAGTATAGGTGAATACATCAGATAAACTAGGAAAAGAGGAAAATAGGAAAAACACATTCTCTATGTTTCCATGAGGGATTTGAAACAATGATTCACTGGTGGGTGAGGAAGGGGTGAATAAACAAAATGTACTAACATAGTGGGTGAAGTAGAAATAATAGAAACAATAGGTAAAGGTTGTACACTTGAAGCAACAAAAGGAGTAGGAATTTGAACTATGGAAATTACATTAGAAGAGGAGGGATGTTCTTCTTGTGTTGACTCTAGTTGAGAGGTATCAGGAAATTCTTGTTCAACCTCTTCAATTGCAATTCCTTCATCTACTATATCTTCTTGAGTTGATATTCCCTCTTTTTCTTTGTCTTTAGCCATTTTGATCTTGAAGACAAGTTTTGGATTCTTTCTAGTATTGGAAGTATCCTATTTATTCTCATTCTGAATTCTTCCCTTTTACCAGAAGGTTCCTCAATATACTCTTCTTTTGACCCTGTTTTGAAAAACTTCAACTTTATTCCTTTCTTCTCCAACCAAATATTAGTGTTAGTAAGAATAGATTGAAACCTTCATCTTATTGAAATCATCTCCTTCTGTGACTATTGAATCAGTGGAAGAGGAGTGTCAACAATAATATTTTCTACATATGCAGGATCTACAATATCATCTTCTTCCTACATGTCCTCAAGAATGTCAACAAGCTCAAAGTTCTTGATCTACTCTAAAGTAATCTGGTTGAAGTCTAACTTCCGTACATCTTGATCACTTATGCATTCGGCCCATATATCTTCAATCCTGTGAACATTAGTATAGCTTTTCTTAAGCTTATCCTTCATACCCTAGTAATCAAAATCATTCCTTTTCTTATACTTCTTCATGGTTACCCATTACATTTCAATTTCCATTTCTTTGGCTCTTGGAGTTGTAGTTAATTAATACCTGCCAATGGTGAGTGGAAACTTGGAACTAGGTTTATGGAATTCTGCTTGTTTTCTATTCACAACCATTATCCACCTACATATCTCCATTAGTATGATTTTTTCACTTGGGTACCTTGGTAACATGTATGGTTTCCCATCAAAACAACCAACCTTGATATAGATGAAAGTAGGAAATTGCAAGAATAAACATCCAAACTTTTTCACTTGTCCCTAGGCTTCATTAGAGACTCTTTTCTTCTCAAGTTCCTTATCAAACATGCAAATTTAAGTATAAAATAATGCATCATTTACCCTTTTGAAGTGCTTGATTATTTGTTTCAATGTTATCTGTGAGTAGTATTCATACATTGGAACTTTTCTTCTATCACCTTCTAAAGATAAGCCAGGAAAACGTCTCATGGAGGCAACAAAATATACTAAATATAAAGTCATATAAAACCTCATTGATGTTAACACTTTTGAGAGTTGTTCAAAAATTGAGTCACTAATTTTCTTTCCCCAAAATATCTTTTGATTACCCTTATGACATATATGTATTAATACATCTATTCTTGAAAAGTGTTGGATGTAGGAAGCCCTTTAACTTTGCTCAAGAGAGTTATCAGATCACCTACTTCTTTAATGAACTCACTTCAAAAGATGTTATTTGGCCACCTTGCAATTGTAGGCCTAGAAGTCTTGAGCCACAAGGTGTTGATGTTTTTCTTTCACTTATTTGAATTCTTTTCATAATGATCTTGTGCTTACTCCATGGTGATATCAACATAATCATCAATATTTGGGCACATGAAAATATTATCAAAGAATTCCTCATCTAACCTTATTACTAGATCTGTTATGCTCTTACTCTCCTTATTAAAATTGGTAGCATCTGCTAACACAAACTTTGGATTTTGAGTTGACACTGGAAAGGTAGATACCAAATAAATGTGTTAAGAACAACTTGCATGCTTGAGGCAATAGACTATTTTTTCACCCTCTCCAAGAATTCTGACATGTCTACATGCGCGATCTCTGTGTCTCTGATATTATCCACATTGGACTCCATGGAAGTCATTGGGAACACCCCTTCGTACTTGTACTTCATGTTTTTATTCTTGGGAGACATATCAAACATTTGGAAAGAGACTACAAAAATGAATTCCAAAACCTTCTAGAGTTAGAAAAAATTCAAGTGCCAAGGTTCATGTAATTGAGGAAACAATATGCACTTTTACATCTCTGTAGTGTTTTGGGTGTAGTTCAGAGAAAATTCTCTGAACTACATGGGAATTTCATTCTAGGTGTAAAGGTGGAAAAAAATTCCAAGTATGGTTTTAGGTGTAGTTCAAAGAAAATTCTCCGAACTACACTTAAGGTAAGTTAGAAAAACAAGTGTAAGTCAAAGAATTTTCTCTGATTTACATGTGTTAAGGGTAAATTGACTTGGTACAAATCAGATAAATTCTCTGACATGCACTTATTTAAAAGAAAAAGAGATATGCACTTTGGAGAAGATTCTTTGAAGTGCATGAAGTTAAATCTTTTGGATGCACTTTGGAGAATTTTCTTTGAAGTGCATGTTGGATGGATGCAAAGCTAACAAAAGTGTTCTGCAGAGAATTCTTGCACAACATGTGTTAGGTGTAGGTGGCAGTGTTGTGCGGGTAAAATTCCCCATATAACATGAAGATGATGTTCAAGGATATTATTGTGCAGAGAATTTTCTTCGCACAATATATGTTAGGTATGTATAAAGGATGTGCACTTTAGAGAAAATTATTTGAAGTGCATGGGGGTAAGTCATCTTGATGCGCTTCAGAGAATTTTCTCTGAAGTGCATGGGAAAATGATGTAAGGAAAAGGTGTTGTGTGGGGAAAATTCCTTGTACAACCTGAAGACAATCTATTTCAAGGAGGATATTGTTTGGAGTTTTATCTTCAAACAACATTGATATTTTGTGTTATTCAGAGATAGAGCTCCGAACAACA